>CM049313.1:3805007-4405007 GCA_026874595.1 Sipunculus nudus | reverse complement strand
ATATAAGTGATTTCTGGCATACTCGGCATACATATATCGGAACTGTATAGGTAACCCCTGTAAGGAAAGTTCTTATGACGCCTCCGTGGCGGATTTATGAGTATGATTACCTACAAGCTGTTGTAAACAGGGTTCATTCGCAATTGTAAAAATCTAGTTCTTCTGACTTGCCGCCAGATGTCCTTGTTGAATGTTTTGGAAAATTTTGGCGTTCGCCGATGTAATAAACACATGTATACAAACAAAACAAACAGCACGTCTGTGGTGGTACCGGTGGTTTCTGGGCTATTTTATGAGAGGTTCAAGGGTTGAACTTTAGTTAATTGACGTCATGGGCCCCTTAAAGGTGCCCATTCACCTAATTATTTTAAAATGAATTTATGTGATTGTGTATATATTAATGATCTAAGGGCATAATTTTGGTTTTGAAAATTTCTTATAACACCTTTGTGAAGGATGTATGAATTGTTTATCAAGAACATGTTTGTAAACACAATAATATTGACAATCGGGGAAAAACATGTCACCTAAGGAGGTAGGTTGCATATATGCGGAGGTAGAAAGGTCACTTGATGTAAAATGCCGTTTGCAAAGCTCTGGCTTATCTGACATGCTACCATGCAGATGTCCTTGCTGAATTTGTTTGGCGGACCCCATATATTATAAACACGCTGAAATAAACAAAACAAACAACCTATGTGCGGTGATAGGGGCCTATTTTACGTTTTCTGAACTATTTTTGTGAAACCTTCAAGGGATTATCTTTTGTTTATAAAGGTCAGATATTGCTGGTGACAGGTCTGGTGACCTATATATATAGGTGATTGGCCCCTTTAAACATTTTCAGCAGAATGATAATTACAATTTATGCTGAACTGACATGCAGCTGCATTTAAGATGCAACAGTTTGTAGGGGGTACTGGTATCTGAAAACCTAAATTCGTAATTTTTTTCAGCGTGTATATAGGCACATAATTAATAGTATACACTAAATATGCTCGGATTAAAGTACCATGGCCCCATTAATATTCAACAGCTAGTCACATACCCAAAAAAAAGTTTGCATCAAGATAACATTAATATAACTAAATATATACAGTAATATTACAATAAACTAATATTACACAGGGGCGGATCCAGGACTTGGGAAAGGGGGGGGGGGTCTAACCCAGGAGGACTAATGTAAATCCTAAAGAAAGGTCATCAGGTCCGGAAAAGGGGGGGGGGGGGTATTTGTCTAATACCCTTGCTTCGAGTGCAACCCCCCCCCCCCCCCCCCCCCCCCCCCGATCCGCTTCTGTTACAAATACTAAATTTGTTCGAAATAAAGGGGCCCATAGCTAACTAACAGCTGAATTTACTGTAACATGGTCCTATCAAAATTCATGACGGTCACATAATAAAAAATACCGGATTAAAGGAACATGTTCTCTGCAGTTTTAATAGGGGTCATGTATACTCGGAATGTTTGGATTGAGGTCACATGGTCTCACTGATATTCATGGATGGTAATATACTAAACTATTCAGATTACGGAAACATGGTCACATTAATGTAAACGAGGGTCATCTACTTAATAAGTTCGGATTTAGATAACATATTTCTATTGATATTCACGAGGGTTTTATACTTAATAAGTTCAGATCAAAATCACAGTTCTACTGATATTCATTAGGGCCATTAAACTAAATATGGCATCTCGTTTACTTAGATCCAGAGACAGTTATTGATTTGTTTATGCTGAATCTCATGGACTGGTTTCGTATAAAACTAACGATTTTGAACGTAGGTAATGTTTCACTGGAGTCTATTTTTTAATCACACAGCGTAGACTCGGTCTCCCAAGGGTACGACTCTGCTGTTTAGGAATTGTTAGATTCAAAATCTTACACCCACATTGCACCGAGGCCCCTAAATACACCAGCGGCGTACGTATAAATGGAGTGAAGAGGAAAATGTAGCCCGTGCATGTATGTTGGATAAGAATTGTTTCAAGGCAAATTACATAAACATAGGTGGTTCTGTAGTAGCATGCGCATGTGGAACGTTCATATATAGAAGATGCTTCCTTGAAATGTGACAAATTTTTATCTTAAAGTTTGACAGTTGAAACAAATAGTCCCGGCCGTCCCACACGCAGGGCTAAAATAGAAGAGATTCGGTTCATGTATAGAAACGACCTCTGGCTGAAGGGTGTTTTTTTTTTAAAGCTGCATAAAGTTCAAGATTTCCTAATTTGACCAGATTGATACAGCTCCTAGACCTAGACGTTGGGAATAAATAATCTTTCCCCCCTTTTCTTATCCTGATAATAAAGGTAGGTTAGTGTCCGCCCAAACCCCTTCATTATTATGTTGAAACATTCGAATATTGTTATTTTTTATTATACATCCTTTGTTTATACAAGTATATCATATGTTTATACATCAGTGGTTATCATTTATCCGACCAAGTTTGAAAGGTGTGTGCAGTGTGTGTGTGTGGGGGGGGGGGGGGGGGGGGGCGGAAGACTCCTCCTTCCAAAAGACCTGCTGATGCTTAAATAGCTATAACACAGAACTTTCTTTCCCGTTTTATGAATCCTATGATCAGTGGCTACAATATGACCACACCGCCGAGAACACGGGTCTTTAGCCAGGAAATAATGTATGAGGATTAATCATTAATGTAGCTGCTTATTGATCTAACTTCGTGTCTGAAATCCAGTCGCGCCATAAAAGCAGGCTGAGAAAAAACAATACAACCCACTGAGCTCTACGATAAAGATATTCTTTGAACCCTTCGTGGGGAGCGACTCTAACTGGATACTCTGGTCGTTTTGGTAATAAATTCGGTTATCTCGCTTACTAATACTCCATAGACCTTGATATTAAAAAACGTCTTTATGACGTTATTTTGTGACAAGGAGTATTGTTGCGTCACAGATCTCGGACAACCAGTCAATACCAACTACTATCTAGAGGTACAGCGGGTGCACTGGTCCGGCTGTAGGTTAGAAGTCAATTGTACAATTAATTAGCTCTCATCTTCCTTTTTTTCAAGGCGATTTTTCAATAGATTGGCGCTCGCCTTGATTCAAACAGCGCCTGTCGCATCTGCTCTATGAATTATACATGCAAGGAAAATATAATGATATCTAATATAACGCTCTAATTATGTATTTTTTTATCAATGTCAGCTGTGTATGTTCTGTAGGTGGACAACGGTTATTATTTTTATTATAAATTATCTTAAGTTATTATAAATTATTTTTATATTATAAATTATTTAAATTATTATTATATATTATTATAACTTCTTATTACAAATAATAATTATTATTATTTTTACTATTATTATTAATATTATTTACAGTCATTATTATTATTATTATTATTATTAATATTATTTTATAATTATAAATTATTTTCACTTTTTCTCATGATGCGGGGTCTGTCTTTCTTTATACATATTATTTTATCATAGTTTGTTTCACCAAAGCGTACCCATTAATTTTTGGCGGTATTAATTAAATGTTTTCTTGACTATTTGGCAATGATATGTACATGATATATTTGGAATCTCCAGCGATTGAGATAGAAATAATTATTTTTTTTATTATATGCTACCAATATCCATGCATGAAACCATATATCTTTACTTTTTCGTTTCTTTGTTCTTTTGTTTTCAAATTATGAGAAAAATTTAAACACTGAACGCCTTTCCACGAAACTTCTTTATGCCTGCCTGGACTATAAGCGGTGGACTATTTTTCATTTTTTTTTAAGTATACGCAGCGACAATTTGACTCCAATGCTCCCTTCAGCACTTGAGGCAGGCCGTTTAATTAGTTACACCAAAGGAAAGCCTATATATATACCTGTCACGCTTTGTTTATATATATATATATTTAAGAAAGAAATAGTGTGCTCGATTTTGTTCGTTCAAACTTTGCAGGCTGACAGTGTTAAGCCTAAAAGGCACTTAAATAACGTGCTCGTCAAGCGCTGCATGGTTTAGCGTCACGCATTGTATCTGGGAAAACTCCAGTCCTTATCTATCTTGAACAAAACAGCTTATTAAGATTCCCTATGTACGTAATGCGGCGTGCGTAATGCGTGTTGAGAAGTTCCATATATGACTGCACGGCAGCATGTTTGTTGCTCCTGAATACCACGAGGAACTGGCAAAAATCGCTACATGTCGCCATTCGTTTGTCAAATACGCAAACCGCATGCATGCATGCTGGATCCGCGCACAAGGAATCTTGGCTTTAGACACGTCACGCGTCAATTTATATACAAATGTCATGCGTCAGCTATGGCTCATGAATTTCATTTTGACGCGTGATTCTCGCCCGAAAGCCTCAAAGCGGCTGCTTAAAATAAGAGACGCAAACAAAAATAGTTCTAATATAATGTAACGATAATAATTATGATGTATAAATGTAGATCGCAGCAAACCAATATGGATATAAAACTCATGTTTTAACAGGAGTGAATAGACTTCTGTAACTATTTCAATTATTTGCGACAAACCCAAACACACAAACGCCGCTACAACGCGCACGACACGCGTCACAATGGTTGGTTTTAACCAAGCACCTGTTGTATTTTTGTTTATCATTGTAAAAATGGTAATCTTGATAATCAGCATTGGTTAAATAGGTATCTGGCAAAAAGGTTCTAAATATGTCTGAACTGAATCACCATTCTTATTGATATTAGTTATCTGTTGCACATGCGTTATTCTTTCTCGATATACATCAATAATTATAGTACAATGCGTCATCCGTGCGACACGCATGACTTGTGACATATACAATTCACACCCACACAACGCAACAGATCTATAAAACTCTCGTGTATTTGTTTGAAAATCATCACTGGTATTAAGGTACGGCTATCACATCGTGTTTGTTGTCCAACATATTTGGGCCATTCTACGAAAAACAACCCATTTAAGCAGGTACAACATCTGAAAAATAACTTATCATAATATTTATTTTTTAGAGTCTCACATGGGAATAAAAAATGTAAACTATGACAGTAATTTAAGCAGAGTACTTTTTTTTTAATGAAAAGTTATAGTTTTGGCTAACTGAATGTCCTAAATGTGTATCATCAATTTCAACACCGTTACAGACTTTAAGCAATGCTTGGAAATTATTATGAAAGATTGAGGTGGATATTTTCATGCCAATTTCATGGTCCCACATAATTAATTTAGAAAAATTGGAAAGACTTACCTGTACGATGTATTTTATTATAAAAATATATTTTAACCCTGCAAAATGCATGTTTTTAATTTTATGAGTTACATTTAAATCATGAAACAAAATACAACCGCATCCCACAGAAGGTATAATGCAATAAATAGAAGGAAAATAAAGAAATCTACCTCGGTAAATAAAAAATACAGGAGATAAAAGCATTTTCTAATATGTTTCAAGTAATTTTTTCTTAAAATTATGTCTATTTTCAAAATATTTCGGTGGTGAAAAAGGATAACGGTGCTGCTACAAAATGTAATCATTTGCATAATTATTACTTAAAGCAGGCTTCTTATAGACTTCTTATATAATATTTTAAAGATTAATATTTAAAAATACATTACACAGTAATCGTTATAAAAACTATGAAATTCCTGAATGACAATGCAAGTTTGTAGAATTTATATCTTACATCCATCCTGCCACCTTTTTCTTTCAACACCGTTCATTGATATTCATCATCTTTAAAAGTGAAAAGTAACGGTGTTGATGCATAATGGTGTTGAAAAAAAAAATATAATTTATATTCAAAGAAACTTAATTACTCCTTCAACCTTTTTAGTACTCAGTATATGTATGTGCTGACAATGTGAGCTATATATTCCAAAACTAAGAAAAGCAGAAATATTTCCATTATTTTGGAGAAAAATATGTAACGGTGTTGAAAAGCAATAAATATACGGACATTTTTACACAATTATGGAAATTTCCTGTTGTAAAATGACAAAATACATACCGATAATGATGGTTTTGTTGAGCCATTCTGTGACGTTACTTCGACTTGGGTGGGTTTTAAACGAGGAGTAATCAATCGATATCTTGTCATGGCGATCAAATCGTCTTTAAAACGGTGTTGGAAAAAAATCTGGGGACACACATTTAATCGCATTATACGTGGAAAAATTAGAGGGATGTAAAGAAACTTGTGGAAGTTTTTAAGGAATGATTTTATTAACCATGAAGAGTGAAACAAATCCTAGGCCTATACCATTTTTAATAAAAAAAAGAGGATAATCAGTTTTTTATTATGGGCTGGGGACAGGGACTTTTTAATGACCTTTGAACCGTTAAGTATAGATCTGAAGCATTTGAGGCATTAATTCGCTGAACAAATAAGCTCAAATTAAGCAGAAAATATAAGATACTAAAATTAAATCCCGATAGCACAAAGACAGATGATATATATATATATATGTGTGTGTGTGTGTGTGTGTACTATGGCACTGTGAATGCTAGGGACATGAATTTTCATGAATTGGGTCGTTTTCTGTAGAATGACCCATCTATCCATATTGTGGGAGAATTCAATTTAATTGCTGTTAATATACATGAATCTTTATATCTCTCTAGGTACATTTTCTATTCATGACGATTATTGGCTTATATATTGTTATACTTTATAAAACAATATTCTTGTTCATGATAATATATCTTTTCTAGGAAACCCGATTTTCATGTTGCTTGCACAAGCTGTAACCCAAAGTTAAAAAGCAGCCTGGGTCACAACCGGCCGTACGGGCTCCTAAATATGTAGGCCTACACGGCCTGTTTGCCTCCAAATTTTGTGCAGAATCTCACGTGCAAAGCAAGTCCTTGTGAAATTTCGAGGTGGCAGACAGCCCGTAAGAAAGATGTTGGACATGAATTCTCAGCGAACGAGGCCTCAAGTGTAACAATATCTGCGGCCTTGACCCCCCTTCCGGACCCGAGGACCATTTTTAAAGCTTTCTTTGAAGTCGTCCTGGGTTGGACACCCCCCCCCCCCCTTGTTTCCAAAATCTTTGATCCGCCCCTGTACAGAGTGCAGCTATTTATTCACGTGGTCGCATCCTTCACCAAAGAGTATACAGATATAGAAATTCTAACTGAACCAGGTTAAATAGCGAAGGAATATTGAAAATATACAGTTATAAGACAGCAACCTCGAATTCACAAAAGTGTGTATTTTCCCCCTCAAATTGGCTAAATTACGAGGTGTGCTTGAGCGCCTGCATGAAGACTGCCACATCCTCGCAATGACACACTGATCAGTTGAGCCACGTAAAAGGTCACAGACGACCCCTGGCTGGCTTTACCTTGTATTAAGAAGATTTTACCCCGAGGCGTCGTCGCCATGTGCTGGTCACATCACGCGCGTGACTGCCCTGGCACAACTCCCGTCTCCGAGTTGCATGTTAGGCCGCGTAGCAACATGTCCGGGCATGGATAACCGATATAGTCGGAACTAATAAATAATATGGTATATATACTACCATATGCTATAGTTTACCCCTTATCAGTGTCCATATTAGTCTCCTGAACTCAAGTATGTTTAATTGTTATAGCATCTTACAGATATAAATGGATACTAATATCAAAATTAACAAAATAACATCTATATCTAGGATAGACGTATAACTGCATCGATAACGCCCGTAGAATATGGAGACGCTACAAGACTACTATATTATATAGGGTCCCCTTGTAAAAGGCTGAACCTATCCGTTTCGGTAGCCGGTTCGCATAATTGGGAACGCAATCGAAAACCACGATTCCGTTGAAGCTGTATACGTTTAGTTGCATGGCGCGGTATGCAGTTACGTTTGTCGGCGCGGTATGCGGTAACGTTAGTTGGCGCGGTGTGCGGTTACGTTTGTCGGCCCGGTATGCTGTTACGTTATTTGGCGCGGTATGCTTTTACGTTAGTTGGCGTCGTATGCTTGAGGTAGTTTGACGTGGTATGCAGAATTCCGTATTATAAATTCGCAGGGTCATTACAAGGCGTAAAACACAGCAGTATTGGACTGGTGATGTCAAAACCCGCCAGATCACACATTTTGTGGAGAAAATTTTTTTTACCGCATACGCGCGGTGAATAAACGAATATTAAGCTGCGTGTACTTGGCTGCGGGTGTGTGGTATGATATTTTTTTCGCTCTAGTTATTTGATCATAAACCATTTACCATCTGGTATGCGGTAAGAGACACGCGGTAAAATGGAATTCTCAGTGGAGAAGTGAATGGATCTGCAAACCACGACCGCTTGATCTGGTCACCATATTGTTGACCTAAGAATCCAATGTGATCACCCGTCCCATACCGCATGTTTTACCGCCAAAGAATTGCCCCACGAGATTTTATACTGCGTTGCGTCTCCTGCTGCATATGACAGTCGGGCTGGCAGTGTCTGAAATACTATGCTTTTGTTGAGATCTAAAATTTTTAGATTTGCCGCAACCATGTTACAAAAGGAATCGTGGCAGAATCACTGGTGTCTATTAAACGCATCTATATTTCGATGCACAGATGCAGCCCTAGATATAAAACCCAAGCAATCAATATCACAATGACTTTTATTTACAAAGAAATAAATCATGAATGAATATATTGTTGTCACCTCTTAGACATTATATTCCACTTCTTCTTTTTCTGATTATACATCTACAAAGATATCTTAGTTTAGGCATGCACAGTAATGTCCTTCAATGCAGACCTCAAGGAAAACAGTGATGTACCAGGGATTTGCTATGAACTTTCACTTGTGTAGCGAATAAAAAGCTGGAGTATCAGAATCGTCTCATCCAACTGAAGTTCACTCTGCTCAAGTCTACAAAAATAAAAATACAATATAGTTAACCAGGAATGCAAAAGACTACGTGGCGCCACAACTCTTGTTCAACAGAAACGTTACCCTAGTTTGATGGACTAACACTATTTAGAAGCAACCTATGAAATTTGAACAAATTTTATTGTGTGTTACAAAGTCAGTGTTATGGCTGTAACTAGTCAAATCTGGGACATTTTGCGTGATACCACACCCAACAGTCCAGTAGAATATTTTTACCAATTTCGAAGTTAAGGATGTGTTGGATAATCTATAAAATAATAAAAACAAAACAATACGAACCTATGCAATGGGATATACATCAGGTAAAATGCTTCCATGCTGCACCTATACTTCCAAGTACATGTGTGACATTTATATGTACAATGCAAGCACTGAACATTTTGAATCCAAGTACATGCTCCAATTACAACATAAAATTATTGAAGGTGACACCACCAGTCTCGTGTATGTGAAAGCCATTAAAGAATTATGGACATGCAAAATTTCAGGCAGATACTTCAAACTACACTTCAACTTTGTGCATAGATGCATGAAACAATTGAAGGTGGCACCACAAGGCTTGTATACAACAAGACTATCAGATATGTATCAACATGTATAATTTCAGGTTAATGTGTCAAATCACTCCTGAGGAATAAGTAGCATACACTGCAAAAAATATTGTAGGAGGCGCCACCTGTCTTGCATATGACGAAGCTATCTGAGATGTATACATATGCCTAATTTCATGCTGATATATCAAATCCCTGCCATTTTTGAGATAGTAGATGACAGACAGCGGACCAAAGACGTTGTGCCATCCCATAAGCTCACAGGGCTGCTTAAAAGTTTAAGAAAAGTATCACTCATACCGGCTAGTTGTACAGAGTATTATAACGCTACAGACCTGTTCTCAGGTCAACATCAAACCATATCAATATCTCTTTGAATGACAGGGAGCCATACATCAAAACAGAGTATTTACTTTGTTTGTTCTACATTTAAGCGTGCCTTTAGTAAAAGTGTGCCTTTTATCAACATTTTGTGATAACAACCTGTTCTGTGAGAGGAAAACATGCCAAAAACGACGGGTGACTGATGACAAACTACAGACCTTTTTACATTACAGGTAAGCTTCAAACAATATCAATATTTCTTAACACAGAATACAAACATGGTTTGTCTGATATAGAAGTAAGTCTTAAGTTAAATGTGCTTTAATCAAAAGTATGTGATAACAACCCCTTATATGAGAATGATATGGGAAATATCAGACAGGTGATTGATGAAAAGCAATTAATGAGATCTTGCTGGGTAAACTTATGATTGTTTGTACAATGAATTATGGTTCTGAGGTCAGAAAGGTTATCACAACATCCAAGAGATCAGAAGATAAGTTTACTCTAACAACACATTTTAACCTGCATCCCAAGGTGTGACCTGCTGATGGTGTTGTACTTTAGAATGTAAATATATATATGTAACAGTATTTGTACTTGTTTACCTTGTAAGTTGAATTTTAATCAGTTTACTTTCAAGTACTCTTTGTGTTCCTTTGCCTAATCTATGTAGCAGTAATATTAGTGTTTTACTAATTTATTCATTAGACTGGTCAGTCAATCTGGTCCATTTGTTTCCTATTATTTTGGGTTGTTACATTACATTGTTTCATAATATAATATGTATCTTGTATACTGTGGTTATCTTTATGTTTACAAAAGCAGAAATTTCATGATTTTTTTCATTTATAACATTTCAGGAGAGTTTCATTTTCTCATTTGGTCTAGAAATTATAACATATAAAACAGCAATATTTGTATTCATTATAAAAATAAGAACAAATCACACAATACATCACTCACTCTATAACAGTCATTTTATTATAACCTGTGTCACCCACGATATCTTCCCAGGATTACTGCATGTTTTAAAATAAAATTTATTTATGTTTGCATGGGACAGTTCCAGTCTGATACACAGAAAGGTTGCTGATTAACAAACCATGTTTCAAGAGGTGTGATACCTAATCCATTTGAGCAGAGGCATTTTCCCCATTTATCCATCTATGATGATGGGCCAACTTTTTCTTCTAGGTTTTCATATTCACAATTATTTCCCATTCGCAAATTTCACAAAATTGAAACTCTTGCACACAAAGAGACAACCACAGTATGTGTGTACATATGTTTAATGGCGGAACTCTTCAACAGGTCCTCAAGTTTGACAAAAACCTCAAGGATATGGTTGGCCCTCCACAAGAAAGGCAATGGATTGATGCCATTTTACAAGGAAATCCTTCATCCATGCAGAACCTGTGTATGAAAATCCCTCCTTTGGTGATCTTCACACATTTGCCTGAGATTGTTTAATAAAGAAGCTAAATATTAATATTCTTTTTTTTTTTTACTATATTTTAATTTGCATTAAAAAATGACGCCCAGCTCTACCTGAAATGAAGCCCAAATTGATACAATGTGTGAGTTGTCTTAGTTTGAGACCATGGCTACAGATGGCAGCACATATCTGAGGCTGATAATAATTGTGTCAGCTGTTTGTTTTGTGGTCGCCATTGTCATAATAACTATAATACAATTATATGAGCATGTGTAGTACTGCATGTGACATGTATTCATGATCAAATGATATAGTCTTGAGACCAGTCTTGGTCTAAAGACCAGTTTCAAGTCAAACTAGAATTAACTGAGACCCCCAAGAAGATGTAAATTATATCCCTGGAATTGCCAAGTACCTCAAAATGGTAGCTTCTTGGCCATACTGGATGTCTGCTTTATGTGTGAAATTTTTCCCCACAAATAATCTACAAGGAACCAATCTTAACTAGATATGACAATATCTCATGGGTTTATGAGATAATGCATGCAAAAAGATTTCAAATATTTGCCAGGCAGCCACATTTGATTTCTGATTGGTCTGAAAACCCATAGTAAACATCCTTGCACAGATGCAAATTTTTTTGGGTAATTGTTTGAACTGTTCCTGAGATAACATTCTTGAGAAATTATGGGATTTACAATGGTCTGAAATGTAAAAATGTATGCTTCTAATGGGTGTCAACCTTCAGTAAAATTTTCACTGCAATTACTATTACAGTTCATGAGACAGTGTGAAGGAAAGGAATTCCAAGATGTATGCCAAGAAGCAATATTTGATATCATCAGGTCTGGAAATTAAAAGCTCTATCCTCTCTTTAGTGTCAATTCCTCACTAAACTTTTCACTGCAATTCCTTTAATAGTTCCAGAAATAATGAGAAAAAAGAGGATGATGACTGGTGCAGGCCAAGTAAATGACAAAAAAGAGTAAGTCCTCTGGAAAAAAAAAGAGTAGCCTTTTTTTTAAATAAAGAGTAAAATTAGCCCCATTCCCCATTTTTTTTTCACAGACTGAATAAAGGTATGCTCTCCATACTAAAAATATGTATTTATATAAATACATATAAATATAAATATATATATATATATATATATTTATATTTATATCATCCCAAAACATACATGGTGCATATCCCCCTGCATGAAGATAAGGGCATTTTCCACTTGCTGTTACACATGCTTGACATTGTTGCACACAAAAAATGCGAAATGTTCCATTCTGGTTCTAAATGGACCGTTATAGCAGAAGAGAAATAGTGTATATCAGACTGAAAAAAAATGGAAAAAGACGGCTGCTAAAAACAAAAAGTGAAAAAGAAATAGGCATCATTTTCATTAAATCCTCAAAGAGGACTCAAAGAGAATGATTTGCCAGGCCTGAATCCTGCGGTCATGATCTTGTTGCTACCACATGAAAAGGGCACCTCTGACAAACTATCAAGAATTCACAAATTTGACTCTGAAAGACTGCTGGAGACTGAGCCAGGGCCCTTCAGGTCTGAAGCCTTAACCACAAGGGTATGTCCAAGCTTCACTCCTTACACAGCTATTATACAAAGCAGTCATTCCAGATCGCTTTTGCTTTAACCGCTGCTTTATTTAGCAAGTTTTTCAGGAAATCAATATCAGGGCTGGCACAGGGCCAAGAATCAGAACATCAAGAGCAGGATGTGGCAGGTTTGAAACTTAAGAGATGGATGCACAATGAGATACCATGCTCTCATTGGTCTGATTACAATTCTATGCCCTCTGTCAGCCCTGGTGGTGAAACCCGGAAAATCTTGCTATACAAAGCAGCGGTTAAAGCAGAGATACTGAATGACTTTAGTGTATGACTGCTGAGTAAGGAGTGTATGACTGATAATACCTGTGACATGTTTCATTGTTAATTTTTTAATACTGATTTATATACTCACTTGTTGGTCATGTGTTTGACCTTATTTAGCTGTGTCCTTTCTGGCAGTGTTATCGTGTCTTGTATTTCAGCTTTCTGACTTTCGTCAGCTCCTCCTTGCTCTAACGTTGCAATGATGGCATCCACCCGCTGCTGCTTGTCCAACAGCCGTCTGAGGAACAGAACAATACAAAATGTTATATTATTATGTTGCCCAGAGGACTATATCAAACCGTGAGCTTACAGGTGATAACTTTGTTTTTCTAACATTTTAAATTGAGGCAAATTAAAAAATAATTGAGGCAAATATCCTTATAGTATAACTAAAAGAGACCCATTCACATACCAGGCAAATTAAATAAACATGAGCTAAAGTGTTTTCTCCTTATAATGTAATGGTATCTGATAATACTTTATTTTAAAAACTTGCTTAGTCCTGTACACAAGAGGAAAACAGTTTGCACATGGCTGTATCACTGGAGCAAATATAAACATAATGCACATGCCACCTGGTGGCTAAACTGCACAACTTCATAAACAAAATTTTTTAAGCTTTTTTATTTTCATTTAGTTACCATAATGTCTGTAAATGAATCATCTTGAGATGGTTCAGGAACTTACTTATTTTGACTGGTCTCATGTTCCCTCCTTAATTTCAGATTAGCAAGTGCCTGAAATAATTAAACAAAACAAGGGACCTATGGGTCACTGTGCTCAGCTGACGTTAACCTTGAAGGTAAAAATCTAAAATAATATCAAATGGAGATAAAGTGTAAGAGGAAGAGGTAATAAAGGCCATGGTTGGTTTATATGATTGGTTTGTATTGATGAGCAAGGAATTGTTGCAAAAAATATTTTGTGACCTGACCATGTGTTTCCTAATGTTGAAACTAAAGCATGTGAGCAGTTTGTGAACAAATGATCTGTACTATTACCATTATCATTAGTTGGTTTTTCGATTAACTGTTGACATTTCAGTAGTTTACACATTTGTTCAACTGAATCTACTTTTTTGTATAATATATATTATTAAATATATATGTATTTTTTTATGAAATGTATACAGTTGAAATATAGCTAATTAACAAAATAAAACAGGGCAAACAAAGCCTGATCTCAAATTCTGCTGGGGCAGGAAAATAATGAACAAATGTTTGTATTAAATCCTCATTTTTTTATCACATCAATTATTTTCTAATTTAAGTTTATATTTCTATACATTTCCAATTTAACATATATATCTGAATATAAAAGTTGATTCATAATTCTCAATTGCATCATCATAAATCTCAAACTTGTCAGATAACACCACATCATGCATACAAATGTTTATTTATTTTTTACCACAAAAATATATCTTTTAAATCTGCAAAACAATAAATATCTAAAAATAATACTTGATTTAGATTTCACAAATTTTAATTGTGTCTTTATTTATCCATAATGTGCTTCATATTTTATAATAATTTAAGCATACTGATGGGTTCAATTATTTGTTAAAATCATTTAAAAGAAAATTGATCTCTTTAAAAATGCTACATTACACAACATTGCATCTTCTGGATTACACCTTGAATTATTTTTTCAAGGAAAGTTTTTGCATATCGGAGTGGAAACAGCATTACAATTAATGAGATACAGTGAAAACAATAACAACTAGAATACGGGTAGTCGACAAGCGACTACGTGTATCCGCCTAAATCAGAGTGGAACGGGTGAAGTGAGGCATGGATTAAGTGGCAAGCGGAAATAGAGTGAAGTGTTGCATAATTAGCATGGATGTCTGCAGCCAAATTGTGTATGAAGGTTACCCCCCCCCCCCCCCCCCACCACAAAATCCAGAAAGCCGTCCCAGTTGTATACATATGCAAAATTTAAGGCAGATAAGTCAAACCACTAGATGTATATGAGTGATTTTAGCCCGTGGCAGACAATCAGATGGACGCTGAGCAAAAATGGTTGCAGGTGACGGCACCAGTTTTGCGTATGATAAAGAGCTATGTGAGAACTATACACATGCAAAACTTTGGCCCAATCGGTCAAACGGTTCCCAAGATATGAGCTTGGATTTCTGCTGCATAAACTAGAATGCAGGTGGCTCCACCTGTCATAAAATCAAGAGAGCTTTCGGGGATGTATAAACCTGCAAAATTTTAGCCAGATATGTCAAACCACTGACGAGATATGAGTGATTTTATCCCATGGCAGACAAACAGACAGGAGCTGTGCAAAAATGGCTGTAGGTGGCGCCACCAGTTTTGCGTATGTTATAAAGCTCTCCAAGGGCTACATTTGTGCAAAAAAATTTTCCTGATCGGTCAAACGGTTCCCGAGATATAAGCTTGGATGTCTGCAGCGTAAACATGAATGAAGGTGGCGCCACCTGTCATAAAATCAGAAAAGCTATCCAGGATGTATACGCATGCCGAATTTCAGGTGAATTAGTCAAGTCACTGCAGAGATATGAGTGATTTTAACCCAAGGCAGACGAACAGATGGACACTGTGCAAACATGGTTGCAGGTGGCGCCACCATTTTTTGTGTATGTTATAAAGCTCTCCAAGGGCTACATTTGTGCAAAAAAATTTTCCTGATCCGTCAAACGGTTCCCGAGATATGTGGGTTTATGTGTGGAACAGACGCACAAACGGACGCAGAGCGCAGAGGAAAGGTCAGAGGTCAAAACAAAATCGGGGCGCAGCAGTTCACATGTGACCCGAACATAATCCCGGGTTTTGTTAAATTCCGCCCAGCGGTTACGGAGGAGTTCCCCGGAAACCTACGCGGCGGCGGCGGCGGCGGCGTGCAGCTGAAAACATAGTATCCGCAAAACTCTGTTTTGGCGGATACAATTACTGCATAACACTTGGTGGGTTGGGTTTGCAGGGGGGGGGGGGGGAGGGGGGTGATATGAGAATAACTGTACACCTGTCACAGCAGGGATCTCCCCCAGTGACTGTAACAAATCAGAAACCCTGGCATAGCTGACTTCCAGTGACCTGGAGTGGGACCCTGCATCTGTAATCACAGCAAGTGACTACAGAAAAAAAATCAATAATTAGCTTAATTTTCAAGCTTTTATTTTCAAATTTCAGATTCAGACAAACTAAATATTTATGTTTACATGCTGTGAAAATTAAATCAATGGTGCTTACAGGAAAAAAACGTGCCATGGTCAAAGTTGGGCAAAATTTAAGGTACTGATTTTTTTTATGCTAATAACTTAAAAAATTTACAAAATTCAGATCTAATTTTCGGCAAACAATTGAATCTTAATTAAACATAGTTATATACTTGAGAAAATAGACTCTAGTTTCAAAATTTTTCATGTTAGTGAGTTAGTATTTTTCTTGATTTTTTACAAAGTCCATTATGTTTGGCCCCATAACTTAAAGAATTTATATTTTAATTTCTGGCATTTACAGAGGAACTATATACAGGAATATTTATGGTAAATATGAGGAAAAACAGATGAGTGGTTTTGATATTAGGCAGTCCTGAAAAGTGAAAATAGGATTTTAATAAACAATTGAGGTTTTTCCTTAATTTCTCAAAGGAACGAAGTCGCAAAGACCCAGTTTTCAGCATGGTAGGAGATCTTGGGGACATCTAACATTATGCTGAATTTTGGAATCCAAGGTCTTACGGTTTCAAAACTTGCCACATCTATGGACGAACGGACGGACGGACGGACGACGGACAATGGACCACGACTATAGCTCAGATGACTTATAGTCAGCTGAGCTAAAAACATTAGACAATATTAATTAGTATGCATTCTTAAAAATTCATAAAAAATGAATATATATATATATATATATATATATATATATATATATATATATATATATATATATATATATATATATATATATATATATATATATATATATATATATATATATATATATATACCATCAAGTCTTGTTATTATAAGGTCTGTTACAATGGAAGACTAAGAGTAATGAACAAATCTCTATGGAACAAACATGTTAAAGTTTAAATGACATTCCCCGTTATTAATTTCAATGGAAATTTATTACACGTACAAAAAACTTATTCCCAAGGGAAAAACATGTTAATTGAAATGAGATCAACTGTATTCTTTTATGTGAATTTCATAGGAAGGCAGCATTTTGAGTATTACCAACTTCTTTAACCCTTTCTGCCGTAAATTATTAGTGGCTTACATTTAATTCATAGCTAATGCAATTTTAATGTATCTAGACTTGAGCTTATTTTGATAAGTACAGTAGATCCTCTAAATTACGGACACTGACCAGACATTTTTTCCTGCAATAGCAAGTTGTCCTTAGTAGGGAGGTTATAATTTCAGGTCCTATATTTAAGGGACTGCCCATACATGGCTGTAAAAAGAAGGTACCTTTAGTACAGAGGTGCCCAGTAGGAGAGGTTCCACTGTATACATTTTGCAAAGATTTGGACCTTACTTTTTGCTTACTTCTTTCACAGAGCAGTAAAAGTTACAACATAAATGTAATCTGTGGTTGGTCATTTGTTCATAGAGATTTAGATTTGTTGATATTCATTAAAGGAAAATCCTCACAAAACTGAAACCTTCATGAATATGATGTCACTTCTACACAGATTATAAAGTAATTTTTCTGTATCCTCACTGGCATTTCATGTTGTCCTACATAACATTATTAAAGCTTATAATTTCAATAGTGGAAAATTTGCTGATTTTATTAACACCATAACAAGAATCTTCTGTTAGCCACCAGTCAAACATTGAAATCATGAATAAAAACATTTCTACTTCATCAATGCTCCTTTTGGTCTCCCCAGATTTTGATGGCATGATTTATGATTCATATTTACATGCATATACCCTGTGTAGGTAACTGTACGGTGAGATCACAAAAATGGAAACCTCACGAAACAGTGTCAACTTGAGAACAGCACAAATATAACCCCTCAATCATGAAGCCAACTTAGTAGTCATTGATTCATGCAGCAGTGATGGAGACTGGCTGCCTCTCAACTGGTCTAACGAGGCCAACCAAGAGGAAAAATCAGTACCTTATGAGCTCTGAGAAGTAAATTTCGGACGACTTGTTTGAGATTGACGGAAAACAAGTAGAATGTCCGGGAGGGGGCATGATCTGGTGTCCGTGGAACCTCCTGTTTTTTTTTAAAAAAGGAAGAAAAACAAACATTTTTAGCATGACAACAACACACTATGTTACTGACCACATCACAAATATTTATTTTAAGTGTTAAACAATATTTAAAATCCAAAAGTAATACAAGTATAACCAAAACTTAATCAGGTTAGACCTAAAGGATAAACCTAGTCTCTTAATTAGAAGCAGATATGAATCATGGTTTTGAGATATCAAGTTCTGGTATGTTATACAATGAAAAATATGAAATGCCAACGCACTTAATCTGTATAATGCCACCTGATATTGAGATATTTGTGTATATTATAATGAGTAAGATAATGAAGCTGATTAAACCTTTTTTTATTGAAAAAAAATTACACAGTTTAAAAAAAAAAATTTTGTGATTATTTTTCTAAGTTGGCACTTTATAAATACATTTGCATTTAAAAATATTATGTCATCACATGGGCATTTGAATGGAAATGTAATTTTAATGCAAAGACAGGGTTTATTACAGCTCTTCATTTAAAAAGAAAATACAAATATGCATTTTTAAATGCAAATGTAAATAGATGTGAACCCAAGCCAATTGGCCTTCACTGTATGCAAGATTGGTGAACTCACTGTTAATGTTATGAAATGTTCTGAGAACAACTTGTACAGCATCTCCTTGGCCTCCTTGGCAGGAATCATTGCAAATTCTTCAATCTGGATAGAACAAATTATGGGATACAGATACAACAGCTTAGAGATATTTAAGAAGCGCCAGATATAACAAGGTAAAGCAACCACATGGCTACTGGTACCATAGGCAACTGACATGGCAACATTGCAGGTACAATAGTATCTAATAATGTTATTATTATTATCGAACACAATATTATTATAAGTTATAACAGCATTATAGAATACATAACATCATCAAAGTACTAGTATTTTCAGATTTAATAGCACTTTCAAATACAATAGTACATTTAGACAAGGGTATTATCAGATATGATAGCAATATTATAAAAAAAAGTATTGTTATATGACATAATAGCACTTTTATACATAATAGTGTTATCATATACATATCATATATTGGTAGAAGTAATCACGTAGGGGTGTCACAATGTACTGAAGAATCAAAGCCCTCAATTAAATTGTAATCGATTATTAACTGCCAAAGTGATTAATTTTGATTATTATTTTTTTGCATGTAGCATTCCAAAGTCCTCTCTGAGCTCTCAAATTTGGAGGAGCAGTTTGTGATGTTGATACTCTTTATCACGCATGTGCCCTAACTTTTCTTTAAATGTTTGCTGGTGGACTATTCCACTCACATAGAAATATAAATGGTGGTGATAAAAAGAGGGAGGTCTGTATTTTCTTTTCTTTGTTCAATTTACTCACGCCCATTTAGGTAAAATGGCTTTTATTTTTTTTTAAATCTAAAATTTATTACTTTATAAAGAACTGAATCGAGAATTACAACTCATAGGCCTCAAGTAACTAGAACTTCATTTAAAACTCATCAAAATCATATTTAACATACAGGCTCATCCATTAGAGCAGTAAATGAGGTCTGCAGTGCTCTGCTAATTTTTTCATTACTGTACTTATGCACATTTTACCTAGACTTTTACATACACATTTTAACTTCAGTTGTTCACTGTTGTGATTTATCTGTGTTTTAACAAAGCTTAGTTTTATGTTCAGCAAAACCTGTGTAATAAGACCACCAGTGGTACTGTCCAAAAAGGTCTCCATTTACAAGTGGTCTTATTAAGCAGGTCAGTTACAACCAATTTGAATGCATTTGGTTCACTCAAGGATGGTCTTAATAGAGAAGTGGTCTTTTAAACAGGTTCCACTGTATATGGCAACTCTGCTACATTCTTTTCATTAATTAACCTACTGTATGTTTGCACCTCAACTATGGCTGTGCTTATATCACTGCATTTTGCTTTTGACTGTTTAACTGACCTATTGGACATTGTATTTCATTGTGATTTCTCTATGTATTACAGGGTTCTTCTGTTAACAGAATTTTATTCTGATGAAGGCAACCCTGGAAGCTGTTGTGATAAATGAATTACCTGTTTTTGTTCTAAATGTTTCTTCATCAGTAACAGTCGGAAAATCCGGCAATTTTTAGAACCAAGTCTGAAAGAAAACAGTGACAACCCTTTCAAAGTAGTAATATGTAGTTCAAATTTTATAGAGTGTATTTTCCTTAATCTTGTAATACGGTACCAGTAAATATGTATATAGGATCATTTTCCTTGCTACCATGCTACATGGTCCAACAGTTATGGCAATGTACATTAAACTAATAACATGTCAGAGCAAAATTATCAATTTTTATTATAATAATAAGATTTTATATGAAAATGAGTGACAAGTTCATCAATATTTACACCATTTGAAAGACCAGTGTCTCATATGAATTTGAAGTGACTTTGTTTTGTTTCTGCCAATGATACTAACTTATAGGTACTTAGTCACTTATCACAATGTGTATTTTTACTGTTATCAGCTTAATAATTTATTTTTAGTCAATATCAAAGTTTCCTGATGAAACCTATTTCATATACTGTTTTTTTCTATAAAAACAAGCAAATTTGTGGAAATAATGTCCTCCGCTTCTGCCTCTTATTTTAGCTTCCTGTGATCTTCATGCTTGCCACCTCAATGTGTTTTAGTTTTATTTTCCCCTGAAGATGTCTCCACATATCATAGTGGCTGTGTTTTTGTTTTCATTGGTCCTGAAAATGGCTCCACATGTCATAATTTTTGTTATGAAATGGTAACAAAAGGGAAAATATTTTTTTTTGTTTTGGAGCTGGTGATAATATTTTATCAGACAGACACTCCTAAACCAATCCCAACCAAGGTATGCATGAGAGCATTCACTGACCCAAATTTGAATGAAATCGTGTAATATTTAGGAAAGTTATCACACCGAAAGAAAACTTGACAGAGGGACAGACAGAGGGACAGACGGACAAACCCAAATCTATGTCCCCCGTTCTGCAGAAGCAGAGGACATAAATCTATACAATCTACTTATGTGATTTCTATAATGAGACCAGCTGCCCAGAGGTATGATTTTGTGCATGCACAATAACAAGAATGGAAGTGCTACATGTCTTAAATTACAATAAACAGAAGTTTTTACCGTTGGTCATCCTTTTGAAATATGATGGTAGTGCAGAAGGCTATGTTTGTTTTCTTTTGTGCCACTGAGAACACCTAGTACAAGCTTATTTCTTCTGTAAAGGCATGAGGTGAGGATTTGAGAATTAAACTTGACAAACACTGATGTTTTCAGGAGACATCACTATATTTCATGTATACCTTATGTGGCTGATGAAAGAATAGTAACCTATCAATGTGTACTCTCTCGAAAACACTGCAGCACTTACCTCTCCTGTACCACTGATTCTACATGCGATTGACAGATGACTTGGACCGCCTTCTTCAGGTCTGTTCTAAGTTAAGGACAAGTTGACACTCAAATTCCTCTGAACCTGATGAATGTAAAAATCTTTCCATTCCAATTACTCTATTCCACAATAACCTTTTACATTAGGTGCAACCTTTATTGGCCATTGAGAAAATAAAATGTTTTACATATTTTTATGTTTTGCAAATACTTAGTGTTGCACTTTATTTGCACTTTGATCACTGCAGTGTTCTTCCCATTCCTATTACTCTATTCCACAATAACATTTTACATTAAGTGCAACCTTTATTGGTTGTTCAGAAAATAAAATGTTTTACATATTTTTATGTTTTGCAAATACTTAGTGTTGCACTTTATTTGCACTTTGATCACTGCAGTGTTCTGACAGTAACTATAAGTACAGGAACTTTTATCTAAATGACTTCAAACATCTATAGCAAATCTATTAATTAAATTATTTGGATGAACCCTACTCTGATCACTCTTGTTCATTTACGTTAATGGAGCATTTTATTCTTGAGGGTATCATATTCCAGATTATTTCGCAATCTTGAATTAAGTAAAATTAAAACCCTCACACACAAAAGGCAACCACAGTATTTGAATGATATTCTGTATATTTTCATTTCATATTTAAGTTTTATCTAATATTCATTTATAAAAAAATAAACATATCCATTGTTCTCAAATGATTCTGATAATTCAGGCTCTTCTGTTTTCATGTCTAGCCCCCTTTAAAATGATTCTCAAGTTTCACAGGGACAAGGATACCGATAGCGTACATGCCTCCTCCACTCTCCCCGGTCTTCAGTATAAAACCCATCTGAAATGAAATATAGTACAGCAGAGTGTCATTTATCTGACCATTTTTTTTTATAAAAAATTGTTTACCTGAAATTCAAAATTGAGAACTAAAATTTTGAACATTTATCCAAAATCCAAACAATGAAAACAAATTCAGCAAATGTATTTAATTTTGATTATCCATGGCCAATTAGTAATAATTTCAAAGTATTTTACATGATAAATTGATAAAAATTGAAGGAAAACCTAACAAAATGCTGTTTATTTTGGGACCAGCTTCATTAATTCATTTTTGTCAATCTTTGGTAATGTCTGGTGCAGCAGGTTGGCAAATCAAGGTGGGTCAGGTGGAATCATTCAACCAAATGATCTGTTATCCGAACAAATACCCTGTCTCCCCCCTATGAGCTATCTGGATAAACAATGCTTTACTGTATCATAATCTTTATATCTTAGCATCACATTTGACAACAACTGCCTAGTCTCAATTAACATTTCTGTTGCTTATTATTTTCATGACAGAAGACCAGCACTGTTTTTGTTCATATATCTGCTGACAGGTGGCGCTCCTGCTGCTCTGGTGTGACCAGGTTTGAGCTGTTGCTTTTTTGTGCTCGAGTTTGTGTCGCATCTGCAAATTATATCTGTATCATATATTATAACTGGAATTAATCTTTTATTTCCCATTTCAATTATCCATTAATAACTGGCTTCAATTTAATGCATCAATTATTCCATGCATTGTTACAGCCCTAAATTTTACCATACATAAATACAAAGCAGACAGGGAAACCTGCTGGCCTTATTCTGTGTTCTATTCTGGGCTTCACATCAATGGTTGACTGCTTGTCCCATGCGAGTAAAAGTCGTAGAAAGTAATAGTAAAGCAACATAAAGATGTCTCCAGTTTGCTCTACTGGGCAAGTGGGTCAAACATACCATTTCACAATGGCTGAATCTGAACAAATTATCAGTTGGCCATTTTCTTTCTTGGAGAAATGTACCAGTGATTTTATAGGGCAAATAAAATTTCATGTAGGGCAAGTAAAGCTAGATGTTAGTTGTCTCACTGAACAAGTACTTACAATCAAATCAAATCAGCTTGCTGAGTGCTCTGGTTTGAGAGGTCTCAACAGAGTGGGTGGTTTAGTGTTTAAATAGGTATAGGGACCAATTTCTAAGGGAACATTCTGATAGATTGAGAAAATTTGGCTACCAAAGTCCAGCAGATGCCAAAGAATCAGTCAGCACACCGCCCAAGCCGGGAGGAATGAGAGAATTCTGAGACAATCAGTGAGCAACACCCATCCACAAGTACTCTGCACTGAACCTTGTAAAGAATGCAAGCCCCGTTATAGAGGTTGCGTATTACTCACAGTATCCTCGGTCATGATCTTCATGTACTGCTCGTAAGACTGTTGAGGCATCTTGTGGTCTTTCGGCAAAGCCTGGTAAATCTGCAAATACAGTACCATGGAAATTAATCTTCACCCTACCAGGCTACCCAGCACATAGTAACAAAAATTTAGGAAAAATTAGGAAAACATGAGGAAAGTAGGATAAAAGTTGGACTGAAACCACACATGTAACATTATTTAAACACATTTTAAATGAAAGAATGCAGAATAAAAAAAGCTTTACATGTATATTACTGAGAACATATTCAAACACATTTTACATAGTGCTACATTTGTACTTATAATAACAAAAGGACAATTTCACAGTAATTGACAGCTTTTGGACACTGCACTGTAGAGTGCGACACAAAAAGTAGCAAAGCATGAAAAAGTAGGAAAAATAGGACTGAGACCAAAAGAATAGGAAACATTTGGAAAAGAAGAATTGCATGACATTCTGTCCTTAAAATCACTTATTTATTTGATGATCAGAACATTGCTTCATCATCGTGTTGAATTTTTGCAATTTTTAGTTTTCCAGTGTTTTGGGATGTTCCATTTTCACGATCTCACAAAACAGTATACTCCACAGAGGGTATCAATTATTATATAAATTATTTGATCAGCACTCAAAGTCTTAATAATTTTGACGGATACCAAAGCATCTGAACTAGTGATAATTCTTCTCCATTATAGATAGATAATATTAAAGATTCAATTATATTTATAATATAAACCTTTTGACTTGGGATTTATGAAGACACTGGGGAAGATACCAAGGGGCATCTTATTCACAAAGGTTTGTTTTCACAATGTTTTCCTTTTTAGCAAATATTGTGAATGTTAAACCCCCACAAAAAAAGGCCAATCATAGCATATAAAACATTCAATAACCTCATCTTACATTACCTCGTGGTTTGACATGGGGGCTGTGACAGGAGAGTTGATGTTACTCTTAACTTCGCTGATGTTTAACATGGTGCGAACAATGTCAGAGGCTTTCTGCAAAAAAACAGACTTGTCACTGAAAAGAAAGGGGAATATCTGCACTGCAATTGAGGAGAAAAGGGCTGTAATTTGTCCTAATGACTATCAGTTACATGTCATCTGAAAGGCCATGATAGAGCAAACACACAAACAAACACACATTTGAACAGATCTTAATATACTGATATATACATTATACTTGGTTCAAAACTGGCAAAAATTTCTACAAGACAGTGGGGTATAGCAAGACAGAAAATTTATTGGACCCTGAAGGGTTTCACTGGACCCCTCATTGATTTAAAATCCTGTTTTCATTAATATGTTTTAAACAGAAATGTACTGCAAGGCTTTGTTCACATTTGACTATTTTGTAAAAGGGTACCTAATGTTAACTAGCTGTGGCAATCAGTTTCTCTGGGCAGCAAATAAAACATTTGCATTACCCCTGCAACCCTGGATTAGACCCTGTAAAAATAACCACTGGTCCGGGTGGGCCAGCACTATCCAAATTATACTGGACCTCCTTTAACATTACTGACAATCCACTGTGGTCTGGCTCTATTCTTGATTTCTAATATACCAATTTTGGATAGTCTCTGCTCATTCCAACATTTTGTTGTGTATAACTCCATCTATCTATACCTGAGAAATCTCATAAGCTAAACGAACTAATTCATGTAAAACTGTTGTATCTCCAGTTAGCTTACCTTATCGATTTTATTTTTAACAGCAGATATGATAATCTGATCTCGCATGTGTCGTATCAAACGCTCGTAATTTAGTCGCCAGTATATACCTTCATCTCCAACGCTGGCCTACAATAGAACATAAAAAAAGTATATTCAATGATGAAAAGTTAGTTATATATTACCTAAAACAATCTAAAGAAAAATCAATATTATTGGTATTCCTTATGGGGAATTAAAATATAACTTAAAAATAAGAATTATTTAAAATACAGACAAAAAATAATATTGTTTTGTATTAAAAAAAATAACATGTCATAATAATATTCTATATTTGATTTCAGTCAGTAAAAACATTTTGTAAAGGTTAGTAACAAATTTAATGCCAAATAGCAGTGTTTTTGTGAAAAACTGTACACAGATGAAAAATAAAACCTGTTAACAAATATTTCATCTCGCTTGACCAAGGTTTGCAACATCCCAAGTAAAAAACCTTTTCAAAACATTTAAGCTTCTTGAAATTTCTTTTGACTAATTTTTTGGATAAAAGTTTAGCAGAGGAAAGTGGCATTTATTCCTCACCTCATAACACATCACCTGACAATACAATTTTTTATTTTCTTTCCTGTTTTATGTTTTGCATCAGAAAAATATGTTTTTTGTCTTACCTCAAAAAAATCTGTTTTCTGTCTTTTCACAGGAACATCATTTCCATCATCTTCTAATTTTCTTTTCTGTCCAAGGACTGCAAGGATCAAAAGAGTGTCATTACCACAACAGAACAGAGGAGCACCTTATGTCAATACCACAACAGAACAGAAGATCACCTTATGTCATTACCACAACAGAACAGAGGAGCACCTAATGCCATTACCACAACAGAACAGAGGAGCACCTTATGTCATTACCACAACAGAACAGAGTAGCACCTTATGTCATTACCACAACAGAACAGAGGAGCACCTTATGTCATTACCACAACAGAACAGAGGATCACCTTATGTCATTACCACAACAGAACAGAGGAGCACCTTATGCCATTACCACAACAGAACAGAAGAGCACCTTATGCCATTACCACAACAGAACAGAGGAGCACCTAATGCCATTACCACAACAGAACAGAGGATCACCTTATGTCATTACCACAACAGAACAGAGGAGCACCTAATGCCATTACCACAACAGAACAGAGGAGCACCTTATGTCATTACCACAACAGAACAGAGGAGCACCTTATGTCATTACCACAACAGAACAGAGGAGCACCTTATGTCATTACCACAACAGAACAGAGGAGCACCTTATGTCATTACCACAACAGAACAGAGGAGCACCTTATGTCATTACCACAACAGAACAGAGGAGCACCTTATGTCATTACCACAACAGAACAGAGGAGCACCTTATGCCATTACCACAACAGAACAGAGGAGCACCTTATGTCATTACCACAACAGAACAGAGGAGCACCTTATCACTTCACGGGAGAAGGAGTCATCACATTCAGAAAATGTTAAGAGAATCAACACAGCATAAAAATAATTCTAAGTTCAATCAAAGTTCCACCATATTGTCTTAAATTATATTTTGACTTTTGACATTTGAGCTACATGGAAAAGTGTCAAGAAAACCACAATATACTAGTGTAAGAACCCTTGTGACCGAAATACTTAAGTCTCTGACAAAACTGATACCAGAAAATACAGCTACCCAATATCTCTATAATATGATAAAACTGAAAATTTAAGACCTAACTCACTACCAGACACAAACCTGATCATGTGGTCCCCATTCTTCATTCACTGGAACGGAGTCCAAAATGCCTGAGAGGAAGACTCAACATGTAAGAATCTAACTTTAACCTTCAGCACGTGGAAATTATAAATAAAATATTATCTTCCATAATGACTTTTTCCAGACAAACAGTTCACTGCAGCTCAGACAGCGATACTGGCATCTTTGTCATTGACTCCTCAGACTAACACTAACCATTCACAACATCGTTCTGACGTGTCTCATCTCTCCTCTACAAAATGTGGCAGCCATTTCTGGATTCATCACTATTTCTTTATCTTTTTTTTCATTGTTTAAGGAGCAGGCTGGGCATGGAACACAGTCACATATAATGGACATCCTTGATTGTAGTCTAAACCTTAAGTGACTGACTGGTGCCTATACATGCACAGAGGTTACTGGACTTCTCCATGCTGCACAATTAATACCAGATTTTGTTAGCAACAGGCCTGTAAAAACACACATAACAAGGGACCCATGGGTCATGGCACTCAGCTGAAGTTTGAAATATTTGTAAATACAAAATATGCAAAATATTCTAATGTTTTTCATATATATAAGCATATGAGAAGCTAAGAGGAAAGGGGCCCTCCTACTTGGTTATAGTATACTTCTAAATATATGATTGCTAAACTAATACTCTGACCAGACTGTCATGAAGAAAAACAGTAAAAGTTTTGAGATACTGTGATGCATATGAAAAATTTACAGACAGACAGACAAGTGGACAGAATGGACAAATACCTTTATTTCAATTTCAAGGGAATAATGCATTTAAGTTTATATTAGCCTACTGTTTCCATTAATAGTTTTTATCAGATTCATTTTTTTTGTATTTACAAGTTTTATATATTTGTAATGATAAAAATCTGAAAATATAAGTTAAATTATCAGAATTCTAAGTTGCAATCATTATTTATCCAGAGTGTAGCTCCTATTGGGTCATATTTTGCATACACATATATTTTATTATTTTTAAATCACAAATGTTTAAACTGAATTTAAAAGAAAATAATGTCACAACATGGCATCTTCAAGATTATTCCTTGAATCACAATTAAAAAGTTTTGCACATAGGAGTTTTCAGTACATGCTTAATTTTATTCACAAAAATAAAAGATTCAGTAAATCTGATAAAACAAAACATCTTTTCAAATAAAGTATACACACTGTTGGTTGAATGAGGGACAAACAATATCATTGTGCTAATTACAATCTCAGCTATAATTTATTACTGGAATTAATAGTCCATTTCACACCAGGTGAAGTTTTTACTCTTCTGAAGTAAGGAATTACTTATCTGATGAACATCCACACTTTCATAGCAATTCACCAATCTGTGGACTCAATTTAATGTGCACTTTAATCATTGTTACCCTGGTGGTACAATACAGAATCTAAAATGTAGCATAGCCTAGAATTTGAATGAATCAAATACAGAAAATTATAAAATTAATCTAGTTTATGCACCAGCTGGGGGGGGGGGGGAGTGCAGGGCAGAGGGGAAGCCTGCTGGTAGTGGCCAAGCTGAGCCGAGACAAGCTGCCTGGAGAGGGTTACATAACACAAGTGAAGGCTGTACTACTAGGTGGACTTGATGTAAACAACACTTGACATGGTGTATAAAAACTTGAATAAAAGCTTCTCTTTTCAATCAATTCCTTTGAAATTTCAGATTTTAAAAGATTAAATCCTTATGTATATATGCTGTGAAAATTAAATCAACAGTGTTTACAGGGAAAAAATGTGCCGAAGCCAAAGATGGACAAAATTTAAGGTATTGATTTTTTATTTATGCTAATAACTTAAAAATTTGCAAAATTCAGATCTAATTTTGGGTAAACAATTGAATCTTGATTAAATATAGTTATATCCCTGAAAA
The DNA here is from genome assembly GCA_026874595.1 of Sipunculus nudus. NCBI lineage: Eukaryota > Metazoa > Annelida > Sipuncula > Golfingiida > Sipunculidae > Sipunculus > Sipunculus nudus. The sequence continues at coordinate 4,375,751 of CM049313.1, read as the reverse complement.
AAAGTCTCCAGCTTCAGCAATTCTCATGTTAAGTGAGTAAATATATTTCCTGAATCTTAAAAAAATTGCATTATATTTGGGCCCATAACTTCAAAACAATAAGCAATACTGACCTAATTTTTGGCATGTTCACAGAAAATGTATGGAAGAATATAAATACTAAATATGATTTTTAAAAAATTGGGGGTTTTGATATTACGTAGCCTTGAAGTGTAACTATGGCTTTTTAATGGAAAACAAGAGGTTTTTCCTTAATATTTCGAAGGAACGAAGCCCTAGTGACTTAATTTTCGGTATAGTAGGAGATTTTGGGGACATCTAACTGTATGCAAAATTTTGGATTCATAGGTCTGACGGTTTCAAAACTGTTGGGAATATTGGGACTCTCAGGAAATGCATTAATATCTTAATTACTTTAGGCCATTAAAAACCTTAAGGCTATTAGTTTTGCCAATCCCCCTCTTAAGAACCAGTGGAGCATCTGGTTTATGGAACTCAGGGATGTTACACTCTATTAGAGTAATCTACACCTAATCTACACCTTCACCTAACCAAGGGGGTCATAGCTTCTTACCAGCCATGTTGACAGGGGGGATCTGATACATTTCACTCTCCTGTAGGTGAAGGTTAGGAACTGCCACTGCACCGATGCTTTCAGGATCCTCGCTGCTGGCACAGCGCTGTAAGAACTGTGTGTGGACCAGCTGGATAAACTTCTCTTTTGCATCTGACAGACTCAAGCTTTTCTGCCCTGGAGAGGGGTAAAGGAATATTTTTATTAATGTGTGTACATATATACATACATACATACATACATATTACATAAAATTTTTTTTTGGCCATCAGAAGCAGTGTTGTAGTCCAGTCAAAACCCTTAAAGGTCAAGGAAGGTCATCCCAGGCCAAGACTAAGTCTGAGTCACTATCCTTCACATCTGAGTCACCACCAAACAAAACATAGTCCATAAAACTAAGATTCAGCATTAGAATTCTGGTAGGAGTTACAGCTCAAATTCATGCATATAAAACAGGTCAAATTTTAGCTGCTTCACCAAGGCCAGGAGGCTTGATTCCTAGTCATAGCCTTCCGAGGCCGACGGAGCCCAGCCTAAAGACCGGCCTTGAGGGCATGACCAGTCTCAAAACCTCCAACACTGATCTGAAGAAAAGAACATTATCAACTTATTCTGTCAGAGACAAGTTGGACATTTCATCATTTATATATTTTAATTCCTCACCTTTAAACGCTTGATTATATCGATTGACAACCCTCCGGAGGATGGTTGACATCTGGACCTGTCCGTGCTGGAGCGTTTCCTCCACCAGCAGCTCGCCAGCGTCACCATAAAGCAACTTGGCCAGGTAGATGAAGTGTGGGAAACGAGAGCACATGAGAACGTTCTCCCCCACGATGCTGTAATCCACGTAACCTTTCTTGTTCCACTCGAAGGTCACCATGTTCTGCTGTACCAGAGTGCATAGTGCTTTCTTTACCTGAAGATGAGAGATAACACATTGTAATGATTACGCCTGTCTGTTGCTGAAGAGTATTCAATTGAATATGTTCACAGATTTTTTTGCCTTTCCATCAAATTCTGATTACTGAAAACAATCTAAATATTCTGTCAGAGACAAGTACAATATAAACATATATGATATTGGCAAAGGCAAGTACACAATCAACATTTTTTGTCAGAGACAAGTACACTATCAACATATTCTGTAGTAGTGTTAAGTACACTATCAAACAATTCTGTCAGAGACACAGACACTATCAACATTTTCTGTTAGAGACATAAACACAATTAAAAATCAAAATATTTAATCAGAGATCATGTATATTGTATTTGCTAAACAAAATTCTCAGTAGTTTTCAAATTCTTGATATTTGTCATAGAAGAAAACAGGGCAAATGAAACCATGTAGACATGAAAGCTTACTGTCAAGGGAAAATAGTTTCATTAGCTGGCAACAGTGGGCATTTGTGATGATTAGTACAACAGATATACCGGTATGTTGATCATGCTGGCCAGAAAGTGTGACCACAAAGAAACCAACTTGGCCTTGCACTGCATTTGCATTTGTCAAGTATATATTTGTAATATATATTTGAGTATTCATGACATTTTTTCATTTCGTTATGTAATCCAATTCTGCTCTTTCTCACAGTTGCAATAACAGGAAACTGGAAAAATGCAGACCTTCCGCGAGAAAACCCTACCTTTTAGTCTTAATATCCAATATTCATGTTGCAAAATTTGTATTCTGCACTAGATATGACCAGGTAGAACTCAGGACCACTTTTTATAACAGTATGTAGATGCAAAGCTGTGAAAACAATGCACTTCTTGCTGGCATTTCTAGTGTTCTGACAGGCGAGTCATCCTAATGTGAGCATCATTTGGAACTCTTCTCCATTACCACAACTCCAGTTAAGAGAACCTAATCAATGACAGTTTGTTTAAGGCAAAGGTGGCCAATTATCCAGAATAAGACCAATATGGTTATTTGACCAAATAATTACATGTTTTATCATACCTACAAGGTCAGGAAAATTGTTGAGAAAGTAGTTAGTGTTACGGGGTGCACATAAAAGAGGACCGAATTGTCTCACTAGTGATGCATGCTTGTCTAGCTAAGCGGTTGGTACGCCGGACTTGTGCGCCACCAACATGGGTTCCAAACCGGGATTGGCCCAATGTTTTCCACTGATTAATTTGTCTTTGTAACATTAGCTCAGGCTGATCAGATTCAGCAATGCCCCTGGAAACTCAGGCATAATTTGTTTAATTTAAACTGTCCAAACATTCACAGGCCATTAGCTTAGTTAGAGAGGCAATGTCAGCAGATAATTTTGTGAAGGAGACTTAAAGTCTACAAGTTTCTTATTTTGGATTTTTTATTTAAAATATTGACTAATTCCCAACGCTGTAAAATAAAATCATGCAAGTACTATAATTGCACTCTGCAGATATAAAGCTAGACCTAGCCTTATTTAATCGGACTCAATATTAGTATAGGCCATGCCATATATTGAGTCCGAAAGCTATACAGGCGAGTTCTATAACTTATAAGCCTCAAACAACACACCACCCAATGCCCTCGTAACCAGTGTCAACAGGTATTTATTACCCAATGCCAGCACCTCACTCTTTAGAGCTGGGCCGGTTGAAATAGAATTTAACAAAATTCTGGTTGTCAACCACTTGAGTCAGCGGGGCTCCCAGTGTGTTACGCAAGTACGCCAATTTGACTGTTCTTCTCTGTCCCTACTAAACTTGCTGACATGCCTCTGGTAAAAAGGCGAGTTAATGTTAAAAAGTGAAGCTCCAAGTTTAATATTAGTTATTATTGAAACCATAAAACGCAGGCTTACTGGTGTTTAAATGTTTCTTGTTGTTTGGCAGTAAACTGGCAGTCAAAGAAGATGCAATGGACCTGTTGCATGTTCCATGGCTTATATTGTAGAAACTCTCACTGTATGGCTATTGGACTCTATTATGGCAGGGCCTTATAATACTGAGTCTGATTGGATCTGGCTAAAGCTAGACCTATCCTCAAAACAACAGCTTTATGGCAATACTGGACTTAGATAGGTCTGAATTTGGCAGCAGATATTGTCTCATGAAAATTTCATGACAAACTTTGGTAAAATTTTCATGGCAATTGCTGGAAAGGTTCTTGAGATACCAGCTCAAAAGGAAAATTCAAGATTGCTGCCCGATGTATTTCATGATGGATCTGAAATTTGATTGGGCAATTGCTGGAAAGGTTTTTGAGACCCAGTGTAAAAGGAAAATTCAAGATTGCTGCCAGATTTAATTCCCAATTTATCTGAAATTTGAATGGGCACATTATCTCAAGCGTGTTCATCTTTAGTAAAATTGTCATGGTAATCATGAGCCTAGTGCAGTGTAGTAGTGGAAGGCTTCTTGAGATGAAATGTGCAAAAGAAATTCAACTCATGAATATTCATCAAGTGACGCCAGTTGTTGGCTTCAAATATGACTTTGAGTTTTTAAAATTCATAGTGTTGAGTAACACTGAGGTTCCCAAAACACCGTTGTTTTGGGCTTTTCGGGGGAACCAGTTCATGCAGTCCCCTAAACACCAAAACACAGGTGTTTTGGCTATGCGTGACAAAACACCCTTTTAAATTCAATCTGGAACCAAAATGTAACACCAATCTATAAATAATCATCTGATGAATATAATATATCTCTGCAATATTGTGTCATAAATTTATGACATAAAGATAAAACGAGTGTTTCGTGCAGGGCGGTTGCCGGCGGACAAGGCAGCCAATTATGCCAGCTATAATGCTGTCCTCTAGTGGCGCAAGTAGAGCAGAGCACTTGTCAGTTGTACAAAACACTCTTGCTTTCTTTCTTTTATTTTACTGAATAGTGGCACCATTCTGCATTGACATATGCAACAGATGATAATTTATTAACCGATGTCAGTGTTTTGGGCAGAACTATGGAAACCGGGCTTCAGCCAACCGCCGGTACCTTATGCACAACGGGTGTCACATAATAAATTGTTTCCTGAAAAAGGCCGATACATATTATTTTCCTGAGAATTCTTGTATTTAATTTTGCTCATAACTGGAGTTTATTATATTAGAGGAGGAGGGGTTCCCCGTCTGAATGGGGGTGTGGGGGCGGAGCCCCCACCTAAAGCTTAATTTTCCTGTTCAAATAGTAAATGGTTTCCCATTTTCGCTATAGATGGCCCTTCAATCGCAGATATAAATGAACAAAACTCTCTCCTGCTGTTATCTCGTCTTTACCGCTCACTTAGTAGGGTGTATAGGGCTCCTAGTCTAGAGATCGTAGGTTCAATTCCTGATTCAGGCGACTTCTGATGCTAAGTAGTTGTTAATGGCAATAGATAAAACTCGGAAGTCGGAAGCCTTCGGAAGTCGGAAGCCGTTTTATTTTTTAGTATAATTTCAAAAATAACCAACAAATCGATAACTTTTTGTGTTAAAACTGAAGATATATACCCCCTTTATTATATAAGAAAGGTTCAAAGATATATACTAATATATATGAAAATTAAAGCATAATTTATCTGTCGGAAGCCTCTCGGAAGTCATCCGAGAGTGACAGATGATGCTCAAAATGCATAAAACTCGGAAGTCAAACCCACAGCACCAACCAGCAATCACACAGGGTCTTGCATGAACCAAATTTTCAAACAAGGGACCTATGGGTCACGACGCTCAGCTGTTATATATGATAAAAAAAATATTATTTAGAAATGAGGCACATGCTGGTTTTGTGTGGTAATAAATATAAGCTGTATTATGAGTTGTTGTTGTTTAGCTTATGTATGATTTTGATAGTACCTTTGGAGACAGGGAAGAGGATTGATTTCATTTATTTTATTAACAATTGGAGTACTATTGTCACACAGATTTTGACTTGGCCATATAACTTATAAGCAAAACATATAATATAAGAGTTTAACTATTTATTAAAAAAAATTACAAATATTGTCCCAAATATAATTTTTATTAAAAATAATAAGAGAATCATATGATTTTTTAAAATGAAATATAACTGATATGATTATTAAAATAATATTAAAGAATATATTCATGAATGCATTCATGAATACATTTTGAAAGTATTTGCACGAGTATTCATATACTTTCATTTTTACCTGAATTCCCATTCTTTATGCAGGAAATTTTATAATGGAGTACATAATCATATTCGTATTTAAATACAATTACAAAGTATTCGCACCATGTCTGGAATTTATTCAGTTTTCACCAAACAATGATGTTGAGAATCCAGAATATACAAAATTCACACATTTAAATAATGATCATAAGTACCTGGTTTTATGGCTTTTATTTATATTAAAAAATAACTGTAAAAAATTCATTTTGGACTAATTTCACATCAATGTACACACTAGACACAGTAGGAATCTAGATTAATATTATCAACTGCATCTTTGTCTATCATTAATTTCCTTCATATGATCCCTAATGATTAGTAATGAATAATATGATTTACTTCTTTATCATTAAAATTGAACTGAAAAATGCCATAGGTGACTGCATGGTGTTATTTGGAATATGTGACATTCTACCCATTGATACAAGATTCTTATATCATCAGTAACTGCAAGTTAATTTCCTGTTATTATAAACTAACAAATTCCTTTTCTATTTTTCTTTAATTTGTTATTAAAAACCGATAAAAATTTATTAATTTGTTGTTTATTGTTATGTTGTTGGTTAAAACTACTAGATGAGTTGGGTTGGACACCTGGATCAACTGTGGCTGGCCATAAGCTGCCTGGATTCCTGTGTGCCTCGCCTCAAGCGTGCATAATTTGATGAAAGGTCAACAAGGTCAACATACAGGTGACTCAAGAGGGGCTGGAGAGAGCCAAAGTCTTACAGGGTCTCATAAAAAACATTAATAAAAGCTCCAATTTTTGGCCAATTTCTTTCAGCTTTCTAAACTAAAAAGCTGAAATCCTTATGTGTGCATGATATGAAAATTATATCAACAGTGCTCCCGGGAAACAAACGTGCCATGGTCACAGTTGGGCAAAATTTAAGGTACTAATTTATATTTATACTAATAACTTATAAAATTTGAAAAATTCAGAACTAATTTTGGGTATTCAATTGAATCTTGATTAAATAATGTTACATCCCTGACAAAAAAATCTCTAGCAATGCCCTTGTTAAGGGAGTAAATATATTTCTTGATTTTTTACAAAGTGCATTATGTTTGGGCCCATAACTTAAAACAATTACGCAATACTGACATCATTCTGGGATGTGCATAGAGAATGAAAAATATGTATATTGCTTATGATTAAAGTCAGATCAGTGGTTTTGATATTAGGCAGTCTTGAAGTGTAACAATGGGTTTTTAATGGAAAAATGAAGTTTTTCATTAATATCTCGAAGGTATTAAGTCCTAGTGACCAAATTCTTGGCATGGTAGGGGATTTTGGAGACATCTAACTGTATGCTGAATTAAAGGAACTTAGAGCTGAAGCTGGGGAGCTGAGCTTTTGCAAACTGCATAACACTAGCTTGATGTAAACAATATGTTACAAGGTGCTTGAAAACTTGATTAAAATCTACAGTTTTTGATCAACTGGTTTCAAATTTTTGGTGTTAACAGTTGAAATGCTGACAAAAACATGCTGTGAAAATTAAATCCACAGTACTTACAGGAAAAAAACGTGCCATGGTCAAAGTTGGGCAAAATTTAAGGTACCAATTTTTTATTTTTATTAATATTTTAAACAATTTAAAAGATTTTCATCTAATTTTGGGTATACAATTTAATTTTGATTAATTAAAGTTATATTACTGGAAAAAAGGTCCACAGCTTTAACATTTTTTGTGTTAAGTGATCAAATATCTTTCCTTATTTTTTTCAAAATGCATTATGTTTGGGCCCAGAACTTTTTTAAATTAAATAATACAGACATAATTTCTAGCATGTACATAGGAACTATATAGAGGAATATTTATGGTAAATATGAGGAAAAACAGATGAGTGGTTTTGATATTAGGCAGTCCTAAAGTGTGAAAATAGGTTTTTAATAAAAAATTAAGGTTTTTCCTTAATTTCTCAAAGAAACGAAGTTGCAAAGACCCAGTTTTCGGCTTGGTAGGAGATCTTGGGGACATCTAACATTATGCCGAATTTTGGATTCCTAGGTCTTAGGGTTTCAAAACGTGCCACACCTACGGACGGACGGACGGACGGACGGACGGACGGACAGACGGACGGACGACGGACAAAGGATCACGACTATAGCTCAGATGACTTATAGTCAGCTGAGCTAAAAATGGTAATTTTAATGTATGTGAATATTATCCGTTGTATATTACTTAAAAAAATAATATATAAATTAATATTAAAATACAAAACATGTGATATGAATGTGAAATACTATAATAACAACTAACAAAACAAGTATAATACAAAACAGATTAATTTTCGCATTCTCTATTTTTTTTTAATTGAAAAGATATAAACATGATGCAAAATATAATTGCATAGTAACAGGTAAAACTAGATGTGTCGGAACGACACGAATGCCCCCGCCTGGGGCAAATTAGAAACATTTGTTAAATTTTGTAAAAATTTTTAAGTTCAGGAGGTGTTGTATGGTCAAAAGTAGGTCAACAAGGGCAAAATGGAAACACGATCTGTAATGGGTCATTATCAAGCAACACACCTAAAATCAGGCCAGTATCTGCAGGCATTGTGAAAAAAAGTCCATACATGTGCATTTTTCATAAAAAATTCTGTCTTTCATGAAATTTTCTATGTTCAGGATCTGTCATATGGTCAAAAACAGGTCAACTGGGATGAAACACTAACTTGATCTGTAAGTGGTCATTATGCGCCCACAGACCAAACATTAGGCCAGTATCTGTAAGCACTGCATTGCAAAACTAGGATATTAGCAAAAGCTGATAATCAGTTATAAATTTAAATTGCAGAGGTATGTACCATGTTTCATAACAATCCACCATATGGTTCATGAGATATAAGCTTTTGAGTGTTTTTGTATAATCAGCTCTAAAATGTAGAAAAATGGGTCAAGGTCACCCATCTCGAACTTGACCGAGATTTGATCGATATACATATTCACTGATGAAATAAAATTGCAAAGGTGAATCCTTTTAGAGATATATATCCCGCTCACAAGGTAAAAGTTAACAGATGCAGGATGGACAGACTCCGGATGGATAGACAGACGGACGGACAGATGGACAGCTTGAGTGACGACAATAGCTCATCAGCCTATGAGCTGAGGGCTAAAACGGCTGTACATGTACATTTGTCATGAAAATTTATATTTTTCTTGAAATTTTCTATGTTTAGGAGCCGTATAAAAAATCAAAAGTAGGTCAACCGGGAGGAAACATGAACTTGATCTGTAACTGGTCCATATCTGCCCACATACCAAAAATCAGACCAATATCTGCAGGCATTGCGAAAAAAAGTCCGTATAACGTGTATTTATCATGAAAATTTGTATTTTTTATGAAATTTTCTAAGTTAAGGAGCCGTAAAACGGTCAATAGTAGGTCAACTGGGATGAAACGCAAACTCGATCTGTAACTAGTCATTACCTGCCCACACACCAACAATCAGGCCTATATCTGCAGGCATTGCGAAAAAAAGTCCGTACATGTGTATTTGTCATGAAAATTTCTATTTTTCATGAAATTTTTAAAGTTTAGGAGCTGTAAAATGGTCAAAAGTAGGTCAACTGGGACGAAACGTGAACTCGATCTGGAACTGGTCATTATCTGCCCACACACCAAAAATCAGGCCAATATCTGCAGGCATTGCGAAAAAAAGTCCGTACATGTGTAGTTGTCATGAAAATTTCTATTTTTCATGAAATTTTTAAAGTTTTTAATGTTGTAACTGATTACAATCTAAAGATATTTTATGTCGTTACCTTTAAAGCACACGTGTTTCTGAGCCTGATCCCCATTTAGCACAACATTTTATGAAACTGTATTTAAAATGTTTACAAAAACAGTATGTGGCTTTGAATTGTTTTAAAAAAATAAAAAAATGTTCTCTGGAATCTTTTCATATGCTATCCTGCTATAATTGTCAGAAGATATATTAAGATATATCTATTTCATTTAACTGTTACATTTTTAAATTAAAATATTTTCTCCTTAAAATGTAATAGAAATATTTACTTCCAACATAAATTATTTTGAGCTAAAATTAAAATTTAAAGATACCATTATAATTTATATAAATGATTTTACATATGCCTATTTTTTAATCTTTCACAGTTTTGCAGTTTTACATTTATTTTTAAATTTGTTTTTTAATGTTATTGAAAAATTGTCTGTGTAATGTTCTAAAAATGTTTCCTGATACGTTGGATGTTCAGTATTTAGCAAGCCTTAGAGAGTTATGCGTGCCATGTATACCACCCTAATTCATGGATAAAAACAATTAGTTTCATTAATACTGTATATAGCACCCTAATGGATAAAAAACACTTTTATTAATTCCAAAAATGAATGGACGTTTCTTATCGTTTTACCAATTCCTGCAAGGATGCGGCAGTTTGATACTTTGTATTTACATTAATATACAAATTTATGTATTATATAAAATATTTTAATAATATTATGTAAAATTATCATAAAACAAATGAATGTTGTTCAATTAAGTTATACTTAATTTTTTTTATAAGATAAAATATTCTATTTTTTTGTTAAATATGAAAAAAGTTATTACACCATTTAGATAAAATTAAGAAATTTTAAATGCTTTTATATTTTATTTCTACAATAACATTTCTTTTTTTAATATTACATTGTGATATGATATACATTGTATTACATTTGAATGTATATTTCAACTTTTTTTTTTAGTTTTTTTTTTATTTTATATTTCATTATGTTAGTTATATACATAAAGTTTTTTTTTTAAATACATAAAAATTACTTAAATTAAAATAAGGAATGATGCGAGACCTTTTCTGTGTGATTGTTGGTTGGTACTTTGGGCTTGACTTCTGAGTTTTATCCATTTTGAACATCATCTGTGACTTTCAGATGACTTCCGAGAGGCTTCTGACGCATTAAATATGCTTTAATTTTCATATACAGGAATATATATCTTTGAAACTTTCTTGTATGAGAAAGATGATCTATATCTTCCATTTTAACACAAAAACAGTAATGGTATTATCGTTATTTTATAAAATTATACTAAAAAATAAAACACCTTCCGACTTCCGAGTTTTATTTATTGCCGTTGTTAATGTGAGAAGAGTTGAGTATAGGGACATCTACAGGGAAAAGAAGAAAAGTAGGAGTTAAAATAGGGAATGAGAGGAGACAGTTTTATTTATATTTTCCTCAACAGAAGCGAAGCCCGCGTTCTATAGTGGCTCCGTGTTTTGTTTCAAATTCGAATTAAAAATGGTGTTTCATGGTCTTTCGTCACACGTACTCAAAACACCGGTGTTTTGGGTGTTATGGAGGGACCCGGTTCACGCAACACGGTGAAACGGTGGTACTATTCACCGAGCTACACCAAGCGACAACAAGAAACACCGAGCGACAGCAAGAAACACCGAACGACAGCAAGAAACACCGAGCGACAGCTTACAAAGATCGTGTAACGCACGTAATTAAAACTGGAAATTGCACGAAAGCTGTACTGTATTTAGTTTTCGCTCGGTTATTGGAATATTTAGTAGCTCGCCCCGATATTTAGCTGTTTACACTTATATTTTATCATTTTCCTGGTCATTCAAATGAAGAGGGTACACACTAAAATCCTGGACCAAAGTGTATACTTGACCCTGATAACGCTTTTATATTAACTCGATATTAATATGAATAGATTACACTGAAAATTCATAATTTCAAGTGTATTTATAAACATTACTCTCCCCCTTCTAAGAAACTTATTTTGGTTCCGAATGAGCCGCGACCTGGGATCGTAATCATGTATAAAATGGGTTAAAGGAAACACAGCTTGGTCTCTGGCTTTAGTGTGTCCCAGTGAAGTGTTATTCAAGCGGTGGCAGGAACTATTTTAAGCATATTCTATTTTGAATTTAGAACAAATGAATTATATCTTATCAAAGATTTAAAATGCGTTTGCATTTATGACATTAAACGCGCCAAGGAGTGAATAAAAATAAATGGCGAAATGATTAATTTCTTATCAAAGATAAAAAATGCGTTTGCATTTATGACATTAAATGCGCCAAGGAGTGAATTGAAATAAATGGCCAAATACAAGCAAATTAACATTTGTAGTCCACGATCATAGCTAGCATATACTTTACATCTGTGATTAATTATTTATACTCATTTTATACTTATTTATATAAAGATGTTATATATATATATATATTTATATATATATATATTATATATATATTTAAAATATATATTATATATAAAATATATATATATTTATATATATATATATATATATATATATATATATATATATATATATGGTCTAATAATGGAATAATACCATATAAACAAAAGCATATAATTTGGGTATAAACAACGGTTCTTTTTCCATTGTTTGTAGACAGGGTCGTCACCGACAGTATGAATAATGTGGCATATCAGCACTCCATCTGAATTACACAGTTGTATTTATTAAATAAATAGCACTTATTTGTATATACGCATTCCTAATATAATTTAGAAGAATTATGTTTATAAAATGTGAACATGAATGTGAAAAAAATGTGTCAGTAAAAACACTAAACTACACTTCTAACAATAAATGAACAAAGAAAATTTTATATATATATATCTCCCCTTACGACACATATGTGTTGTGCAGATGAAAGCACACACACACCAGAAAGTCTGGGCAATGCAGTTGAGTGAGTCTTTCATAATGAAATTCTGTTGGTGCTGCCAATGAGATTTTCCAGCCCTGTGAGAGACTGAAGCATGAAGATAAATGTATCGACCACTGGTTTCTTGATAAGGAGAGATTATGCAGATGTCACGTTGATTCACCAGATAGGAATTTCAGTTGCTAATTGAAACGTTGTGGGGCGGGATATCTGGCGATCAAATGACACTGTAATTGCAGGGATATCGTTCTTATGTATAAAGGATACTTATACTTTGCATAGGCCTAATAGGCCTATAGATGGACCTTCGGTTCTCTCTCTTTCTCTCTCTCTCTCTGTCTGTTCGTCTCTTTCTCCCTCTCTCTCTCTTGCTCAAGGGGCGTAGCCAGGATTAAGGGAGGGGAGGGGGCCATGGTCAGTGGCGGCTCCAGAAATTCAAGGGCGGGGGGGGGGGGGGGGGGGAGAGGGGCGTTAATATTTATTGGTATTATTAACTAAGTATTACAGTGGAACCCCACAATTACGACCACCCTGGGGACTGAGCAAAGTGGTCGTAATTTGGGGGTGGTCGTATTTGTGAAACTCTTAGCGTGGTCGCATATAACACGCTGATATTTAATGTGTATCAGAGTTTATCTACTGCATATCTTTAATGAGAATTATAGCAAAATATTTTACTTAGCGGAGGACCCTAATTATGAATGTTTTTTTTTTGTGTGTAGCTGAACATATTTATTCATGATAAAAATTAATATACATGTACACATACGTAGTGACTGATGATTAACAAATAATAACACTAAGGCAATACGATTACAACCTACTGAATGCATATTGAACATAATACGTGGCTGTCATATATTTAGCCTTCCGCTTGAGTATATATTGCGTGCACTTGAGTTTTCCCGACGCTAAACTGCTGAGCCATTTGGTGCTGACTGCGCGTGGTGTTGCCGCCTTGATAAACGCCACTTTATCCTTCAAGGAGAGCTCTTTCAGAGGCATGGTTGCCTAACAGCAAGCAATTTAAATGCAAACTTAACCAGTAGAGAAATAAACTGACAACCATCTATCAGAAAAGACAGGTTAATGTGAGGGATTTTCCCCCATGCAAGCTTTATTTATACATTTTACTGACTGCTCAATACTCAGTGTCAGTAAGGTATGAACACATTTAGGATTAACTAGGTAGTTAATTTTACCAATGAGGATCGAACAATATGTGATGAGTTGAAATATTAAGCCCGCAACCCCACACTTAGGGTAGCTGTATTACAGGTGATCACTGAGGGGCAATTAGCATCTGACCCCAGGTCAGACCGGCTCATTAAGTAATCAGGCCGATGGTTACCCTCTTTGATCTATAACCTACACCTCAACGAGTCCCAGCGAAGACACCGAGTCGGGAAGATATGCGGGACCAGATTTACACTCGGGTTAAGAAACCTTGTTACCCGCTTTGATCTTTCGTTAAGGCGTCTGTGAAAAGACGCAGCCATTGACTCGTGACAAATGTTGTTTCAGTACTTCTCGGCGGTGGTCGCATTAGCGGGGTCGCATTAGCGCTGGGGCCAGGAAATCTGGTCGTAATTCTGAATTCAGGGGTGGTCTTAATTTTGAGTCATTTTTAAACATAAATAAACTAAAAAAAATTCGGGACCAAGCAAAATGGTCGTAATTGTGGGGTGGTCGCAATTGTGGGGTGGTCGCAAGGCGGGGTTCCACTGTATATATATGTGTATATGTATTTATGTTTATAATATTATAATTAATATTATTATAATTATTTTAATTATTATTATTATCACTATACGTTTTATTCTTTAGAGTATAAAAAATATATATTTTTTTATTTACAATTATGAACCATGGTTTTATTTAAGGTTAATTCCAGGTACATGGGGAGGTTATGGGAAGGGGTATCCCCCCCCCCCATATTAGGGGAAATTATTTTGAATATGTAATATAAGAGGACATTTTGAGGCAATTTTCACAAAAGAATATGAGAACTTTCTGTTCCTATCAAACTGTTCTCTTATGTCACTGCGTTATGTAATATATCTGCAGAGGGGTTCAATATTCAATATTTATATTTCTTCAAATTAAGGATATAAAATTTCAATCGTTTTCAAACAGGATGCGAAATGTTATGACAACACTTGCTTCCTGGCTCAGTCCTTATCAATAGATGATTAGCACCTCATCAGTAGGGCTAGTCTAGAGTCTGTCTCTTCTACATGCCCAGACTAAGACATAGTGCACCGGTAATGTTTAGAGAGCTGCACTGGACCAGCAGCACTACTTTTGTTGGTTAGTTCATGAATTTATCCCGCCACTTACTTTGTCAAGAACAACTTAAATGACATGACTGAAGTGCCAAATATTTGTCTAGCTTGTCAATTTTGTCTAAAAAAACTCGAACAACAAAGAAACATAGGATTCATGTAAGAGTCATAATAAGAACGTTGTCACCACTTTGGACATTAAATGTAAGAAAATAGCCATCTTCCAATATATTCACCCTATGTGATCGAATACGTCTATAGAGCTAATATGACATTCTAAACTTACATTTAACTCTTTTTTTTATTATATTTCTGGTGTGGCAAAAAGCATTCTTTATTTCTACTTCCCGTGCGGGGGGGGGGGGGGGGATGGAAATGAGAACTTCGTTATAATAATCACAACTTAATTAGCCGGGATCTTAGTCTGCTGCTACTGCTACCATATTTCTACTACAATGTGATGGGCCACTATTAGAGTTAATGCATTCCGACTGACAGGTGCCTAATGCCCCTACATAGAGCTATTGAGGTATAATAACCTGTAGTTCAAAATAAACATAATGACACTTAATGAGTTAATCTAGTTAATATCTTATTATTGTGCCTGTTCTGTGGTTATTTTACTTTTTTAGGCCAATTGAGTGCAAGTCATATAGACTCTGCATTTGCAGTTGTTAGGCCTGAGGCGAAGCCTACCCTGACGTCGCGCATCAGCCTTGATCTTGGTTTTGTTCTATACTACAGTCTATGACCATGTAAACGGTAAAATATGGCACCTTAAATACGCAAATTTGGGTAAAACAATCAGTCTAAGCTGTCGCTCGGTGTTTCTTGCTGTCGCTCGGTGTTTCTTGCTATCGCTCGTTGTAGCTCGGTGAATAGTCCCACCCCGGTGAAAGACGTGCAAGTGAGCGATAATATGAGTAACTTAGGTACCTGTCCAAGTTTGAGTTTGGTATCCTTGGCAATGACTCTCATTGAACTGTGGTTGTTCTTGAGCAGGTAAGTACCGACTTGCTGCACCACAACTCCTAAGAATTCCTTCAATATCAGCGATGAAACTTCTACCTCTCCAGACGTCATCGTGAAGGCTCAACCTTGCCCCGATGTCGCGGAAATATTTGTCTCTGGATAACTGTTCAGTCTTGGATTAAAGCCAACTTGGTCTAATACACTTCTCTCCTGGTTGGCAGCGCGGCCAACCAGAACACTGCCAACCAGGACACTATATATTATATATTGCAAAAATGCGCCACTAATTGGTCAACCCCTGGGCACTTAACTGGCCACAGTTAATTCCTTAAGTGAGTCAGATGTCTATATAAAAGGGGTTGTGTTTTGCTACCTGTTCACTCAGACGTAGTTTCTCAGATAGTACTAAACAGTGCAATATTAGTATAATAAATAGCAACAACAAGCTTGAGAAATAATTTATTATACTTATATAAATTAAAACACCAAACGTTCCAAAAGGAAATCATAACTGTTTTTCCCACATGCGATCTATAAAATATATAGTGTTACACTATATATTTTATAGATCGCATGTGGGCTGTTCTGGTTGCGGCCACGCAACACCAGATTTAGCGGCAGCCTGCCATCCGAACGTTGATATATATTAATGAAATCCGAGGCACAGTCAGTCTATTTTAAAAAGGCCCCTGAGTCGTGTTTCATGGCTTCACAAGATGAAATCGAATGATTGATATCCATAACATCTGTAAACCATTTTAATAAAGACAGGTCTTATTTCCACTCCCTGGGAGTGGAAATAAGGAATGCATGCTTATTTCCACTCCCCTATAGGGGGTGTGGTAATAAGGGATGCTTATTTTTACTCCCCCTTATGATAAAAGCTGGTAAAGTCTCGAGTATTTTGGCAGTTTAAGTGACCAAAACTTCGGTGGTAATTCTTTACAGTGGTAATGGTAGTTTAATTATTGCTTTTCTTTACAAATTTCTCTCTCAAGTACTCCTATTATAGACGCAATAGGGACACACAGTTAGGCCTACACATTTCTAGAACTAAGTTCTTTAAACAATTAAGTTTTTTTTCAGTTTTATATTGAAATGCATTTCCTTTTAATGCATTTAACATCAAAGTTTAAAACATTTATGATTTGCGGAGTGACCTTTGACAATTATATTACATTTATATTTGCCGGAAAAAAACAAAGACATAGATTTATATTTTTCTGCAGTGCCAAATAAATTTTGTTGGTCTAGTTGTTTAATCATTTTGACAATTTATATGTGGGTCACGAGAACTAACTTAAAGTAGCACATGAAGGGTGAGGAAGATTTCAACATTACTTGATTATATAAACTGGCTGAGAGTCCTGATGAACAGTAGACTGTTGGCACCTCATTAGTGAGCTCTTGTTTTGTGTCCACAAGCTCAGACTGGTGCTATCAGCTCTCGGCTTAGAATACCAGGTAAAGGAGAGACAGTTAAATTGGACAGGCACCTGTACCCTTGTAGATTGTTTCAGTAATTTACCATACCACTGATTTCATCTTAAACATTTTCAATGATGTTACTGTGGTGTAAAAATAGGCGAAAACGACTAGAACTTAATTAAACTGTAAACGTAACATAGGAACATTTCACTATACTGATTAGATAGACATGTATCTCAAAGGTAAGCCCAATAACATTAATTTATATATATATATATTCATCAATGTTATCCTATATAAGCTGCTGTAAATGCATACCTATTCTAACAAACACTTATCTGTTCCATCTAACATGGGGATTAGTGTCATAGGGGGAGTGGAAATAAGCACTCCCTATAAAAACACCCAATACCGTTAAAACTATGTTTATTCAGCTTTCGAATGGGGGTTTTAAATTCTATATTAAACAATTGAAAAAAATATTACTTTTATTTTTATTAATGTATCCGTCAAAACAGAGTTTTGCGGATACTATGTTTTCAGCCCACCGCCGCCGCCGCGTTGGTGTCCGGAGAACTCCGTAACCACTCGGCGGAATTTTACGAAAGCCGGGATTATGTTCGGGTTACATGTGAACTGCTGGGCCCCGATTTTGTTTTGACCTCTGATCTTTCCTCTCTCCAGTGCGTCCATCTGTGCGTATGTTTTGATACATTAACCCACATATCTCGGGAACCGTTTGACCGATCAGGAAAAAAACAATTTGCACAAATGTAGCCCTTGAATAGCTTTATAACATGCATAAAATGGTGGCGCCACCTGTAACCATTTTTGCACAGCGTCCATCTTCCTTGGGATAAAATCACTCATAACTCTGCATTGGTTGGACTTATCCACCTGAACTTTTGCAGGTTTACACATCTTGGACAGCTTTCTCGATTTTATGACAGGTGGCGCCACCTACATTCACGTTCACTCTGCAGACAACCAAGCTCATATCTCAGGAACCGTTTGACCGATTGGGCGATTATTTTGCATGCCTATAGGTCTCACATAGCTCTTTATCATACGCAAAACTGGTGGCGCCACCTGCAACCATTTTTGCACAGCGTCCATCTGTTTGTCTGCCATGGGATAAAATCACTCATATCTCGGCAGTTTGACTTTTTGCAAACTTTTTTCTCCCACGAGTATGCTAGACTAGGTCAGCTTGCAGATCATTCATCATGCTGATCACACGTACGATGTATTTTTTAATATTCTGTAATTTTCAAAGTGCAAAAATGGATCAGATATCAGTAAATAACCGCCAGAAAATCATATCTAAAAACTAATTCATTACTTCTTGAACATTTTCAGGAATTCATTGTATGTATTTACATCTGTATGAGCCTAGTTAGGGCCTTAAGATTTAATACCAGTACAGGTACGCCAATGTTAAAACTAGACATTTCTTGGCACCGCAGGTGCCAGAGTATCCCCAGACATAGTACGCCCCCCCCCTTAAGAATAGGGCCAAGCAAGCTAGGCAAGCAATGATTGTTTCTTCCATCTATCAATCCACAATCTGTTTGAAGATGTTGGTCCTTTGACCTTGAACTTTGACCTCATGACCCCAAAATCAATTGGGGTCTTGCTTTTTCAATGGGACATATATAAGTCAAGTTTGAAATCTATACATCAATAAAAGCAGGAATTATCATCCAGAAACTATTTTTTTGACAGAATGCTCCTGTGGCCTTGACCTTTGACCTTGTGACCCCAAAATTGATATTGATCATCCACTTTTATATATAAATCAATAGAGGTCAAGATTTATTGATGGGCCATATATAAGTCAGGTTTGAAATCCATATATTAATCCAAGCTTCAATTATCATCTCGGGAACTAATTTTTGGACAGATGGCTCCTGTGACCTTCAACTTTGACCTTGTGACCCCACAATCGACAGGCGTCTTCCTTTATTGGCAGGGGAACTGTATGTGCCAGATGAAATGTCTGAGATGAAATGTTTGGCTAAAATTCACAATCTTTTTAAAGATGTGTCCTGTGACCTTGACCTTTGACCTCATGACCCCAAAATCAATTCGGGTCTTGCTTTTCCAATGGGACATATACAATTCAGGTTTGAAATCTATACATCAATAAAAGCAGGAATTATCATGCAGAAACTAATTTTTGGACCGATGGCTCCTGTGACCTTCACCTTTGACCTTGTGACCTCAAATTTGATAGGGTTCTTCCTCTCTTTGCAGGTGAACTATATGTGCAAGATGAAAATCTGAGATGAAATGTTTGGCTGAAATGCATGCACAATCTTTTTAAAGATGTTTCCTGTGACCTTGACCTTTGACCTCATGACCCCAAAATCAATTCGGGTCTTGCTTTTCCAATGGGTCATATACAAGTCAAGTTTGAAATCCATACATCAATAAAGCAGGAATTATCATCCAGAAATTAATTTTTGGACAGATAGCTCCTGTGACCTTCACCTTTGACCTTGTGACCTCAAAACTGATAGGGTTCTTCCTCTATTGGCAGATGAACTATATGTGCAAGATGAAAGGTCTGAGATAAATGTTTGGCTGAAAATGCATCCACAATCTTTTTAAAGATGTGTCCTGTGACCTTGACCTTTGACCTCATGATCCCAAAATCAATTGATAAGGATCATCCACTATTGGCAAGCGAGCTATAAATTCAAGATGGAAGACCTGGGATGAAAGTTTGGCTTAAAATGCATCCACAGTATCTTTTAAGATGCGAGTCCAGTGACCTTGACCTTTGACCTCATGACCTAGAACCTATAGGGTTCTTACTTTAGTGGTGGGCCATACATAAGTCACGTTTAAAAAATCCATATGGCTATCAACACTGGAGATATCATAAGAAGTGTGTGATTTTCACCAAATATGGACACATTAAAGGTCAAGGCCACTCTCATGGTAAAGGTCATGACCCAAATGTAAATAGACCTCATCCCATAACCCATCTCTCTACATGTGCATAATATGAAAGAAATCTGTCCATTAGTTTTTGACTTATAATGCTTACAGTACTGTCAAGTGGCAATTATTGGGGTATTAAAAGGCGTAAAAACAAGAAAAGGATAATAGGTGGCGCCACCAATTTCCGGTTTATCACAAGGCTATCCAAGATCTTCAGTCACCTTGATTTTTGGACCAGTCCATGCAAGCTTACTTGAGATATTTAAGAATTTGTGTTATTTTCAGCAAAAATGGACCTATTTAAGATCAAGGTCACTCTCCTAGCATAGGTCATGACCCCATTTTGAATAGGCTTCATCCCCCGACCTATATCTATACAAATGTAAAGTTTGAAAAAGATCAGTGAATTATTTTTTTTGTTATCCCGCTCACAAGGTTTTTTAGCGGCGGCGGGACCGTCGTGAAACCATAGTATCCCGACTTTGTATGGGGATACAATAAGGCGACCCGGTACAAATAGACCTATATAGACCTGCCAAGCCGCCAGTAATTATACTTAACACTAAATAATCCAAAATAGAAAGTAATCCCATATATAGACGTAACAGAGTCGGGAACTTCGGTGCTGAATCGGCAATCAGAGAACCATATGTTTTATTTCTTTGCCGCCAGATGGCAGTACCTTTCATAGATGTTGCAAAGTGGCGAAATTGAATCCACTTAGGATAATCGACTTGGTCAGTTAGACTGGTACCCCGCTCTGTTATGGCACTGCTGCTCTAGGCCAATAATAGAGACGGGCGTACAACGCCATCTTCAGGACTCCCGGCAGACTGGTTCCAACTCAAGTCTGAATCATAAATGATAAAAATTAGCATTTCGTTTGCTCAGAGAAGTTGTTAAAAGTTGGCTGTACATTTCGTGTGACATTTATGATTAGATTAATAGATATTGATAATAAACCAATGCCACGTACAGTGGAATATCAAGTATTCAGTATATCGTATGATTCGTATCATCTATACATCCATCAGTCAATTTTTGTGCAAAAATTCATTTTCAATATTTGGAAACTTTTAATAACTAAAGAAAGTAATCTTCACGGATAACCAGCCAAGATCGCGAGAACGTCCATAACAATCGGTGTGAGCGTTCAGACTGGAGTTGGAACCAGTCTACAGGTAGGTCAGGAGTTGCAACTGGGAGTACTGAAGATGGCGTTGTACGCCTGTCTCTATGCTTGGCTTGAGGGCCTTTATAGAGCAAGGTACCAGTCTACTTGGTCAGTCTGAACCTATCGCACGTGCGTTAAAAATGTAACTGCTCTCCAATGTTCTGTTTTCTCACCGTCTGTTAATAAGACTTAACGGCCTAAATACCCCTTTGCAGTACCGTCTGCTTCTCCTTAAGAAGACAGAAAGTAGTTCCAAAATATTTTGAAAGATCTTTTTTTTAATCTACAGACATATCATAAAATGTAATTACGTATTATCTTTGGGTGATTTACTTCTTTTATTTTTTTTTTATTTTAAAACGGGTAAATGCAAATTAGTAAGTTTGATCCAAACGCTTTGATGAGAGTGCCGAGCGCACTCGCCAGTGATGATTTTGTATGGTCACAGTTGCTTGGTTACATTAGAACGATGTATGAAAAGAAGAAGAAGAAAGGTTGATCTGTGGAACAGATCTGGTTAAATTACCCCCCGCCTATCACGGAAGAAGCTTCCTGAAAGGTTTTGAATACCAATGTGAATTTCATGAGACACTTATAAAGAGTTTATGAGTGTAATATCAATAACAAACAGTAATGCCGGTGTGACCTTGAAAACTACGGCAAGGTCATTCATGTCCGAACTTGACCAAGTGCTTCATGAGAAGCACGGTTGGTTAATGAATGGTGCCTGTTCCTCTATAATTATTCTGCATACATAATTTCAGCAAAATCGCATGTGACCTTGAAAATGCGTCAATGTCATCCATATTCGAACTTTATGAGATGAATCAATGCTGCAAGTATGGTGGCTATAAATCAGTAATTTATTGAAATAACCCCATATCTTGGAAGGACTGACAGACGGACACTAAACATTTCTGTCCCTGGACAACAATGGATTTATAGAGGGCGGTGCGGACACGAAACAGTGATGCACATATAACAATAGCTATATGAATATTGTGCGATTGTTATAATTAAAACCAAATTAAAAAAAACATATATATATAACATCCACACCTAAAAGAAAAGAAATAATTGCACAATTTAAGAATTTAATTGTCCGCCTACCCAATATTAGCGCCCGACTGTTCTCGAATTTCTGGATAAGCCACTGGTCAATGCCAGTTTACAAGTCTTTTGAATCGTCCAATTGTCTTGTTCGTCATTCATGAAATATACACCAAAGTCACTCGATGAATCAAGGTCTGTGTAAAGCGTAGTAGCCAGACCTTTTTGTTTGAAGATGTGTAAACTTCAGAGTTGGAGAAATCTACTAACAGAAATTAATTCAAAATATGCAATGCACATGTGGAAAATAATTGGTTCACATTACGCTTCCTGACTCATTCTGCTCGCATGTAACTGCGCGACTTTTTTAAATGATACAACAAAATATATCATTGTGAAAGTTTTTAATAAACATTCATCATCTGTAAAAAATATCATATGAAAGTGAAATATTCCTAACAGCTGTAAAAATGTATATATTCACATATCTCTAACAGACCCCTTAAATAATTTCAACTTTTGATAAATCTCATTTTCTCCTCTAACCGTTTCAAGTGCTTGTTTTTCTGTCATGTGGTTTCTGGCATAATCAACAAACAGAAATAATTCATTCCTTATCACAATGTCAGTATACAACACAGCCATTCACCAGAAGGGTATCTGGGTATACATGCAATGGGAGCAGCTCCTTGTTAAGAACTATATGGTGATACTAAATGAAAAGGAAACTGAAGAACATCATACATATCATATTAATCATATATATATATATATATATATATATATATATATATATATTTATTTATTCCAGTACTGTTCTAAGGATAGGTCTAATGTCTGCAAGCAAAACTTTTTTTATATTTCAAAATATACATTATTCAAATACAGGCTTACAAGAGATGTGAGTGACCATGTATTTAGGCAGGTGTCTGTATGAGTAAATGCTAAATTTTTACAATATACGATGCTAGCAAATAGGTTCATGAGGAAGGAAGAGGTTAGAAGGCCGATATTACGGTACAGATTTGATCTCTTCAGCATCATCGCCATACCCCACCCCCTCCCCAGGTGCATTTAGCTGGTGGCACTTTAACAACATCAATTACCCTGACACTGGTGCTTGGCAAGTTGAATAATTAAATACATATATATTATCATACTCTAAATACATTGTATCTGGGTTTTCTGGAAAATGTTGGTGGTTCATACTATCTCCACCAGAGGTCACCTTACTAGACAGAGTCTCTTTTGTCACATTCTATGAATTTGTTAAGATCGTGAATTCCTAACATTTTCAAGCTCTCAATATTACATGTGAACAAATATTTTCTAGTTAAGTGTGAAGCTTTCAATTGTTTACAAGTTCATGCACGGCTTTTTATATACATTTTTTTATTTGCCCTGTCAAAGTCTTTGTGCAAGTCAAACTCCTTGAGGTTCGAATCTGCCTTCTCTGATTTCGGGTGATTTAAAGACGAAAATGAACCTGCAGTTTGAGTCTCGTTTAATACATTTTAAATGATTTTAACATCTGATGCAGGATGACAAATCTTTTACTACCAATAGAAAATGTGCTAGAGAATAATAAGTGTGATCTTGCCCTTTTCTCCCCTTAAATATAATGTGTAATTTGTAAATTTATAAATAAAAAAAATATTGTAAAAATTCCTGCAGATATGAATGTTTTGGTAGTCATTTTAAGTCTGGAGTTAAGACCATTTATAAGGGTTCACTTTTGTGTTGGATTCAGTCAGATTACTTACTTCAGTTCTCAGCTGTGAGTCAAAGTACAGGTCTGGGTCCAGGGTTACTGAGTCAATGTAAAAATCCCTGATAAAGAGGAGATGAGTCTGGACTCCAGTCCTACATCACTGCAACAGACTCTTCTTAACACACACACACACACACACACACACACACACACTGAGCGATATATTGGACTCACAAGAGTACAATTCTCCTGGATAGGATTTATGGGCTTTGAAATTAAAACCCAGCTATGCACAGGGGGTTCTAATACACCTGCAGCACAGGTTTAAATTCAGTGAACTGGGTAGTGTAGTCCATGTAAATACATTAGATAAGCTTAAGACAAATTATATAATAAACATGGGTGTGTTTGTGATCAAGAATTCAGGGAACAAGTATTATTTTGCAAGCATGCACATGTGAAATGTAACCAGGTGTTTTCTTAAACTGCAACAAATTTTGATTTTAAAGTTTGACAGGTGATACCAGTAGTGCCTTAATGGAAGAGATTTGTTTGAGTAGAAACGACCTCTGGCGGAAAGGTGCTTAACCACATGTACAACCCCCTCCCCCCATGGGCAGTACATTAAAACACAATAAGTGAGTCAACACAAAGAGCACCAAGAGTATTAAAAGTGTGTCATCTCAGCGTTGGAATTGTGTCATCTCTGCGTTGGAATATTCATAAGGTTAGATTCAACAAATCTGAAAATACACTAGTTGGACACTTGTTCTGGCTTCTTATGTACGCAAACTTCTAATTGATAACAGCAGTTCATCTTGTTAAACAAAACAGCTATACTTATGTGTGTGAACATTGTGTAGGCCTTATATGGCTTATTTCTAATCCTTACACGGCATACATTCCACCTGACCTAGTTTACCTACCTCTTTTTGTACTATGCTAAGTAAAAGTAGTCTGAAAGGAATCCAAAAGCCATGTGTGCCATAAATGTGAAAAAAAATTTAAGTAAGCTGCTATTGGTCATTTCTTACATCAGTGTGTCTGGAACTTCCACCAATGCATTTCCAATGCACCTTAACCAAGAACACTTTCACTTTCACATTTAATAACCACAGACACCACCTAGTGGTTATGTCTTAGATACCCTCAACACAGCATGAAAATGTCAGCACAGCCAACCTACAGAGACCATGAAGTGATTACTGAAACAGCCAAAAATGCTGAGCATGCCATGTCAGGGAAAGTGCACGCCATGTCAGCAAGTACAAGGCATCAGGAATAAATGAGTGAGTGTGTGTAGTTTCAGGACTGAACTCTAGGCTGCTTTTCTGGAAGATTCTTGCAGACACTGTCAAACTGTGGGAGAGGTAGCCCACGGGACGTTCTCACATTTGGATGTGGGAAAGATGACAAATTTGATGAGGAAATGTTGTCAGTGACAGAGGTGAATCTGAGCATAATGGAGCCCTCTGGTGGAGATTGTTGGTACTGTTGTGTCAGCAGCTGGCAGCTTTTGCAGTCTGTTGGTTTCGGATCTCCTGTAGCTTTGTAAGCACCCAGTGAGCAACCACGATAATGTTACCATCGTTGTACTTGGTAATAAAAGGATGATGCTGTTAAAAATACAAGAAAATCATTGTGAGATAACCACAAGGTATCGTCAGTTTGTATGCTGTGGCTGGCTTTGCTTTTGCATGGTTAAAATTTTAGCTATATTTTCAGTTTTTCAGTGTTTCCACAGGGCAAAATTTTCATGATTTCATCATGCATTAACCTATATAGAGTAAACCCTTAACTATATATATTTATTTGATACATGCACCAGTCTTAACAATCAGATGAGTACTAAAAGAATCAATGAATGAGTGAAAAATTCCTGTTCATTCTTGGTTGATAAACATACAGTTTGCCAGTATTTACAATATTAGTCTTTTGATTAAATGATCTGTTATCATCTGCAGTATCAATCTTCAGGTTTTAAAATTCTGACACTTCAGTCATGGATTAGAATATACATGTCCACTGATGAGACTAAACAGAATGAACATTCAGCTGAGTAGGCTGGATGTCTTTTTCACAAATTTCTGTGAAAATTTCCCTTGCACAAATATCGCAAATTTTGAAACACTCCCAAACGAAATGCTGACCACAATAAGTATTGAAGGCAAAAGGCTAGTACATCAATGACAAGGTGACTCAGCTGGAGACCTGAGCTATAAGGACAGATGTCTAGAAAACACAGCTTCTGCATACAAATAACTTTTAACTATTTTCAGTAAGGCCAAACAAAAGAAATGTATTGTTCTACTGATTTGATGCTATTTTTCTTGGATCATCATTATTTTTTTTTGCAAATGAAGACCAGGTCCTTGACAATGTTGTTAATTTGTGCTATGGCACAAATTTCTTAAACTCATTCTTATAGGTAAAGAAAACGGACTAAATTTAATGTTGAGCATATACCCCATTTCAAGAATTCAAAATGATCATCGGTCGTCTGCTTCAACTGATTATTGATTATAATGGATCATGGGTCCAAACACTAATGAACACGCTATACTTAAATCCTTTCTACAATAAATGACAAAGACAAGATACTGACAACTTACCATCAATGATGCAGGTGAAGGTCTGGCAGAAGGGTCCATTTGTAGACTGGAAAAAAAAATAACATACATTTATCTTCATTCTACAAAACTCTCTTTGAACATTTACTTTAGGATTCACCATTTCTTATATGAACAATATTTTACTGTAATTTGAATTATGCAAACAAATTACTTGCTGAGAAACATGTCTAGAGATGGTTAACGCTGCCACATATTCTCACGTCATTTGTCTAGCGCTGGTACAGCCATGAATATACAGGTAGGCAGGATAATTTGATGCTTACAAATTTAACAGGTTTGCTTCTCATAACCAAATTTTAATAGATTTAATAATTCTATTTTATAAAACTGGGGCCTCTCAAGGTGAAATAAACCAAAGCTATTAGTTGCTTAATACCCCTTTCACACAGAAAATGCAAAACAGTTTCAAATGGTTTTAAAGACTTGAGAGTTCACACTGCAATCCAAAGTGTTTTCAAACCGATTTGGCTAAAACAGTTTGAATCCAGCTCAGGAGTTGGTTTCCAACTGTTTCCAATATGAATCAAATTATCTGTGCTGTGTGAATACTCAATTCACTTCAAAACAGTTCAGACCAAGTTTTAAAACAGCAACTGAATCACTGCATATGTGCGAAAGTGTGTCAACCTGTTTTTACATTGATCCACAAGTGAAATGTACATTTATGCCAGATGCCTGTGTGAACACACAATACAGTTTGAAACCGATTTGACCAATCCGCTTTGAGCAAAATGCTTTAAAAATGTTTTGTGTATGAAAGGGGCATTAACCAGCACTGATCTGAATTTTCAAAATTAATAACAATAGGTGAGTTATCTCCACATCCAAATAATTTGATTGACATACAGACAACTGACTTGCAGAACATATTTTGCATATAATTAACAGATTTCAAACTGTACCTAATTATAACAAATATATTTATAAACTGTTTGATATCTTCATTGAGTACCATTCACATTAGGGCTGTACCAATTAATCTGTGCACTGATACATCGCAATAAAAACAAATATTGTATTGGTATCATTAGGTGTCCCTGTTTTGATAAGTTTATGATGTATGACCTATAGGGAAAAGTGACATACATCATTTAAATATATTCACTCAGCTCCATGCTAAACATCAAAATAATAAGGACAATGGCATCTGATTGGATAATTGTGTGGAAAACAATTTTATTTATGGTTTGGAAAATTATTTTAGGTTCAGCTTATTTCCAGTTCCATATACATTTCCATATTATATTTCTGTATATCTTAGAATCTAAATTTTCATATACAGTACAGTATTTATCTGAAAAGCTCAGGGGGACATGGTTTTTGTTCAGGTAAATGATCATTCAGGTAAATGATACACCATGATCCACTAAGACTGCCAAAGTGCCGCCCTGGGCTTTACCAAACACATGAATTAATGTCAATTAAAGCTAGTCAAAAATAAACATTGGAAACAGCATTAATGGTTGGTTTTTTCATCAGTTTAATCAAAATATCATGTAAAATACTTTGAAATTAATGCCAACTGGCCCTGAAAAATCATGATTCAATTCAGTGTTTCACATTTTCATTGTTTGGATTTAGGATAACAGTCACAATTTTCGGTTCTCAGTTTTCATTATTGGATAAATGGTGCCTGGATAAAAGATGCTCTGCAGCATCATGTATGTATCGTATAGTGTATCTTATTGTGAGCATGGTATTGTTACAGCCCTAATTCACATTCACAAAAACATTGTGCCACTTACCAGCTGGTCACAAAACATTCAAAAACCCTGGTGAACATTCCATGTGGTAACTTTGGAGCCTGCAAAAATATTAATTGTTACCCACCAGGTTCAACAACATACTGTGGTTGTCTTTTATTGGCGAGGAGTTTTAATTTCACGAAATTCGCGAATATGAAATAATCGCGAATATTAAACCCTCGGGAATAAAATACCTTATTTAGTTAAACTAAGACGAACAAGAGGAAATTATTTATCCCACCTCTAGAAACAACATAATAAAAAAACTAGACATTTCTTGGCACCGGAGGTGCCAGAGTATCCCCAGACATAGTAGGCCCCCCCCCCTTCTAAGAATAGACCCCCATTTTTAGCAGCATATACTGACACTTGGCATATTTATTGTTTCTTCCATCTAACAATCCACAATCTTGTTGAAGATGTTGGTCCTGTGACCTTGATCTTTTTAAAGATGTGTCCTGTGACCTTGACCTTTGACCTCATGACCCAAAAATCAATTTGGGTCTTGCTTTTCCAATGGGACATATGCAAGTCCAGTTTGAAATCTATACATCAATAAAGCAGGAATTATCATCCAGAAACTATTTTTTTTTGGACAGATGGCTCCTGTGACCTTCACCTTTGACCTTGTTACCTCAAAATTGATAGTGTTCTTCTTCTCTTGGCAGGAGAACTATATATGCAAGATGAAAGATCTGAGATGAAATGTTTGGCTGAAAATGCATCCACGTCTTTTTAAAGATGTGTCCTGTGACCTTGACCTTTGACCTCATGACCCAAAAATCAATATGGGTCTTGCTTTTCCAATGGGACATATGCAAGTCCAGTTTGAAATCTATACATCAATAAAGCAGGGATTATCATCCAGAAACTAATTTTTTTGGACAGATGGCTCTTGTGACCTTCACCTTTGACCTTGTGACCTCAAAATTGATTGGGGTCTTCCAATCATGGCAGGTGAACTATATATGCAAGATGAGAGATCTGAGATGAATTGTTTGACTGAAAATGCATCCACAATATTTTTAAAGAGGTTTCCTGTGACCTTGACCTTTGACCTCATGACCCCAAAATCAATTCGGGTCTTGCTTTTCCAATGGGTCAAATACAAGTCAAGTTTGAAATCCATACATAAATAAAAGAAGGAATTATCATTCAGAAACTAATTTTTGGACAGATGGCTCCTGTGACCTTCGCCTTTGACCTTGTGAGCTCAAAATAGATAGGGTTCTTCCTCTCTTGGCAGGTGAACTATATGTGCAAGATGAAAGATCTGAGATGAAATGTTTGGCTGAAAATGCATCCACATCTTTTTAAAGATGTGTTCTGTGACCTTGACATTTGACCTCATGACCCCAAAATCAATATGGGTCTTGCTTTTCCAATGGGACATATACAAGTCAAGTTTGAAATCCATACATCACTAAAAGCAGGAATTATCATCCAGAAACTAATTTTTGGACAGATGGCTCCTGTGACCTTCACCTTTGACCTTGTGACCTCAAAATTGATAGCGGTCTTCTACTCTTGGCAGGTGAACTATATGTGCAAGATGAAAGATCTGAGATGAATTGTTTGGCTGAAAATGCAACCACAATCTTTTTAAAGAAGTTTCCTGTGACCTTGACCTTTGACCTCATGACCCCAAAATCAATTCGGGTCTTGCTTTTCCAATGGGTCATATACAAGTCAAGTTTGAAATCCATACATCAATAAAAGAAGGAATTATCATCCAGAAACTAATTTTCGGACAGATGGCTCCTGTGACCTTCACCTTAGACCTTGTGACCTCAAATCTGATAGGGGTCTTCCTCTCTTGGCAGGTGAACTATATGTGCAAGATGAAAGATCTGAGAAGAAATGTTTGGCTGAAAATGCATCCACAATCTTTTTAAAGATGTGTCCTGTGACCTTGACCTTTGACCTCATGACCAAAAATCAATTTGGGTCTTGCTTTTCCAATGGGACATATACAAGTCAAGATTGAAATCTATACATCAATAAAAGCAGGAATTATCATCCAGGAACTAATTTTTGGACAGATGGCTCCTGTGACCTTCACCTTTGACCTTGTGACCTCAAAACTGATAGGGGTCTTCCTCTATTGGCAGATGACTTATATGTGCAAGATGAAAGGTCTGAGATGAAATGTTTGGCTGAAAAAGTATCCACAACCTTTTAAAGATGTGTCCTGTGACCTTGACCTTTGACCTCATGACCCCAAAATCAACTGGAGTCTTGCTGTTTCAATGGGACATATATAAGTCAAATTTGAAATCAATACATCAATAAAAGCAGGAATTATCATCCAGAAACTAATTTTTGGACAGATAGCTCCTGTGGCCTTGACCTTTGACCTTGTGACCCCAAAATTTATATGGATCATCCACTACTGGCAACTGAGCTATATATTCAAGATGGAAGACCTGGGATGAAAGTTTGGCTTAAAATGCATCCACAGTATCTTTTAAAATGCCAGTCCAGTGACCTTGACCTTTGACCTCATGACCCTAGAACCTATAGGGTTCTTACTTTAGTGGTGGGCCATACATGAGTCATGTTTGAAATCCATATGGCTATCAACACTGGAGATATCATAAGAGGTGTGTGATTTTCTTCATATATGGCAATATTCAAGGTCATGGCCACTATCATAGGAAAGGTCATAACCCCAATTTAAATAAATATCCTCCCATAACCCATACCTATGTATATGCATAATATAAAAGAAATCTGTCCATTAGTTTTTGACTTATAATGCTCACAGTACTGTAAGGTGGCAATTTTGGGGGTATTAAACGGCACAAAAACAAGTAAAGAATAATAGGTGGCGCCACCAGTTTCTGAAACATGACAACCCTATCCATGATCTTCCATCAACTTGATTTTGGGATAAATCCATGCAAGATTTCTTGAGATATAAAAGAATTTGTGTGATTTTCCCAAAAATTGGACCTATTCAAGGTCAAGGACACTCTCCTAGTAAAGGTCATGACCTCATTTTAAATAGGCGTCGTCCTCTTACCCATATCTATACATATACAAAGTTTGGTAAAGTTCTGTGAAATATTTTTTTTTGGTTATCGCGCCAACAAGATTTATATGCGGCGGCGGGGGCGGCGGGACAGGTATGAAAACATAGTATCCCCCGACTTTGTCTGGGGATACAACTAATCAGTATTGAAACTGTAATCAGCTGTAATCACATGAAATATATCAACTGTTACCTAGGTCATAAGCGAAAGACTGGACCAGAAATGAGTGGGATATTGTAGGATTTGTTCTAAACTTAAAATCAATACAGATACAATGTATATGTATCCTGCTATACTTAAATGGTATATGATCTGGTACAATCGCGAAAATGAAACCCTCGCAAAACGCTCAAAAAGAAGAAATCGCAGAATTTCAGCCTCGCGAATATAAAGCCAACCACAGTAGATTTCACATTTAAACATGCTCAAAAATACAGAATTAACTGCTAATTTTAACTAGTGATATACCCATAATTTGACACGTGAACTTTGATGTCAGGGTTTTAGTGTGTTCGCAAAATGGTACCCCCTATGAACAGTTTCAAGATACTGTGAGAAATATATCTGTTGGGGTTCGATAAGGCTGAGGACAGCGAGAATCTATCTGCAGGGAGAGACCGGTGGCAAAGTGATGTATATCAACACAGTGAAGACAGGAAAAACGCTTTATTTGGACCACCCCCTAACCCTCAAATTATAGTAGGATGAAAGAGGCCAGTATCTGCTTACAATATACAAATTTATACAATATATAACCCAAGGATTTAGAGAATATTAATATACTATATATATGCAACTCATTCACAATGCTCTCACTGCATTCCTATCAATGCAATTCATTTAACAACTGCCAGCATGAGATATTTTTGCTAGAGACCAGTGTGGAGTGTTGGCAAAGGGCACAAGCTCATTTGACCACTGATTTTGACCAATAAAAGTGGGGAATTCCTGGGTGTTAGCCAGGTTTGAACACCTAGCATGGCATTATTAGTACACATACAACTCGTCTAGTCTCAGTTTGTTAAGTTAACATGAAATTAATTAAATGAAAAAATGCCATGGCAGCACTGCTTAATGCTTTGATTTCTACAATAAATTGACATAACAAGATATACAATCACAATATTGAATTATATCAAACTATCAATCACTAATCTATGTTCAAGCCTTTTTAAGAATCTAGTTTCATTTACTGAATTATCTTTTAAATGCTTGCACAAAAGATCAGACTGCCTGTACTTGAGTATAACACTTGAGTACACTTAAAATTCCTGAATCTGTGCTGTAAAATTCTGTACTTAACCAAAGCCTACATTCAACATATCATACGAAATCACACATCAAATAAAATAACACTTACCATTTTCATTATATGATTGAGCAACATCATGGGCTGGAAAAGAAGATAAATATTAAAGTTAGTTTTAAAAACTTAAAAGTAAAACAAGAACGAGTCTGCTGAGAGATAACATCACCATATATTATACATCATAGTAATACAAGCACACACTTTGACTTTCAAGATAAATTAGGCTATGTCACTGTCCATAGAGTTTACTGCAGTGAGCTTAAGTGCATATCATAATTGGTAACTTTTATTAAATAATTAGTTTACAGTAAGACAGTTTAAGTTCTAGAATAAAGAAATTTGAATGCAAAATGGAATTAAATATTCACAATCATTTAATTAACAAGTGACCCATGGGTCATGACGCTCAGCTGCCAAGCATGACCTGTGACATCATGGACTGAGATTCACAACTTCCAGTCAAATTTTGAAGAACCAATTTGCCAATTTGTTGAAAATTTTCTATGACAACAGAAATATATATCACCTATGTCTGGTTAAAACACAGTGAATTGATGGTCTGAGGAAAATGCATGATTGTTCAGCTATCAGGAACTATTCCAACAGCTTGCTTGAAACCTGTCAGTCTCAAAAGGAACACCACAAAGGGCAAATATAAGATCAAAATATATAGCAAAAATCAAGGAAATACATGCAAGAATTATTGAGAAACAGGTGCTTCTGTGTGAATTTTTATTCAATAAAAGCCAACTGTACTGCACTTTTATAAATGATGGTAATATTTATTCAGAAATATTTGACCCAATCCTTTACAAGATTACATAAATATACATCCAACTGCATTCACTTTAACTGTTCTTGAGATAAAATGATCAAAAGGAATTAAAAGATGGTTGCCTGGTGTCCATATTGGACTTCTGACAAGTCTGAAATCAGACAACAAACATTCTCTAAATCGGACCAAACATTAAAGAAAAATTACTGAAACTGCACTGAAGAAAGAATTTCTAAGGTGGCTAACTGGCAGACGTAATGGATTTCTGACAAGTATGACATTTGATATCCCACATTCTCCAATAAGAGACCGAACTTGGGGCAAATTATCCAGTAATGGATGCCCAAAATAATTCAAAAGGCATGTCCAGGCCCTCATATCAGATTTATAGATATGCAATTGTAAAAAGTGTAAGTCCAATATTTTTTATTATCACTCTGCTTTTCAATGGGGTCAGCAGGGTAGGTAAACTGTCAAACCTGAAAGAAAAGAAATGCAGAAAGCATGACTAAGAGTCTTGAAATAAAACAAAAAGCCATCCTAAATCAAGGTACACATCCACATATTATGAGAACAAACACTTGCTTTTATATGTGGTGATATATATTAAAATATTCAGATATCTAGGAAACTAAGTTTATTGCTAGGATTCCATAAAATAAACTGCAAAATGTTCCCATCATTAAATCAGTAGCTAAACCTTAATACTATACTCTCATAGTCTTAATGCCTGGCTGAAGCATTCTGACAACAGTGTTTTTGTTATGAAGTAAAGAGGTACTTATCACTGAGCCTTATCACTTAATAGGCTGATACAAAAGGGAGTCATATGTCACCAGTGTCACTCACAATTACAGCCACACAGGGAGATGTACCAGCTGGAGTGGGATGGTTATATATACAAGAAAAATAGAGAAGGTCTATAAAATAAGTAATTGTGAACATCCCTGACCTATGACCTTGGCCTTTTGCCCATATATCAACTGGATTCTTTCTAAATGATGGGTAACTACTAGCCACTTAAATCTGGTGTAATTACTTGGCAACCAATGGGTGAATAACTTTGACCTGCAACCTTTAACCTGCTGACCAGCTGACCCCAAAATCAATAAGTTATTTATTCAAGCAAGAAGACCCATAAATATGAAGTTTGAGTCAAACTGAGTGATGCATAGATGTGGCATATGTGAAAGACTGAAGGTTTGGGTTGAACAGTTACACTTGAAATATGCTCACAAGCATTTAGAACAATTAAATATTGTGACCTTGACCTTTGACTTTTTGACCTCAACATCAATAGGCTTCTTCCCTTATTGGTAGGTAAGCCATATATGACAGATGGAAGGTACAGATTGAAAAGTTTGCCTGAAAAAGACTCCACGCAAGAAGTGGGTGCTGTGAACTTGACCTTTGACCTCAAAATCAACAGGTCTTTTCCCCTGTTGGCAGAGAAGCGATATCAGTGCTGGAAGATTTGGAATGAAAAGTCTAGTTTGAAATGTGTCCACAACCTTTTCAAAGAAGTGGATCCTGTGACCCAGACCTTTGACCTTGTGATCTCAAAATCTATAGGATTCTTCTCCAACTTAGTAGGTGAGCTATATGTGAAAGATCAAAGAATTGGGATGAAAGGGTTGGCTTAAAATGCATCCACAGGCTTTTCAAAGAAGAGGCTCCTGTGACCTTGACCTTTGACCTTTTGACCTCAAAAAAATTATGGTTCTTCCCCTGTTGGTAGGTGAGCTGTATGTGAAAGATGGAAGGTTTGGGATGAAAATTTTGTCTCAAAGAGTTATTTCTGGGGGGTGCAAACACACCCCATAACTTCGAGAATATAGGTCGCAGTGACCTAATTTCAGGTTTGCAAGGAGATCTTTTTATAACCTCTAAGACTGCATAGGGTTCATGGCCCTAGCCCCTACAGTTACGATTTGTGCCCTGCTAACGGCTGGACGGCCGGCCGGACGGCCGGCCAGACGGCCGGACGACGGACAAAGACCCATCACTATAGCCCAGCATGACTGAAAGTCAGCTGAGCTAAAAACACTGTAAAAGTTCCCCTAATGACTACCTCAAAATAATGATCACGTTGTTATAGTCCAAATTATATTTGCTCTTTACAAAATTCATTCAAACCTTGAATAGCGCGCACCTCTTTTTTCCAATTTTAAAAATCTTATCTTCGTCCAAACAGGTGACCTGAATATCCATAAGGTGACCAAGTCAGGGGAAACCAAGGGTTGGGGACAAACAAAGTAACTAGTGCAGGGCAACATATCACAGATATACAGTAATAGATCAAATGTAATTATGGGGGGGGGGGGGGGGAAGACCAGGTCAGGGATGATAATGTCAAGGTTTTCCATTTGGTAGGAGATCTTGAAGACATCTGACAGGATGCTGAGTTTGGGATTCGTAGGATCAAATGGCTTCAAAATGTGTCAGTTTAATGGACAGACAGATGGAAAAACAGACAGACAACTGATTGAAAAAGAACCATTGTTATAGCTCATTTGACTTAAAGTCTGCTAAGCTAAATATGACTTATGACTGGTTCCTATTTAAACTCAGCACTAGCCTTATTGATACTTGATTTTTCCCTCCTTTTTATAATACTGCTTCATTAAGTTCTATAAAATGATGGCGGTAATTTCCTGTGTTATCATAGGAAATACTTAATGAGTTGGTTAAAATCATCATGAGTAATTCTTCAGTATAATTAACCAGCTACATAATGCTCAGAGATTACTTAATTTACAATTAACAATGGACAACCACAGGGGCTGTTGTTAGGTATTTTATAGTTGAACCCTCTCTTTAACAGAAGACCACCTTGAAAATCAGACAATTCATTAGAGGTCCTGTTGGTGGTCATGAGTTTAAAAGTTTTACTCTTTCATGATGATGATTAAGATGGCTTACCTGATCTTGGCTGATTTTATCCTGAAATGAGAAAAACATGAATTAGGCATGCGAATGAATCAGTCAAGATTATATCACTAGCAATTTATAACTGTTAATCTATATACACACATATACATACACATAGACAATATTTAACCTAATGAGCACGCAGGAATCTTAAATGAAAATGCTACATTTCAAATCCTTACAGTTCCCCCCCCCCACACACACACCAACCATTCCTTTGAAAAATAACTGACTTGGAATGACTACTCATACTGGTGCCATTGTGCTATATCCATAAAAAATTATGTCAAATCTGAATCTAGTATTTGTGGTTTTATTTGTTTAAGACTGATACGATTATTTAGAAAGGATTGGTGATTATAGATTGCCAGCAAATGACGATTTTGTTAAGAACCATGAAGCGACCAGGGGGCTATCATTAGAGTGCTTAGGTTAAATACAGCATGTGTGTCATGATTATCTATATACTTATTATTTTATATCAGAGTGACCTTATGAATTTTTAAAATCTTTTATATGTATCATATCTTATATATACTCAAAGTATCAATATCAAAATTATTAAAATGTGACTGTTGTTGTCATTTTTTTGTGGTTGACGTCAACAACGGGTTGATTGTGGATGGCCAGCCTTTTTTTTAAGATCTATCCCCAATTCCATTCTTTGTTTCACCCCTTTCCAGGACAAGAAATGCAGATCATAGGGCCCGCTGTGGGGCCAAAAATAAGGGTTTGCTGTCATCCAGCAAAGTCTTAGTGTAGGTCTCCAGGGCAGGAAAAATTATTCTCAAAGTACCTGCCAGGAGGACCAGTGACTTTTGCAATTTACTTGCCCCCCTTCTGTAACTGCCCATCCTTCCATTTTCCCCCCGATCTTCAACATAATTTGACCTTTCATATATGCTTTTGTCCATTTCATAACTAGAATACGGGTAGTCGAAAAGTGACTACGTGTATCCACGGAAATCAGAGTGGGACGGGTGAAGTGAGGCATGGATTGAGTAACAAGGGGAAATAGAGTGAGGTGTGTTGCATATTAGCATGGATGTCTGCAGCCGAAATGTGTATGTAGGTTGTGCCATCTACCACAAAATCCAGAAAGCTATCAAAGTTGTATACAAATGCAAAAGTCAAACCACTGCTGAGATATGAGTGATTTTACCCCACCGCAGACAAACAAAATGGTTGCAGGTGGCGCATCAAGTTTTGCGTATGGTAAAGAGTTATGTGAGATCTATACACATGCAAAATTTTGGCCCAATCGGCCAAACAGTTCCCAAGATATGAGCTTGGATGTCTGCAGCGTAAATGTGAACGTAGGTGGCAATACCTGTCATAAAATCAAGAAAGCTCTCCAAGATGTATAAAGCTGCAAAATATTAGGCAGATGAGTCAAACCAGTGCAGAGATACGAGTGATTTAACCCAACGGAGATAACATACGAGATATGAGTTATTTTATCCCAAGGCAGATGAACAGATGGACACTGTGCAAAAATGGGTGCAGGTGGCGCCACCATT
Organism: Sipunculus nudus; assembly: GCA_026874595.1. NCBI lineage: Eukaryota > Metazoa > Annelida > Sipuncula > Golfingiida > Sipunculidae > Sipunculus > Sipunculus nudus. The sequence goes on along the minus strand of CM049313.1, from coordinate 4,337,854 downwards.
TTTTATGTATGTTATAAAGCTATCAAAGGGCTACATTTGTGCAAAATTTTTTTCCAGATCAGTCAAACGGTTCCCGATATATGTGGGTTAATGTGTCATAACAGACGCACAGACAGACGCAGAGCACAGAGGAAAGGTCAGAGGTCAAAACAAAATTGGGGCGCAGCAGTTCACGTGACCCGAACATAATCCTGGGTTTTTCGTAAAAAACCCGCCCAGCGGTTACGGAGGAGTTCTCCGGACACCTACGCGATGGGGGCAGCATCCAGCTGAAAACATAGTATCCGCAAAACTCTGTTTTGGCGGATACAATAAGAAATATATTAAGATCTAGTTACACTGTCTTTTCATATATCAAGTCAAATAAACTTGAAGTTTGAAGAAGTCCAGCGGTATGTTCACACTTGCTTTGTAAAAAATGTCTAACACAAAGCCCTTGTACCAGATACTGCATCCAGATGGAGCTTAGCTGCAGGTCTCCTGTCTTTTCTGAATATTATCTGATAACTGGATGTATAAATATTTGTTGCCCTGATCTGCAGGCCAGAGAGATGTTCATGTTAAGTCTACGTTAGTCATCAGCAGGGACATTTGTTACAAACTTTTTACTTGTCCTCCAAAATGTTCACCCTCAAAGACGGGAGGATGGGGCTTTTTTTCTTGTCCTGGGCATAAAGACAAATTACTGCATTAAACCATATGTACATGAAACAAGTAACTTTAGTACAGAATTTTCAAGAAATACTTACACATTCATATGGAAATTTTCCTATTGCCATCTGAAAATCAAACGTTAAAGGTTAACATGATACAGTCAGATACTTTGCCAAAAACATTTCAACATAAGCATTAATTAGACCCTTAAAATTGTAACATGTATCCCTTATTGAGATATTAATGATTTTGAGTAATTTTCACCATATATGGCAATATTCAAGGTCAAGGCCACTCTCATAGGAAAGGTCATGACCCCAATTAAAAAAAACATCATCCCATAACCCATATCTATGTATATGCATAATATAAAAGAAATCTGTCCATTAGTTTTTGACTTATAATGCTCACAGTACTGTCAAGTGGCAATTTTGGGGTTATTAAACGGCACGAAAACAAGTAAAGAATTATAGGTGGCGCCACCAGTTTCTGGAACATGACAACCCTATCCATGATCTTCCATCAACTTGATTTTGGGATCAATCCATGCAAGATTTCTTAAGATATTTAAGAATTTGTGTGATTTTCCCCAAAATTGGACCTATTCAAGGTCAAGGACACTCTCCTAGTGAAGGTCATGACCTCATTTTAAATAGGCGTCGTGCTCTCACCAATATCTATACATATACCAAGTTTGGTAAAGATCCATGAAATATTTCTTGAGTTATCGCACTAACAAGATATATATGCGGTGGCGGGGGGACCGGTATGAAAACTTAGTATCCCCCGACTTTGTCTGGGGATACAATAAGCCTTCACTTCTGACCTCATTAAATATGTACAGGTTTTGCAAAAGAATCAAAACTGAGTGAGATACTCTATTGTTAAACATACACATTCAACTTCCTTTGTATGATAGCTAAGCACTGCAAACATCCAGTGAGGTGAATATTTGTATCAAATCAATGCAACTAAATACATGAAAATATGAAATATCTGAAACAGAAAGCATGCAAATGCAAGCTTCCACTACAGCAAAATCATGATGGGCATGATAAGTGGTAGCAATCATTTGTAAAATTATGTTCAATGATTAAAAGTAAATAAGGATCGATGATCAATGATTAATCTATTATTAATCTATTATTTCAGGTACCCTCACTTCTGTATAGAATTGTATTTTATAATTGCATGACTCAGAACATTTCAGTCTGTCTTGTACATCACGCTTAGAAGTCTGGGTAACAGTCATTTTTTTTTTAACTGTTCACTGCACAAGGTTCAGTTTTAATGTTGTTCACTACTTTGCCCCGTCTGTCTCGTATCTCAAACAGGATTACAAAATTTGTTCTGGATAATATGTCTTCTTTGTATGAGCATATCAAGTTGTTTGTGATGGATTATGCAAAACTGCAACCAATTAATCATTAATGGAACAAAACAACAAATTAGGGATATATTTGATTACCGGTAATTGGCACACACTAGAGTATTAATACTCACTTCAAATAAAATTAAGCCTAAGCTCCAGAACACTCACTTAAAATAATGTTAAACCTCAGCTCCAAAATACTTACTTCAAATAAAGTTAACCCTACCCTAAAGAACAATCATTCTAAATAACATTACGCCTAAGCTCCAGGATACTTTCTTCAAATAATGTTAAGCCTAAGCTCCAAAACACTCACTTCAAATAACGTTAAGCCTAAGCTCTAGAATACTCACTTTAAACTATGTTTAGCCTGAACTCCAGGATACTCACTTCATACAATGTTAAGCCTGAACTCCAGGATACTCACTTCAAACAATGTTTAGCCTGAACTCCAGGATACTCACTTCAAATAATGCTAAGCCTAACTCCAGATTACTCATTTCAAATTATGATAGGCCTAGGCCTAAGCTCAAGAATACTGACTTCAAATAAACTTAAGCCTTAGTTCCAGAATACTCACTTCAAATAACGTTAAGCCTAAGCTCCAGACTTCTGAGAGATTACTGTAAACTTCTGCTCGTATCCTTTCAGGCTGAAAATTAGAGATAGACATATATACATATTAATTAATGTTAATAAATAATAAATTAACAACAGTTAATTTATGTGGATTATCAGAGTTATAACAAGAAAGTAAATTGCACAATAAATGCAAATGGTATCATATTTGTGGCCCACATGATTAATAGTAATAAAAAATGTTTTTGGAAACCCATATAATGAGTTCAAATGTTTTGCCTAAAATATTTCACAGTAATGTTTATTAGGAGGGTTCCTAGTATTTCATGTTAACAATTTTTTCTGAGCTTTCCATGGTGATGAATTTTCATTCTTTATTCCAGGTCAATAATTTTAACCTCTTCCCAGTACGATTCAAATATAAACAAATTTCACTGAGAATCAATGTAGGGTGAAACACTTGATTATTTAACATTCACAGTGAATTTGTTCAAAATCCATTAAATTACTGATAAGTTACCACAGTGAGACCAAAGTCTTGTGACCTCTGACCTATTTAAATATGCACATATTTTGCCAAGAATAAACCAAACTTTATTGGATAAAATTTTTCCTGGAAAGTTGTCTTGGTGACCCAAAAGTCTTGTGTGATCAGTGAATATGTTATGACTTTACTGGGAATCAGACGTACTTATTTCAACGGAGAAGTAAATTTACATTTAATAAAATGATTTGAATACCACTGGAATTGAACGTTTCAGAAAAACAACTGAATTAAAAATGAATTTAAATGTAAAAGCTGAACTGATCCCAGGTTTGGGGATATGAGAAGCCAACTCAGTTATAAAATATGAAAAATCAGACAAAGAAACTAAAAATATTGCATAAGATATTGGTACTTACTGCCATATATGCATTTGTCCCAACATACGTATTGGCTATAGAGTTGACCAACTGAAACAAAAAATAAGATTCTGTTAAAATATAGGATTCTCTAAATATTCTTGAACTCTTTCCCCTTTTATACAAATAAAATCAATATTACTTGCAGATGGGACAGACCTATGCACTTCTGATGTATTTATGATGGATCAGAAAATAATTAGGGGTAATGGGAACTTAAAGCACCTCAGTTTAGCTTCATGCACAGAGTAAACATCAACCAGGGCTTGAAAATATCATCAGTTATATCACATACCTGAACACTGACTCCGAAGTCACACAGCTTGACCTGACCTTGAGTATTGACTAGAATGTTTGACGGCTTGATATCTGTAAGACAGACAAATCAGAATGGCACTCTGTAAAGTACATAACCTCGAAAAGTGGAACACATTCCAAACAGATCTGATGCTTAATCAAGGATCTGCCCATGTCAATGTTTTTCCACAACCCTGCCAACAGCCAAACAAATAATCACAGAAAAACACATTGACAGACACAGATGAAAACATGCCCTCCTTTTCACTGTTTATTTTTCTGTTAACTTTATTAAGTGTTAATATTGATCTGAAAAAAATAATTACAATGGGGTGAGGCTTCTTTTGCGATTGCTTGACTACTGCAAACGCCTGGTCGAAAACTGACATTTGGGTACATTATAAGTAATAGCTGACAAATTTGCACCTGATATTTATATTTAACCATGACCATATTTTAAAGGTTGACCACTCCCTGGTTTATCCCTCAGTATCAATCATGCCTGTTCCCGTATCAATCAAAGTATGTCTGTATCAACATCCTCCAGACATTTACCTCAGAAAGAAGGCAGACATGAAGGTACAAAGACTTTCAATGTACCTACCTTGTTGGCTTTTTGTGGCTATATGACATTCATTACTGTTAATCAGAATTGTTAAATCTTAGTTTCTTTTTATTGTTCTTAATTGCCGAAGATCACTAACATATACAATGAAAATAGAAATCTGCCATTTTATTAAAATTCCCATTACATTTTACAGTTAAAATTGTTTGATTAAAAATAATACCAAATGCCACCTTGCAGAAAGCTGAAACTGACAGCTTAAATTTCATAAAATCTTACATACATAAGTTTTAATCAACACCAGGTATGTTATTGTAATAAACTAATATTCCATTGAAATATATCAGAGTTTGTCTGTAAGAGAAGGAGCGATCCTGTCTCCTCACCTCGATGCATTATCTTCAGACTCCACAAATACTGCAGACCATGAACCACAGATACAGCCATTCTACCTAATATGTGCTCTGGAATCTGACCATAATTGTCTAACGAACCTCCTGAAAAAGTTGCATCAAACAGCAGAATTAGTCAGGCTTGTGAATTAAGTGTAGAAGTTATATACAGTGGAGCCTCATTTATCCAAAAAAACTCAAGGGACAAGGTTTTTGTTCAGATAAATGAATTTCATGATAATCGATTTTCAGGAAGCACTATGATTATAAAACAGATGAGAGACATTATGTGACAATGATTACTGTATGACTCGTCTTCCATCAATTTAATAAATAAATATCATGTAAAATACATTAAAATTATTGCTTACTGACTGCCGAATACAGAACTTCATCATATACTGAAAAAATTACTGAAACTAGTCCAAAACCCACCATGGCAACAAACATTTTTGTTATGTTTTACATCAATTTAATTGTTGTACAATTTAAGATACAAAGAAAATAATGCTAATTAGCCCTGGAAAATTAATCTGCATTACTTATTCTACTTATCTATGTATAATTGCTAGGGATTAATCCAATATTTGTTCAGTGTTTGAATTTCAGATAAACAATCCTATTTTCAGTTCTCAGTTTTCAAGTTTGGAAAAACAGTTTTTTTTCAGATGAACAGTGTACAGATAAAGGATGCTCTACTGTATTAAGACCTTCACAAAAAAACATAAATCTTTTGTGTAAATGTAATGCATAATAATGTCACAAAGGATCTTGATTTGTGAAAACCTTGAAGATCAAGGTCAAGGTCACAAATTTTCAAATTTGTCTGAGATTTTGGTAGAAACTATTTGTGTTTCAAATTCAGGAAAAAAAATATGCGGCCATTCATAAGTTACTGCACTCACAAGATATCCTACAGACGACTAACGTCGATAGAGGACAGCACTGAAATCTGGAATGGGACTGATGTTTTCTGGACAATTTTTATATAAGGTCCATGGGATTATCTTGAATATATAGATGTCAGAATTCAGAAAAGGTCCCTTTAAACTTACCATCCATGTATTCTGTACAAATGGAAATTTTGTTTTCAACAAAGAAAGCACCATAAAAAGAGATGATCACAGAGGACTTGCACTGCAATGATAAAAATATATCATGACACCATATAAATCGATAAAGAAAATCCAGGCTTGACAGATTTCTTTATTTACGTAATATATATATAAGTTTAATATTTCTATGTTAATCTTAAAATAATTATTCTGATCATTGATATAATAACTGTTCTGACTTACTAATTGGGTTTCTAACCTAATTATTTCATACTGAATTAATAGGAAGACTTTAAATGACCTTTAATACAAATCATTTCATACTGATTGGTTATATCAGACTTCTGTTGCTAAAGCTATAAGCTCAAGCAGGCTTCAAGAAGAACCGTTTCAAGGATAATGCTGTTTTGCACAGAGTTGAAATTTGATTTAATGGAAACGAGAGATAAGCATCCTTCCACTCATCTATGACATGATATATTCAGATCTCTAGTGTCCAACATACCTTGTATAAAACTTCTAATTCTGTTATGATTTTTTTCTGTGTTTCTGCAGTTATGTCCAGTGGTATTACCTGAAACATCCATATGCGATGGTAAGAAATTGTTTAAATATCAGCAAGCCAGTTAATGATTCAAAAGGTATATAAAAACAAAGTATACAGTCCAAAGCTGCCACTCTGGATTTAATGGTAAAAAGTATAAATCTGACAAGAACAAAAAGTACAAAATTGTCTGTAAGAAAATGAAAATCAATGCCCAATAGCACATTTTTTAAACAATTTAACAGCATGCTATACTTCTAAACAAGCTCCAGGTATTAAAGTATACATGTGTGTATATATACACTGATGTTTATTCAAAGGTGAAGAAGCAGATCAATTTAAAGATATTTTAATATGTAATAAAAAAAATATTTTTAAAGTGAAAAGTAAAAACTGCTGCTTCTTACTTTGACTGCCATTATTCTTTGGGTTGGTTCATGTATTGCTCTGAAAAAAGTACAAAGAAACAACTGTCAGGTTTAAATGAATGACATCTCTACAAAATGAATGCTATCTGCAACAGAAGGTTAAAATAGAATTCGGGTAGTCGACAAGCGACTACGTGTATCCGCCAAATTCAGAGTGGGACGGGTGAAGTGAGGCATGGATTGAGTGGCAAGGGGAAACAGACTGAGGTATGTTGCATATTAGCATGGATGTCTGCACCATATAAATATTGTATGCCATACCAAAAACATAACTAACATATTACATTAAATTAACCTGATATAACCAAGAAAGGGAGACCAACCAGCAATTCCAATGGAATTTCTGTGGCCAATATTTTATATTTACTTCATCCATAATCATTCAAGGAAATTCTGATACTTTCAGCTTTGTCAATTTAATTCATGTATCATTTAAAATGCTTAACAATTATTGCTAATATGCAATGGAAATTAATCTGCATTACTTATCATTTCTAATCTCAGTGTATTTCCTTAGAATCAGATGATCTTTCATGCAAACTTTCTCATATTTTTGTTCATCGTTTGAATTTTGGGAAACTATGATTGGATAACAGATTTCTCGGATAAAAGGTGTTCCAATAAATGACACTCTACTGTATATGGAAACAAAGGGAAGTTCAAATTAATGCATTTGTATCTGAACTGTTACAAACTCCCATGAATTTACAAGAAATGCTACAAGTAAATGTTCATTTGAATATCAGTTTGAAAATATTCAAAAATTTTATTATATTTCAAATTATTCTGAAAACTATTCATGAAACACTATTATACCATATTTATAATCTGAATAACTATGCTATATTTTCATTTCAAATTACCCTTTTTTCCATTGTGGATCTATTCATTGGTAATAGGGGCTGGCTCTGTTCCAGGGCTCACCTTTCATCCAGGCCGGGGCACCATGACACTATGCACACAGGAGTTTTAGTTAACATCTGGGTGGAGGTACATGTAGGTTCTGACTACAGATCTAGCTGCATATACATTTGATAAATTTGCCACATTTGCATTTTATTTGAGTGATACATTTGCTTTTACAAGCAGCAAGTCACTTTTAAAGGGATCTATTCACATACCAGGTATGTTAAATAAATCTTAAGTATTGTGTTTCTATTTAAAATATTATGGAATCTGGCAGTATATCATTCTTAAGCGGCTTGCTTACTCCTGTACACAAGGGGAATTATACTTGTATCAGCCTTGATCGGTGACAAAAAACATGAACAGAGTGTGCATGCCACACTTGCTGTGGCCATACCTTGAACCTTCACAAATCAAGGTTCAAGCTTCAAAATGGTTGTTTTTTCCCTGTGTTTCTTAGTTCATGTTTCTTCTTCTTGTACTGGAGTTATCATTCTTGCACAAGACCAGACCATTGGTCACACAGTCTCGTTATGGTAAAAACAGACATAGACTGTATTTGCTAACACACATAACCATAACATTGTATAAAACTGGTTCACTGGAGAGAGTAAGTGTGTGCTGAGATGGGTCAGCTGGTAAACTTTTGTATTCAGCCAAAATGTATTAATATTGTGAGATAATAGATATATTATTACATATAATTATAAATGCACTTTTACACCAAGCCCTGCATGGCAACATGTAAAGCACAGCACCCCCTTACCTATGGACAGTGCCACAGTTACCACTACCAAGTATTGACAGGAACCGTAACTCAGACTCATGGATGTCCCCACATGACAAAATCTGTCCCAGGTCCTGGGGCTCTTGTTTACTGAAAACAGAAAAAGACAACCTTACTGATCCTAAAAAAACACATGCTTTACCGGTTTAACTTTCTTGCATATCTCATGCCCACATTCATTGCAGTCCCAAACTCTTGACTAAGATATCTGATTATGTGATATCAGTGCCTGAGCAAGCCAAATTCAAGTAATTCAATTTGTAAAGATACATGATATATGGTTGAGTGGTTTTCTGATGAAAGGTCGTACGTTTTATAAAGAACTCGAACTTGTGAAAATATCTTTTGTCTGAAAACTTCATGCAGTGTAAAGTGCTGAGTCCCTAAATCACAGACCATGTTCAAAGTATATGTTTCTTCTGTTATTAGCGTTAAGACTCACTGTAGTTGTGTATGTATGGACTTTGTTATAACTGTTTACATCATACATTATCGCTGTTTACTCTAGGTGTTAACCTTGCTCATAGCACTGTCTGCTATTAAAAATTTTCATAATACATGTTTATTGTTCTCACACTTCACCGTATGTGTTAACACCATTAAAACCAAAAATTCTCTATTATAAGCTGCATGTCTACTAAAAGCTGCACCCAGATTTTTACGTTTCCTGTCCCTGATGTGCAGAAAATTAGGCGATCTGGAAATCCCTCTTTAAAGCAGCACCTGGAATTCAGGCGCATGAACCCATACCACCATATATTGTTCATACAATGTGTTTATTGTTGTATCTATGCAACTCACACTGTTCATACTATGTGCTTTTCTGTAAATTCTGGCCAAAGTAGAAGTTTCATGTAATTCAAACTGTCCCCAGAAGGTGCAGTTCAATGTGTGTTTTAGCACTGTAAATAATATTTATTATCTAAGTTCACTATACATGTTTATTCTGTTCATATTTTAAATTGTCCAGTTTATGTTAACAATGTTCATAGCATATGTTAATACTGTCATGGTCTTAGTATGTGTAAACACTATTTATAGTATGTATTAACACTATTCATGCATTACTACTGTTCACACTGTATCACCACATAGCACAGAATGTGCTACCATTTGTTCCAGTATGGGTTTACACTGTATACAGTGAATGTGAAGACTTAACAATATGTGTAACCACAGTTTATATTGTGTTAAGACTGATAACAATGTGTTAACATGGTTCATCCTGTGATAAGACATATAACAATATGTATTACCACTGTGCACATTTTGTTAAGACTGTTGATAAGTTTAATTACCACTGCTTACACTGTTAAGACTGTTGAAAGCTTAATTACAACTGTTCACACTGTGCTAGACTGTTCAACGTTTAATAACCACTGTTCACACTGTGCTAAGACTGTTCAAAGTTTAACTGCTATATATATGATATATGTGGCCCCCCTCTGGGCCATCCCAAATCATCAGGGGTAAAATATGCATCTCAAAACAATGATTTTATAAATTTTATAGATTTAACCTTGAAGGTCAAGGTCACCACTTTTCAAAATAGCCTGAAAACTAGGTAGAAATAATTTGAGAACAAAATGTGGAAAAACTTTATAAGTTATGGGGTTCATAAATTTAACATTTTGGTAGATTTTACCTTGAAGATGAAGGTCAAGGTCACACTACTTTGAACTCTTCCAAGATTTTGGTATGAATAATGAGTGTTTAAAATTTTGGAGGAAAATATGCAGCCCTTCAAAAGTTATCACGTTCACGAAATAACTATAATTTGGCCATTTTGACCTTGAAGATGAAGGTCAAGGTCACTGGGGTTTAAATTCTTCTAAGAACTTGGTAGGAACAATTGGAGTACCAAATTTGAAGACAAAATGATAAATACTTCTAAAGTTATGAGGTTCACAAAATTTCACATTTCGGCAGATTTACCTTGATGATTAAGGTCAAGGTCACCAGGTTTCCAACTCATCCATGATTTTTGGATGAACAATGAGTGTTCAAAATTTTGGCAGAAAATATCCAGCTCTTCAAAAGTGATTATGTTTACAAGAAATAACTAATAATTCAGCCAATTTCACCCTGAAGATCCTGGTCAAGGTCACTGGGTTTGCATTAACCAATGAACTTGGTAGGAACAATTGGTGTACCAAATTTGAGGACAACTGTTCACACTGTGTAAAGTCTGTTCACAGAATGGATTACCATTGTTAACACTGTTGAAAGACTGTGCACAGTTTAAGTACCAATGTTCACACTATGTCAAGTCTATTCACAGAATGAATTACCACTGTTTACATTGTGTTAAGACTGTTCACATTATTATAAGTTACCAGTGTTCACACTGTGTCAAGTCTCTTTTTACAGAATAATTTTTTATGTTCACACTGTGTTAAGTCTGTTCACAGTAAAAGTTTGTACTGTTCACACTTACGTGCTGCCACCACTGTGTTCCATGGAGCTGGGAGGGGAATCATACGTACTGCTGTCTGACTTTGTTCTCACCTAAGGTCAATTGAAACAGTAATCATTAAGCAAGAGTCTAACGAGCTGTTAACACATAAAGTCAATACATTCTATATTAATTGTAACACTGCAATAAGCATTCTGATGTCAGCAATATGGTACTTATCAGAGAAAATATTCCTTATATAAAGGGCACTCATGACAAATGATTTGTACTATGTACTGTATTTCTTCAACAAATGTAACATATCTCCTCCAGAGGTCTCCCTGGTATGCTTTTATGAAATTCTGTCACAGCTGACAGCATGCATTGCCTCAGTCACCTAGTGTATACGTTCCTCACTCAGTGGTTATATACTGCAGTCACCCAAGACATCCTTTTATGTAACCACTGCTTGCTATGGCAAGGTTTTCTGGGCAGGAACAAAAGGGCGTGCACAGAGTACAGAATTGTTATCAGACCACTGATACTGCTTTGTGCATCAAGCCAAAATTTTAAACATTGGACACCCGCTCTTGTTGGTCTTAAAACACCATTTCTGGCATAGGGCCAAGAATCAGACCAACCACAGCTTGTGTCAGTGGTCTGATTACAATTCTGTGCTCTGTGCACACCCTGGTGATCCTGCCCAGAGAACCTAGCCATAGCAAGCAGCGGTTACACACAAAAAGGTTTCTGGAATAACTGCAGTGTATAACAGCTGTGTTAGGAGCATTCCCTGGTGTAATTTCTTATAATTTATACAATTTTATATAAAAATTTTATGCGTGTCAACAAAATAATGCACAATTCTGTTGTAGGAAATAATCTTACCTTCAGGCCATCCACATTTCTTTTCCTTGAAGATTTGCCAACTGGAAAATGAACAGAAATAAATTATAATCAAATATTCAAATATATCATACGTTCACAGTAGAATGAATGATTTTATATCAGCACATGAACTCCTGGTAAAAAAGTGAGACTTAATATGAATTTTTAATTTCTCCTGAAATTTTTATATTCACATTACTGAGTTGATCACTGATTTGATAGATCTACATTCACAATTATCACTTTTTTACACACACTATATCAAACTCAGGCACTTTTTTTTTTATTTTTTTGTTGGTGGATGTAAAATGTTACAATATTAATGGAGGCAGGTCAATAACTGTGACAACAGAACTCTTCAATGACAATGTAATCAGATATATAATTTAGAACATGGACAATTTACACCATATAAATCTTATCCTTGGCCAAATCAAGCACATGTTCTGATACTACTGGTTTGAGAATGACGATCAGGTGACATTAGGTATCAGCCTTGAACTGAAGTCTAATTGTAATGTATGAGAAGGGTCCAGTCTATCTGTAAAGCTGTCTGAGAAGGCTTTTTTTAAAACATTTTTTGTTGTCGGAGGTAATCATCTCCATTTATTATTGTTAGCTTAACTAAGTCTATGTACATCTGCTGAATTCCATTCCAGTTTCAGACTCTGATGTTTAACTTATCCTGATGTCTACCAGGCCCAGTAACTGCACCTGGAGGCCCTAGGTGTGTTATCAGCTCCAGTTGTGGGTCATACCACCAAGGAACCCCAAAGGTGCACTTGATTGTGAGTGAAACTTGACTGTTAGGCACAGCCTTCCCATTAAGCAAATCGCTCGGCCTGAAAAATCTCAGACCCTCAGCTGAGATTCGAACTCACTATTTCCTGGCTTTGAGTCCTGTGCTCTACCCCTGAGCCACAGAAGCCATTTTAGAAGACTACTGATACTGATCTATTAACAAAGCACAACAACTTCCTACCTCTTGGGTATATGACCAGTGGATCAGCGTGTCTTTGGTTTGTATATGCTTCCTGTACAAGGTTGAGGTACTGTAGTCAAGAAAAAGTAGAGAATCAGCAAAGGGCATTTTGATACAATTTCTTAAAATGCTAAGATACACAGAGAGATGTAATTTATAATTCATTACAAAAGTAACATATAGACAAGGAATGTGACTTATAAATTCAAGTGACACATAGGGATATATTAATATGTGATCTTTTAAAAAAATGACATGGATATCAAGGTGATTCCTTAGATAAAGAAACAGATTTATCAGGTGTCAACCTAGAGAAAAACTGATATGAATGTGTGTATGTTAAAAAGAGAAACATCATGTACAAAATACTACGTACAACAAAAGTAAACACTACAGATTAAACTGGGGAAAATGTTCAAAATGGCAACATGTTACATGTATGAATGAAATCTTCTATCAACTTCCTTTTAACATTTATTATGAAAATACATTGGTCCTGCTCAATAGTGACTTTTAAAATCTGACATTTTCAGCATCCCAGTGTTAAGAGAGTTTTAAACAAGTTTTTTTCAATGATGGTAACCTATGTATACTTACATATGACATCATTGCCTGCATTTCTGCTTCACTTCTGACTGTGATTCTGTCACCCTCTTCATCCTCATCTATAAGAAAGCATAAGTACAAAGTCAACAGGAGCACCGCAAATTTGCATAACAGGCCTGTCTTATGACCTCATTAAATGTGTGATTTTTGGCAAGAATTAAATCAAGGTGAGAAACTATATTGGTTACCATGAGTTCCATGAATATGTATAAGATTTTTGAGAAGGCATTAAGTTGCCACTAAAGCCTGGTGACCTCTGACCTCATTAAATATGCATAGATATTGCCAGGAATTGAACTTAGGTGAGATGAGTAAATATTTCTGTTGAGTTTCATCAAAATCCATCATATCCCTGATGATCAGATAAGTCATCACAGTGGCACCAGGAAGTAGCCTCATGACCTCATTAAATTTGATTTGCCCTAAGATTCCTTGTTGGACGTGTTTGGGTTATGCCTGGTGCCTCCCACATTATAATTCTGTAGGTGTAAACAAAATGGAACATTTACCATGTTTACTAATTATGTCCGGTGCCCCCCACATGTTATAATTCTGTCTGTTGTAAACAAAACTGACAGCTGGTGCACCATGGGATCCGTTTATTTTTTTGTTTATTTTTATGAAATTAATATATTTAACAGATGTTAAATAGCAGAATATGCCATTTTAATCAAACAGGTAAATCTTTCCAATGGGAGACCTATTTAAAACCAGGGGTAGGCAAACTGCTGCACACGTGGTCTGCAAGATCTGCATGTGGACCTCAAATGTTCCCACTCAGTGATACCAACCTGTGCAGTCATAGACATTCTTACATAAAGTAAGGCACTTAATGAGGCATTTTTGCGTAAGGCACTTAATGAGACATTTTTGCGTAAGGCACTTAATGAGGCACAATGTGATTTCATAGATATATCCTGTGACCACAAATGAATGATAGCGATGGGCAGAGCACTATTTTGAAGTATTTAAGATACATACATTGTACATTGTATTCTAATAAAACTTTCTTTGTGTACAAAATAATACAATTGTATGAATGATATTTGCATTTTTATATGAAAATAAATAAATATTATGTAAATAATACTAAATATATATTTTTGTTAAATGCAGCCCAATAAAGACCTTACAGACTTTGCATCCTGAACATATGCCATGAGAGGAATAAAGTGCAAATACATCTCAGTTCTACCATATTCCAATGAGGAAAATACACACATGAAGCTGGATATGTAAACATGTATAATATAAAGCAACTGAACAAAGAGTTCACTTACAGGCATAATTCATGCCAGTATATATTTATATATGTATCATGCCACTAATCAGTCATTATGTACTTTGAGAGCAGTTAGGTTTAGTGATCAGTATCTTTTCCTTATAAATATTCCTTTTCTACTTGCATACCAGTTGTACTTCCAAGTTCCCTGGCACAGTTATTACTGATAAATTCATGGGAACATGTGACAGATAACATCTTACATTGTGGAAATCTAAGCAACAAGCCTATTGTGGTCCAGTGCCCAAATAGTCAAATAAATACTGTAGAACCTGTGTGGGAGACCACCTGTCAAATAAGACCACCTGTCCAAAAAGACCACCCTTGAGTGAACCATAAGTATTCACATTGGTTATAACTTACCTGCCTTATAAGATGACCTGTGAAGTGAGACCACTTTTCACCATTCCCAAGGTCGTCTTATTCTGCAGGTTCTACCATTTAATAATTTTTAATCTGTATGTAGATAAAACACAGTACTCACATTCAAATGCACTGATGGTCGTTTGTGACATCACTCTTCTAATCACCTCCTGAAACAGACATCATCAATTTTGATATCACCAGACTGAGAGTTTGGGGGGGGGGGGGGGGAGGTGGATACTTTGGTAATGTATTTAAATACAAAAACTTCATAATTCCGAGAAAATTAATATTCAATAGAGGTAAAAAGAGAGAAGGGTTGGTTTTCTGCTGGGTAGAAAAGTATTTCTGCCCTTCCAATGGCAGAAATAAGGCAGAAAACCATTCTGCCAGGCAGAAATATGTTTCTGCCGAGCAAAAATGGCACATTAAATTATCAAAATATATATTTTATTTTATCAAGAGAAAGTAATCATTATATTTGAATAAAGCAAAACCTGCTTAATAAATACAAGCATTTATTAATATTTTAAGAAATGAAAGTCATTTTATTTAATTTAGTCATTAATGCCCAATGTACCTCTTCACTTTCTGTAACCAGCAAGGTTTGCATGTTCGAGGCAGGCAGAGGGGAGGATTAAGCAACAGGATTATAAACTGATTTTAAATGCCTGCTGAAAACAGCACTTTGCATAAAACCAAATTTGCCCAAATTTACGACTAAGAGATTTATATTAACTATTATGACTCAGGTGGTATAGTCACAGGGCTGTTCTTGACTTGAAATGTTCAGATGTATGTGATGCATGATCTCCAGTTGACTGGGATTATGCAGTTCCAGTTCACACAAGTCGACCCCCAACGTCTCGACTTTTATGCGAGTCTTTACGGTATGTGTGGCACATGGGTTCCTAGGCTCAGGTAATGTCATAATCAAAGCCCTTTAGGTTTGTTGATATGCACAAACTTCTGTACATAGTCATTATCTGTGTGTCACTGGTACCTGAAATTAAGTAACAGAGCCTAGCTCCTGTAGCGCTCTCCTAAGGCTGCTTAGGCCGGGCATCTTAGGGGATAGGGTGGGCGAGTCTGAGGCCAGTGGTTACTACTGATGAGAGTGATGTAGAAAGTTCATGTGCTGTTTCATGCATGACATAATGCTGACTATGATGATGCTAATAGAGCCTCTGTCCTTTGGCCCAGGAACCTTGCTTAAGTTTAGCTTATTGACTGAGTGATCAGTCAAGCTCCCCTTTTCCTGTAGCTAAGGTTTCTCAGGCCTTCTTCAGGGAGTACCTGGACCTTCAAGTAATTATTAATATATTCTGTTACAAGTTTAAACCTTGTTCATTTTCATTGATCTTATATTACATCTGTATTTGCTACAGGTATCATATTTAAATTGGTGAACAATTATATATTCATTTTATCACAGTTTTCAGGGTATTTCTGACCTTATGGCAGAAACAAGGGCCAAAAGGTATTTCTGCTGCACAGCAGTTGCCAGGCAGAAACGACAATAGCAGAACTTGCCAACCCTGAAAGAGATTATTTGAATGCAAATATGACTAATTTCAAAATGTAGTCATGAATGCATTCATTTTAATTTGCATTTATTAAAATAATCATTTTATTTCAGTTTTAATATTTAGAAGACAATTAAACTCCTTCAGATGACACTGTTATTTCTATTAAAATCATATTCAGCAAAATGAAAATTTTTGTATAAATAAGTAGAATGACTAGAATCTAATATCACTTGTGCTAGTACCAGTGAGTACTAGTACATGAAGTACTGTTGTAGTTACTATATCTTTTACGGATTGTTGCCGTTGTAATCATGCGTTGGTGGCTACTCTAAGAAACAAAACAGGTGTGGACATAGATGTTAAATTCTGGCAGTCTGATCACTGGCACCTGTACAATCTTTGCTTTGTTTGGCCTCTGAGGTGAGGCTATTGTAATAGTAATATGTTAGAAAGATAAAGAGTAGAATAACCTGTATCAAATAGTTTTACCTGGGCCAAAAATTGTCTTAAGTGACATCTCAAACCCCACTATGGGCTACTGACCTCTAATAAATATGAACATTTGATAGGCTAGCAAAAACGTTAGGCCAGTTGCACTGTTTCTCAGAATCATTCATGCCCACAGCAAATATGATAACTGTATATTTATATATTTTATTTTATGCAGCAGATTAAAATTTCTTTAACAATATGTACATGTTTCTCAGATAAGTAAATGATAGAGAACATTGCTTAGTGTAGTAAGATGTGTATTACAGTATAAAAATTAAAACTGGGTATTAAATTTGCAAAATATATTATCCATTATGTATTCACTGAATACAAAAATATTTTTTTTGTATTCAAATCTGAATACCAATACATTAAATAATTTTTAATGCAAATATCAACAGATTGTGATATACTAACTGAATGCAAATACTGAATGTGAAAACCCTATGTCAGATCATTACCCTCAATCTAGGCAGCATACACAGCAACCATCTGAATCATTCCAATCATTATAAATACAGGATATATGCAATTAATATATATTTCCTGATGTTCAATACCAACATCATCACCACCACCATTGTTATAAGTACCGGTAATAACATACCCTTACAATATATCAGTATCAACCAGACTGATTTCTATTGTTATGCATAATCAGATTTATAGAGAATCAGTGTACTAATGATAAGTTCTGCTGATAAAAAAAGTTTTATAAAAGAAGTTGATACATGTGACACTGTAAGTACCGATATACAAGTAATCTTATATTATCAGGTTACTTGCTGATTAAGGTTTATCAGTGGTTTTTAATCCACAGGGAGGTTTCCTAATATCATTTATAGTATCTCATCATTTTCATGCAGCCCTCAATTTGTTAAATCAAAACATTCATTCCCAATTGTTGCACCTATTTTATAATCACTCATACAAATTATAATAGCCCATGAAGCAGACTTTATTCAAAACACTGCTTTGTTTATGGTATACTTCTGTATTCCTTTAATACATGGTACTGATAGTAAAAAAGCCCAATTTAATTGCACTAAAATTATTAAGCCCTGTCATATATTGAGTTAGATGTCAATGTAGTGAGAGTTCTTGAAAACAATACACTGTGGTTGACCTGAAAATATGCAGGGTTCCAGTGGCATCAATTTATCTGCACAGCTGGGGGGGGGGGGGGGAGGACTCGCAGGGTAGGGAGATGACTTGCAAGTGTGGGGGTATGACAAAACAGATATATACTCCCATCCCCCGTTTTGACACCCCTGCCGGGTTCCATTTCCATGATCTCACCACATTCGACCTACACAAAATAAAGCATTATTATATGAATTATGTCAAATATGTGCGTAAAGTCTGAAAACTGGGACAGGGAGCTGGGGAAGATAGAATATGCTAAAATTATTTAGGAAGTTGCTAAACAGCTGGCAGGAAAATTGACCTTGCCAGCAGTCTAGCCCACAGGCTAAACTGCCAGCAAATGAATGCATGCCCTATTTTAGAGTTTTAGTGTCATACTCAGTAATTTCCATTAGCCTGTGGACTAAACTGTCGGCTGTTTAGCCACTTCCAATTATTTATTGTTCATTAATGGCAGATAATTTGGAAGATCTGTTATCTACTAAAGTAATGTTTGAACATACAAAGACCAAGTCTATTTTTATTTATATTAAATATAAATCTTTTAACCTTTAGACATGCCTTCCACAATGAGTCCTCTTTCTCAAAGGTAATATATTTGTGATAATACCCTTTTCACAAATGTCTCGAATCTGAAACCCTCGCAACAAAAAGCCAACCGCAGTAAGCCTCAGCCACTGACTCAGTGATAAACAAAACCTCTATCTGTGTTATAAGTCTTTTCAGGGTTGGGTGGGCAATACCCAAACGCATGTGTCATTGGCCCTTGTCCAGGCCATGCAAATTACTCCCCGTCCCCTCATAATGCAATCACATGTCCATGGGGGCCGCCAGTGCTTGGCAGGGCTGGTGCAACAATGCTCCCCGGCCAACAAAAAGGTATGGCTTATTTTTTCCAAAAGCTTGCCCCGGCGTCCGTCTTAATGACTCCTGTTTCTGCAAGGCCAGGCTGGGCCGAAAATATGAAATATACATGGCATGGCTTAATGATTGATATGGAGTTTGATTTAACAATGGCAATGGGACATTACTCAATGGACTGGAACCTTGTAAGTGTTAATGTCATGGGTTTTCTCGTGTGTGAAAGCTGACACCTTTCGAGTCTGTTTTGAGGCAAATCAGTACAGCGCACACCCAGATTGACAGAAAAACAAACTGTTCATGTTACCATACCAGAGCACCGGCAAAAGTGGCATCGCCATCCTGGAGAGTCCAATCGACAGCTGTCCCCTCATCACTAGCGATTCTTAGCACAACCCGCATGGCCACAAAACGATACTGAACACTTTTTAATGAGTTATACAAACTTCAACACTTCTCCCTTCTCAAGTCCGTAGCATCGCCCTGTCAAACAGGACCGGAAATGAACCTGATGACACCAACCACATCAGGTCCGCACACGGAGACACAGCCAACCGTGATTGGCCAGAAGTACAGTAGTCTTGCGGCAACCTATTTTTCGTGGTTCAATGTTGATTGATTGTTATAGACCCACGCATCAAGGTTCATCCTATGAGTAGGAGAATTTCGTTTAACAAATCACGTTTCCCTTCAAGTTAATAATTTGATTTCAATATTTAAAAAAAAGAACAATAGCAAAAACAGTAATAATAATAACACCACCAAAAGCAACTACTAGGCCTACTATTAGTATTACTGCTGCTACAAAGTTACTGTAATACTGATGATGATAATAATAATAATAATTATAACTAGCAATTACCCGTACGGTTTGGGGTGAACACAACAATCCATACGGTGGTATCGGAAATCCACCGGAAATCCGGAGATACGGAAAATCACAAAAATCGCGTTACGCTTTCAATATATATATATATACATTAATTATATGTATGGTGTTGTGGATAAAAATCTTTTGGAACAGCGTTCGGAACATATTTCGGAACAGCGTACAGTCACACACCTTCGCCCAAAGCCAGTGCCTAACATGTGGTCGGGGTCTTTAACAAATAGTACCTATACACATGTACCATGTGACATGAGAAACTGATCAACAATATCACAATTACATACAAAAGAAACCGCCCATGGAATAGAACTAAGAAAAGAATGCAAAAATACCAGTTTTATTTGTGAAAATAATAACAGTTATGGCCATGGCTTATACGCAATAAGCATACATACTGAATGAAAAATATAAAGTCTTTAAAAATATAGAGTATTACATAAACATTATTGTATGAGATGTCATATGGATATAAAAGAGACAAATACCAGTATAACCGTAATAAATCTACATTTTTTTACAGGAATTATACATTCGAAAATGTAGTTATGAGAAAAAAATCTCGATATTCAAAACATTTTAAGTCAATATTATGTTTACAACTTTTGCAAATCCACACGTGTACACATCACACTGTACCAACCACAACGTGAATTTGGTTAACATTTTCTTTTCATCTGTTACATATTAGGTCTACATATGCATATATATATGTTTGTGAATATTTGTCAAGCGTCTCAATCGCATGCTAGGCCCTGGACTTCGTGCGACCGCGTGTGCGCTGTTTAACCATCACGGATTCCGCGACCCGGTTGATGTGCACTCAACATATCAGGTCAGGTTGGTCGCAGGTAGGAGTCCTCGTGCGACCCCCCGGTCGCAGGAAGGCCTGCAAAACAATTCTGCCAATGACCCCCCTTTTGAGAAGGGATTGCCGTTGGGGATTATTTCGGGCCGGTAACCGCAAATTGTACGAAAACCCCACATAGGGCCCCCGGAGTGAAACTCTCTCCCGCCATCACACACTCTATGGCCATTGTATTACCGGGCCCGAAGACACAAAGAAAAGAGGCGCCCGCGGGGGAGCAAATATTAAAATTATTAATTTTGCAAGTAATACGCAAATATTGCAAATAAAAGTGGGTGGAATCTCTTCGGACAAACCCAGAGCATGTGTTTGTCGAAAATCACGGCAATCCGTACGGCATTATCAGAGAAGATACGGAAAATTACAAAAATCGCCTTGCGCTATTAATATATAGATAATAATAATAATATTCATCATCATCATCATCATCACCATATTTACTTAAATTATTTTTTAATATCATTATAATGTTTCTTTAAATGATTTTTGTTGTTTGTGTTTCCCCTTACTGAAATAGAATAAAATGTTATATTAATAATTATAATTAAATAATTGAAATAATCATATATTTACGTAATAATTATTTATAGGTCGGATCCTTAATTGTCTGCTGTTCCAATATAAGTATATATATATTATATACATGTGTATAAATATATGTATATTCCTTTTGTATATTCCCTGTAAAATGAAAAGATATAAAATCAATTGCACATGACAAGAATTTCGGAATGAAAGGTGTGAGCAGGGGCCTAGCATGAGCTTGGGCAGTATTGTGCATTATAATCAATAATTATGAAACGGAACGTTAAAAATAAAAACGTGTCTTATTAACTCGGTATAACAGTACATGATCAATATGTTTACAAATTCTGTGGCTGATAGCTCTAGGCATTCTTGGGATATATATGCATGGAAACAGATCTACATTGTTTTATGCACAAAACTTTCTTAATCAAAAGACCTTAATTTGAAAAGAATTCAACTCACTTTATTTTCATTTTAGTCAAAGGCCATCTCTGGCAATGGTAAAATGTTAACATTTTCTTACTGATCTGGTAAAATCAAAAAGCCAACATAAGTGGCGCAACCTACAATTAACCAGTCACCAATTACCTGATCAATATGTTTTTAAAAAATTATGCTATTAATTGAACCGTTTCCTGTGATATTTGTAACAGATGTAACATTAGATACTGAAATCCTGAAATCACACATTTTGGGATCAGTATAGTTCATAGTGGCAGTTAGAAGACATTTTAGAAAGACCATGTTTACGATGATATAAAAGAATAATTTGAAATATGTTCTGACTAAATAGGGGCGAAGTAGAAAATACCCTTTTGTCTCAAAGTAAGAAGATTCCCACAAGTGCCCTGGGGGCGTGAATGTGGAAACCAGTGACAGTCATGCACATGATATATGTGTCTGCACCATCTGATGATGATAAGTTTATAATCATGTATACTTAATGGGGTTTATAATGAATTTAAAACAACATTTTGATTTATTTTAGTTATATAGGGTTTTTGGCAAATTAGGCTACCTTAAAGCAATTTTACTTGTATTGTCCTTCAAGGTTCAATACTGGGACCTTTTCTCTTTTTTGTTATATATTAATGACATAATTAATATTTCAGTTATATTGTTCAGATGAATTTTCAGATGATTCAGATATTCTGTCAATGGAAAACACTTAACTGACATAGTGCACGCATTAACTAATGAATAATCTAAACTGGTTGTGTGGTTTAATGTCAATAAGTTATCCTAGCATATTGATGAAACACACTATATGGTAAGAAATCTAAAAAAACATGAAGCTAGGAGGAACTGTTGAAATATGGATTAACAACATCCTTCAACAAGTACCAAAACAAGATTTTTTTAGTTGTAATTATGGATTATAAATTAAACTGACATTATCAGATTATTGTGTAGGATATTCCATACACCCTCGAACAGTCAATAAGTGGGCTCAAATGTTAATGCCCGTATGACAAATCAAAGCCAATGGGTCAATGAGGGGGCATCATCACTATTCTGGCTAGCGGGCCTAAAGTTAAGATCTGCACCCTTTGGCTAGTAGGTAAGTGACTAAGTGGGTAGCGCCATATCGGCCCATTGACATTACGTCCAGATTACTGGCTGCCATAGTGCCTTTTCTTCTAGGTCTCATGAACGCATTATAGGCCCCATGAGGATGCAAATATTTTCGTCATTTTTAACAACGCCTCATGGCCTACAGGTACACTGTCAATTGACATAAATTAAACTAATCGTTAGCATTTTGGTATACTTTCAAACAACAACAAACATGAGTGAAAAAAGTTCCGTTTTAACTCAGCATAAAGGTAAACCCCTCCGATTGTTTGTTGACCGCATGAATACGACCATGGCTCCCATGGATTCTTAGACGCAGCCAACTTGTACGCAATACAGGAAATGACTCGTTACAATCGAGACGATGTTTAAGTTTGGGTTGTGAGTTCACATGTATTCATTTGTGTTTATTCACGTTTTGTAGCGTAATGTTAAGATTATGGCCTGTTTACAACAATATGAATGCAACATGATGGTAGACAACTGCGATGCATTCCTGGATATTGCTTGTATCACGACTCAAGCCAAATTATCATTGTCTACTGAGTCGGGTTGGCATAGCTACTTAGTGGGTGACTAGGGTCTTCGCGTATAAGGAAATGGAGGTAGTTAAGCAACGGCGAAGTTGAGTAGCCCGCAACCCTTCAATATCTATAGAGAGGCGTACACCCAATGCATTGACTGGCAGATTGCTGTTTTCGCATATAACTGATAATCATTCTAAATTTGGACAGACCTTTCGGCCATTTGTTGATGCTTAACTCAAATTGCTGCGTAGTTGTCTTTTATCCGTTGAAGAAATCCTACAATATTATGTTATGTAATAAAATCTATAGAGGATTAGGCGTTTTGTGTAACGTCCGTAAAGTATTAAACCGGATGATGTATGAATTCATTGTATAAAAGTGTTTTATATATATATATATATATATATATATATATATATATATATATATATATATATATATATATATAGATCTTGATATGTTAATAACACTTAAAAAGAGCTGCATAATAATCACCTCAGCACATTTTAGATCACAATCTGATGCATTATTACAGTTATCGAATATTCTTGAATTACCAAAGATTTGCTTATTGTGTGCTGCTTTTCATGTACAAGTATTACAAAGGTGCATGCATGTCTTATACCGTATCTGATAAATATTTCATTTTTTGTAAATTGCGATATCTATATAATACCAGACAATGTAACAGTTTATATGTACCTGTCAGCAAAGGTGCAGCAATTGATATATATATATATATATATATATATATATATATATATATATATATATATAACTATCAGTATTATAGGTGTTAGCTCATGGAATACTTACAGATCAGTATTTGATAATACCACTTCTATGTACGTGTATAGACAAAAGGATAAACAGTACATAATGTCTCAACATATACATGATTAAGTTAAGATTTCACAAGTTTTTCAACTACCGGTATTCATGCGCATTTACTGCACAATGTGTTCTGTTTGCTCTGAATAAAATGTATGTAATGTAATTAATGATGGGGCATATATATATATATATATATATATATATATATATATATATATATATATATATACCTCTTTAAGGTCAAGCCCTTTTTAATGAAGGCATAAAATGTATATTTGTTTGACCGTATGAGAACGTATGAGAGAGAGAGAGAGAGAGAGAGAGAGAGATCCGCCCAATATAGATAACCCTCTCATATTGTCTTTGTCCATTACGTAAATATATAGTTCCATAGCCAACAATTATATAACCGGTGTCGAAGAACTGTCAGTTGCTAAACTAAAATAACTTGCTACGTATATAATCATAAAACATTAAACTTAAATACCCAATGGGGCGGGGGGGGGGGGGGGTAGTGGTCAGAAAGGTGCACTCGTAGGTCACGTGTACTCATTTCACCAAATAACCTGAGGTTGTCAGAGATATACGGGACGTGGACAGCTGTCAGTTCACACTGACCCGTGACAAGCAGCTATATATCATATACGACCTTTAGGCTACGGACTAGGAATTAAGATACATTTCTGTCAGGTGAGTGGACCACTCTCCACTTGTACTTACACCAACAATAGCTTTAAAATGTATGTTTTTTGCTCTATTCACTAACAGAATTTTATATGTCATTTTCTTAGAAAAATAAAGGGTTGTCACTGAAAAATGACTTCGACAAAATAAAATATGTGCAGCTTCCTTTAGGAATGCTTAATCCTGACCGGCTAATGTATTTTATGACCAATGATTCTGCAACACGTATTTCATAGCCTAAAGATTTCGCCTAATGCAAAATTAAAGGATAAAAAAATAATTATATCGTGCAGTGTTATTTTTCTGTTAGCAGGAGTACATAATGAGTATGCCGATCTATTTTTCAGATGCGAATTTTGATATCTGGACACTGAACAATTGCATGACCTTATTTCATTGTTCAACAGGACTTTAATAATTCTTATCTCTTCTTTGGACATTGGACTGTCTTTTATAATTAAGGACACCCTTTTAGACTTAAAGTTTTTATACTGAGTTGAACTTCCTGTAACAAGATAGCGTGACTATTCAATGTCTTATATATATATATATATATATATATATATATATATATATATATATATATATGTTGTTCCTAGTTATTATTCTGTTGAAAATCGAGACTTAAATAGATTGAAAGTATTTTTGTTAAATACATAAAAGGCCAGTTTTAAACCCAGAGCTATATTTTTTTCAATGTCTTCCCATGAATCAGGTTTAAGCGTGTAAATTATTGTCCAATGACGCAGGGTGTCTTAATTCCGTTATATTTTGGTTGCATTGATTATTAAATATTATTTATTGCTGAATTACTTATAATAAGTTATACTGAAACTTCAGATTTGACCTTGATTTGAAGTGAACAGACACAATAAAAAAAAATTCTGCATGTCGATAGCTGCCTGTCTCTCTCTGTCTCTCATTTTCACATCATACAAATATAAACTTATTTGTTCCACAGTAACAATGAAAAACATTCTCAGCATCTTGGCAATCATCCTTGCAGCCTCTGCCACAGGTGAGTCTCACCATCTTAAATTCCTTATATATATATATTATAGTGTAAACTTCTGATGTTTAAAAAGTTATAATCAGTCCATTGTTGGATACGTTATATGAATTTAATCACTTTATACCTAAAAAACTGAATTCTTTGCCATTTTAAAACGAAAAACTGCCCTTTTTATTAATAAATTTCAGAATAATTTAAAAAAAAAAATGTTTCAAATCAACGAATCAAGCACGTCGATAATATAATGATAAACCTTACTTCGCAGAGGAATAATTAACTCAGCAAATAAAAAATTCTCCGGAGCAAGCCGTAAGAATGCGGAATTCAAAGCAAAAGAATAAATGATCTGGATAATTATGTTTCCTTCTATCAACCCATTTATAAATAATGTTACATGTCTGTTTGTTATGCTTGAGATATTGCATAACTTGGCATGTGCTATGCATTCTAATTGGTTTTAAGCGCAAACCCTGTGCGCTGCTATGGGAACCGCACTGGCTGAACTCTGGCATTTAGAATCACGGCGCTCGTTGTAGTCTAGAATTTTCGGGTCTGTTCATGCGGCATGGGCACGTGTGTATTGCTGTTCTTTGGAGTGTTCGTGAATATGGAAGTTTCTGGGCTTCGGGTGAAAAAAGCTATAAATAGAGGCTATGTTTTGAGCCGGTAGAGAGAAAAATACCATGGGACACGAAAGAGAGTGACTCTCTCGTCAGTGTTTTTTTTTTGGGGGGGGGGGGGGGGGAAGGGAGGGGGGATAATTCCGATAATTGCAGAACTTTCAGATCTTCAACGGATTTTAAAAAGACATTATATACGGATTGTCTTCAGTTTGCCTTTGGGATTATTACCAGAGCTTCACTTTTGGATTACAACGGATTGATTTCGGGATTGAATCGAACTATTATCTGGGAAGATTTATTTGAACTATTTACGAGGATCATTTGTGTTAAAGGACTCTCGTAGAGCTGTGGCAGTGGTGGTATCCAGAAATCAAAGCCTAGGATCCGGACACTCTGGTGATGTACATTTTTATTATTGTTATACTGTGTATTTGTATTAATTTAGTGTATTGTAATGTAAGGACTGTTCTAAGGATAAATTATTTGGTGACAAAAAAACACTGACTATTTATTCATTCCCCTAAACATATCACGCTGCCTTGTGTTGCGGAATCTGTTTTTTTTTATCTCCGTAACAAAATTTATGC
Source organism: Sipunculus nudus (assembly GCA_026874595.1). Taxonomy (NCBI): domain Eukaryota; kingdom Metazoa; phylum Annelida; class Sipuncula; order Golfingiida; family Sipunculidae; genus Sipunculus; species Sipunculus nudus. The sequence goes on along the minus strand of CM049313.1, from coordinate 4,310,704 downwards.
TCGTCACGCTTGCGTGATCTGTTATAATTAGGTACAGTAACAATAATAATAAGACTTGGGTATTTTAATAATCTCTTTTTAAAGTATCGTATTGAGATGAACATGGCATGTGAGCACAAGTTCCCAAAGATGTAAACATTTCGTTCATTATTTAATCTCAAATAATTGATCAGTCATAAAATAAAGACACAACTACATATCTTTAAGTGCATTAAACATCATTGAAAAAGGCAAATGAATAAAAAATACAAGGACCTTGTGCCACAATGGTCCCCGGCCATTTATTTAACTATGAAAGTGTGGCATCAGTGATGGTGCGGGACGGACGGACGGATTGAAGGACAGACGGACGAAACGACGGAGGGACTGACAGACGCGGACCATTTTGTTAGACCTTTCTTCTAACGGCGGAGGAATAAAATGATGCCTGATACTGGTGTAGACACGCGTTTCACCTAACGATTCATGGGGTTTTCAACCTTTGTTTTTCAGTAGAAAGGATGATATTTGTATGATGGCAATTGGAAATAATGTAAAGAAAATCTCCTCTGATAAAAAATGGTAACCATGTTTCAATGGGTCCTCTCTGTGTCCGCCACTGCCAAATTAAGCAGTAGGCGAATTTTCCTTCCTTCTTGAGTCTCAATGCTGCACTTGCTTAATAATAAAATGTAATTTAGTATCTCCCTGTTCTCCAAGATTATACGTTGTAGAGTCCTGGTGTGTGGTTTTAACTGACCACGCGCCATCACAAGGGCCTCTATACATGGTAACTGTTTGATGTTTGTAGTTGATATATTGAATAATACCTGAATATATTGTCCTGAAGTCCTCGTCTAATTATTTAACATTGATATATCCAATTTCGGTCGTTCTGGTTCGTCCGGCTTTTGCGTTAGAACGGGGACTCTATTGTAATTCTCAGGACGCTTTCATTCTAAATATGAGGCCGAATAAAAGCGGATCAAACAGAAAGAGATATATTTATGGATCTAGGTCTTTTAATTTACCACACCTTGAGATAACTGAATGTATAAAAGCCAAGCGGACATCTAGAAAAAAAAAATGGCTGGCTTATTTCAAAACATCACAAACCCAACAAGTTGGAATGTAGTGACGTAGTACAATGACGTAACAGGTTGATTTCTTCTCCCAAAGGCCATGGGCAAAGGTGTCCGTCAGCCAGCTGGGTACAGGTGGGAAGCACGTGCTACTATTTCGTGACGTCAGAGCTGCCGTTTTTCCAGGCAGAGCAGTACTGTACTTACCTGGTCCCCGGCGAATATAAGGCTCACCTCGTGTCGATAGAGGGCGCCACCGAGCACGCAGAGCTCAAGGCAGTCATCGAAAGTCAGCAAGGTACGTCACATCTTATACTATACTGGCCGCATTACTCTACACGTTATCGCTGTTTGACCTCCACGTCATTCTCAGTCGTAAAGTTATTCAGCGAAAGGGGTAGATTTCCTTAAAATTTAAGGATCTGCTATGGGCAGGTATCACTTAAAATCAAGTGATTAAAATCCTATGATAAACCACGATTTTCAGTCATTGCAAAAGAAATCTTAAAATAATTCAAATGACTTTTACATAAAAAAGGCCTTGAGGCTGGAATAGAATTGAAATTCACCACAAAATCTACCATTTTTTGCACACAGAAAAATTAAAAAGAAATCGTGCTTTAAATTTTTGTTGCCAGTGAATGTCAGCAAAAAATCATTACGTATCTGTCACTGCTACTTATTTTAAAATGTATCAAACGATAAATGAACTATCGAGGCCCACTGCATAATGTTCGTTAAAGATTAACTTATGTGCAATTAAGTTATTAAAAAAAATTAAGAGTAAAATAAGTCGGTTTTCGACCAGTCCTTCATGGATTTACATATATATTTTAAAATGCTGGCTGTAAATGATCAACATGTACACCCCTCAAATTTTTATATCTTTCACTCTGTTGGTGGGTATGACAACGTTATGTGGAGTCCGATCACGTTACATCGAATATTAATTATCCAATGTGCAAATTTTATTACTGTTCGCGTATATACGGTAACATGACCCGCAATTGATAAACAGCGCCGTCAAGTGGTCATACTCTGTATTATCTATTCTTACCAGAGAAGTAAATTTTACCCGATGATAACGTGATATAAAATGGATAAAAACACTCAAAGGCAACGTTTTCAAAGATCGGGTAATTATAAAGACAACAAATTGTAAAAGCAATAGATATTTAAACCATTAGCACAATAGTGTGCTGTTCATCACCGCAGGGCGGCTTAATTGCGGCACCATTTCTGATTTTAAAATATAGGATTTCTCCCACAGTTAAAATAAGACAACACCGAAATTCAGTCTAAAATCATCAGAATGGTCGAAAAATCTGTCCAAATTGGAACCAATTTTATTATCAGGCCGGAACTGATCATACTGCCAGTTCTTAGGTAAGTAGGCCTACTTAGCTAAAGAAAAAAGGAGTTGTTGTGGCTAGTAAACTTCACCGATGCTAAACTATATACGTCCCCTTTTTACACTGGGACCCAAGCCACTGACTAAGAGCCATAGGTAAGAGGCTTGTCATTTATTACAGAGACCTGACCTATCTTCTAGGCCAGCTAGTCTCCCTATCTCTCTTAACCGACAGGGTAGTCTACTTTATCATAGAAAGGGTGTTAATGGGCTGGTCCACTTGTTGTAAAAGAGGGGGTGTAAATATGAAAAGGCAGTTGGAATATCCTACAATATAACGCTAAGGTGTCGTAATTATTTGTGTTATATACAGTTCTAAAGGAGCGTGATTTTTGGACTTCCGGCAACAAGATTGACGAGTACGTGGGCTGGAAGTGGTCAGGATCAAATAAGCCTTTCGGCTTCACAGTCTGGGCGCCAAACGAACCCAACAACAGCGGGCGGTGTGTGCAAATGTGGAGCGAACAAGCACACTCGTGGGACGACGCGCCATGTGACTCCCCTGTAAATTTCATCTGTGAAGTTGCGGCCAGTTAGACTAGCTATCTGGATATAACCAGTAAAATACAACGTTACTAAGTCTTGTTGTTCTCATGACATGCATCGATGGCCAAGGCGACTATGATGTCATTGTTTCAATGTGTGTCTGACTGTCACAGTATAGGTCTGCAAGTTATGGTTTAAATTGACAATGCGAGAGTAATGTTAGCATGTAATTGTATTTTTGTTTGTTATTACAGTAGGCATTGAAAATGCGACCATATAATGTCTTTAATGTGTGTATGTGTCTGTGTTAATGTTTGACAATGATAAGGGCAAATTAGGCAGAGGATAAGAAAATATTTGCCTTCTTTGAAGAGTCCTTGAATATAAGGGGGGGGGGGGACATGCTAGCTTTCTACCTGAAACAAATTATGATTATGATTCTATGCTACCAGCATTAAAATATCTATTTCCATGAGTCAACATTCCTGGTAAGAGGTGACATACATATCTAAACACTTAATATGAAACTAGGTCACTACCGGTGTTTTGGACTTTAAGCATTAAAAAAGGATCGAGAACTGATGTGAAGCAAATAAAAATAAATCTTTCAAAACATTTTTATGCAGGAACCAAAGTCAAAATCGTAACACACCATGCACATGTCCTTGTAACAGTCAAATTACAATGGAAAAATAAGTGGAAAATATTTTCTAGCTAATTCCTTTATTATAATAAAGTCATTAATAAGACCAACTACTCACAGAAATTCAACTTTAGTACCTCACTTATGTATTATGATACATAAATGTCTGCCAATATATTTTGGCAGTGGATCATTGAAACACCTTCAGTATGATTCAATATGATATTCCAGGTAACAATTAATCATAGTTTTAACATCATTAACTTTGTCACATGATAAGAAGCGGGAAAAAATGATAGAAATATAGTCTGCAACATTAATTAATGGTCAAATCATTCAGTATATTCATTTGAAGGTTTAGATAATATAATCATTGTTATCATAAACGTTCAGCTGGGTCATCATATTGAACCATTTTCTTGGCTCGGTCTGCTAGGATGGCCTCCACTTGATTCTTGATCAATAGCTTGGAAATCTGTTGTGTATATTATAAATGATACATCAATTTAAATTATTTTATCATTTCATGTATGATAAAATATTTCCTATTTATAACGCGGGGTAGACTGGCCCAGTCGGCAACGTCCATATTTTAAAGAATGAAGGACGGTTGTCTTCAACATTTGCTCCGGTAGTCGTTTAATGATCCTTGAGTTCTTAATGACTTGGAAATTCATAACTGTCCAAATACACACAATTACAATCCCTGGGGAAAATATGATCATAAGTTCTGGACACACTAATCAATTGAGCATTGTAGACTTACAATTCAATGTCAGATGTTTAAAAATCTCTACATCACCTTTTGTCGTGATCCTACTCGGGGGAAGCTGTCCATAATAATATAGTGATTGGGATGGTCTCGTTCAATTAGCTTTATAGAATACAATACGAGTCAAACGTTGAGTTTAAAAATATTGATATACCTAGCAAGCAGAATATATATATACCAAATAATATTAGAACATAAACAAGAAATTAACAAAAATTCCTGAGCATTGAATTGTCCATATTAGAGTTGAATGTTGAGTTGAGTAGATGTTTTCTTTTTAACTGATAAATTAAACCCTTAACACGATAAAATAATAAACATTTTTGTGACAAATTATTTTGCCTGAAAAAACCTTACAAATCATTAGAAAGATAAAGTGATGATTAGAAAAAATACCAATATCCATTGGCCTTCACAGGTGTGTCTCTTACATTACCAAGTGTCACGTAACAAAGTTTTAATATTCATGAGTATTACAGCTAGGTTGTACCGAAAAGAGTGGCTTTTACCTACCACAGTCTCGCAATGTGTTTGTAGCTCTGATTCCGTTAATGTATCGCCGGTACGCACTCTATTGGGTAATAAAGTAATATAAACTGCTCAGAGTTCTGCTTAACTGTGATGATATTATCAACGGTTGCACATATAAAGTCTAAACAATGTGAAGGAAAGAAACTGATGGAACTCATTTAATTGCAAGTCTGTTGATTTGCTGTATTTAAAATGTGCAATTTAATATTCTGGCAATACTCAATCACATATAGATATATTAATATATCCTGTTAGCAATATTAAAACTGCATATATAGGTTTTGAAAATGTTTCACCTGAAAAAAAAATCATTACAATATAAAATTACTGTCGGGAATTAAAACTGCCCTTATGCTAAATGTTATATGTCTCCTTTTTTATCATTCCTATAACGGTAGTAATGGTCTACTACTGAAGTTGATTATATAAAGCTGCAATGATTCAGTATACTGAAACATGTTTCTGACAAGGCAGCAATTGGCGTCACAGGTTATTTTTTTTTTTATTTTCAGAAAGCAGAAGTTAATTGTTCACTTTCTATGCGTGTCGGGCATAATATTTTCAGGGAGGTAATGACCTTACGTGACACATAAGCAGATTTCGTCGCCAATCTCTCTTTTGCTGTCCACACCTACACACTGAAAAATAATTAAATATTAAGTGACTGTATAATATAATTACAATGTATAAACCGATGTCGCAAAAAATATAAACTCGCGAATACCAAGTCAACCAGAAAATTAAAAAATATTATTGTATAAAAAAGGTTATAATCATGGTTAGTAGTTTTCAGCCTCAAAATGAAATCCATGTACATTTTGCAAAACAATTTGTTTCCTCGACAACATTTTGTGTAACATTTATTCAAAGACATTTTACCACGCGATATTTTGCTATATCACGTTTCGTCTGCTATATTTATCGGTCTGTATATATGTAAAAGAAAGTCTATTTCTACAACAATCCGACGAATAGAACATGACCACTAGGGTAATATACGTTTCACACCATTGGCCGTATCATAAATACAGCTTTCCGACGTTTTGCTTGGCCTGTGACAACTAGTATAAGAGACCCATATACTAGTCAGCTATATATCCCCGTTTTGTAATAAATCTTGAAGACGCCAATCACATGTTGTCAAAGCGTGTTTTGTTTGTTATGTGAACGCTCTTAGTGTTTTGACAGACACCAGAAGCGGATCCATTGGGAGGGTCCAGGGTGTTCGGACTCCCCCCCCCCCACCCCCTTTCAGCAGCTGCATGCTTTTTTAAGCCTGGGGCCTGGAACCCCCTTTTCCTGACCTGGGGACCTTTTCATGGGCTTTGTCAATAGTCCTCCTTGGTTTAAGCCCTCTTTTTCCTCAATCTGGATCACCCCCTGGACACCCAAAAGCACCGTGGAGCGATGGTTGTGTGATTCTTTCTTTATTTATTCGTACCTTAGAGAATCTGTTGAATGATTTTGTGGAAGGTGTAGCTCACCTGGGCAATTGCTACTTTTTGATGCTGGTAGGCGGCGTTTTCGATAACCCCGGGATAGACTACCTCCGAGGTCTTCTTATAACGCAAGCTGTCCGGCTTCCTCCCAACCAGGTAAAGAAATCCATCGGCATCCATGTAACCAATGTCACTAAGAATAAAAACAAAATAGAAACAGAAATATAAGACATGTTCTTATAAATAAATGGAACAGGTTGCATAATACCATATATGATCTGTTAGTCATAAAGTCCTATTAATATGGGATTGGGCTTTCCGATGTTAAAACCAGAATATTGTCTATTTCAGTATAGCTATAGCGAGTATTTATTCTTGATTCATTTTGTTCATCAACAAGACCATGCATGTTTTTAAGGTTGTGCAGCCTTTCTCTTATACAGGATATTAACATGTTCTCTTGGTGCTTTTTAGAATGGAGGAGATTGGATCCGTAGCGGAGGAGAAGATGGCAAATTATTGTTGAACAATCATATACCATTTACCCTGTGACACCAGTTGCAGGAATCTACATAGTGTGACGTCAGCTGGGGGTCGTTGTAAAAGTGCAGAAACCGAGGGGGGGAACGTACAAGAACTTCTCCTATTTGATCGATGGCCATCACGTGACCATCCTCCCTGTAATCTTCACCTTTAAATCAAATGAACATGCAAATTATGAATGCGATGCGGTCTATTTCAAATGCTTCGATTAACAGTGTGCGCGTACTCTTTACTGATAATGCAAATTAAGATTTATGCGTTTTCATCCACGCTTGAAAACAATTCTGCATCATAGACGAAACATGTTATTCATCCTTGTTTTTTACTGCAATGGCGTTAAAACTTAGTTTTACGGACGTAAAATAATGTTAATGACAGCAAATAAAGTGTTACGGACAGGAATGTTACGGACGTGAAACAAAACTGTACTGATGTAAAACAAAATATTATGGACATAAAAGTTTTACTCGCTTAAATAAAAAAATATTGTTAAGGACGTAACACAACATGTTTTAATTTTATAATGTTAGAAACGCCGTATAAAACAGAAGTGGAATAAACAATAGACTAAAATGATACGGCACCGATAACATAATTAAAAGTAAGGTATATATACTCGTACCTCCGTGTGGGCCAGCGGTTAACCGACAGATCGATTTCGTCTTGATTTGTTTCGGTCATGCAGAAAATTTGTTACCGCAAAAGCAAATTCAGCAAAAACGAAATACCCATTCTGCAAAAACGTTAAGTCAAATAAGCTTCATCTGATACGAATGTATTAGAGATTAAGAATAAAAACAATATATCGTCGCAGTTTATGACATACCTTAAGCATATATCTTGACCATGAAGTTGTTTAAGGAAAGACTGCACATGAATAGCAGGGAACCAATAAAAAATGTATAATCTGCGGGCATCGGGTGTAGGTGTCACTAAAAAAACAAACTGTGAGGAACTGCTCCCATTATGTAACACTACTAGCTAAACATTTCTGGATCTGATGTATCAGATACCATGCTCAGGTTCCTTTACCGTTAAGCTGTACGAAAAAGAGTGAAAATTCCAACCATAAAGTCTTAATTTTACTATGTTTGTCTTGAACCATTTTCGTCCTACCACAAATTCAGGAATCCTTATTGAAAACTTTTCCACTGTCTCCTTTGACACTGTCTGGGCCCGTGACAAGCCTACAACCAAATAAAAAAAGTTAGATGAAGTTACAATTATATATTAACACACACACACGAATATATATATATATAAATATATAAATATATATATATATATATATATATATATATACGAGAGAGATCATAACATTGGTTAAAGTGTCTATGTAGCTAAATTATGTCCGTGAAGCAGATATATTTGTTCTGGTTTTTATTATTATTATTATTATGTAACTTTGATCATATTTCATATATTTTTGACCTATTTATCAAGATCACAGGGATAAAAGTTAGAATTTTTCGGAATTTTTATATTAAAGGCGTCGTAAAATATTCAAATACACGAGATTGGTTGAAAGCCCTATGCTCTCACTTATTTCTAAGCAAATGTTCAGAGTCAGTCATGAGAAATGTTATGAAATACAACTTTTTTGGCAGGCATTCATCATGCTTGTTTTACGAACTCTGAGAACCCATTGAAATATGGTAAAATTGGACGAATTCTCTCTCTCTCTCCCTCTCTCTCTCTCCCGGTCGAGACATTATACGTGAAATTTAGCCCGCTTTCCTAAAAATAAAGATCAATATGCTTCAACCCTTGGTAGGTGTTTATTGTTCAACACCAAATTTAGTCCATTTTCCATACCATAAGAATTATTTTAGGGACCTTGTTTACCAAGCAACTGGTCTCTTGGTGTTGTGTTAACAGCGATGTGAAGGTACAGAATATCAGAACTGGATGAGATTATCAAATCTCCGTACAGAGTTGACATGACATATTTTTTTCATTGAGGTGCAAGGGAATAATGAATTAAACATAATTCGAAAGGCGCACAATCGAAAGGGGAAACAACAGTTGAACCAAGTAAATTGAAGGCACCGATGAGACTTCATTGTGAGCGCTGGGGTATCAAACTTTTAAAACAAGGTCTTTTTAATGACCTTCCACTGTGTACCTAATCAGAACACTTTAAAGATATACCCGATTTAGTCACGGAGATAGCAGCCATAGTTGTGACATCAGGTATATGATTACAACTTATTTCCATAATATGGTAGAGGTTGGTCCATAGAACATGAGCCAAGGTGATGTCACCTTGTCAACCTTGGGCAATTCTTTATGGAGCAAAAATTCAAATCGTTATTTTCGACACGGAAATCTTAAATTTGGAGATGTGTGTATAGTGTTGCTTATAATAATTTTAAATAAAAACTACAAAAAGTATCATAATTAATATCATAATTAATGTAATAACTTTCCAATAATTTATATTTACTTAATGTTTCTTATGGGTAATAGTTTAAAAACGCCATATTGAGGCAAACGAAGGCAAGGTTTGCCATTTTTTTTATAGAAATAAACCATGAAAACCCTATTTTAATACCCAATACGGCAACAGGTCAGTTAACTTATCCTATTCGGAAACTGTATTTCAATCATGAAATATCGGTCTACTCTCGATACCAATAAAAAATCATCTATTATTATGACTTTTACTGTGTTCATATCGCTGCCTTTTCAGCTTACTTTAAACAATGGATGCTAACAAACACAGACCCATCTGCGTGCAATAAAACAAATTAAAATCACAATGCTTTTGTATAATTAACATAAGTTACATTTTACCTTATTGCTACCATGTTTGTACAACATTTGTCTAAATATGAATGGTGAAAATGTTCGTAAATACCTGTCAAGTCATTAAATGTCACTCATTAAAGATTGTCAAAGTCAATCGTCATCACATATACACTTAATCGTTTAGCTTTAAACTTTATTGAATAAATGGTCTTTGATAATATAATCATTGTGTACGCATGCAGTCAGTAAAATATACGTACAGGAAAAAGAACCTTCAAAGAGCCTCCAAAAGTGTGCTGCACTCGCGACACGTATATAACCAAATGTTCTGCACTCACGACACGTGAAAGTTCAATGTAGACATCATATCTACCTGTCCTAATTATATAAAATATATACCGATATATATATACCGATCGAGTAATGCGTTATGTGAAATGCCTATTTTGTTCTACACGGCTTGTTGTTGTTTTCCCATGCACAATACTAATCTAGTTTAAATGACGATATAGCCTTTCAAAACGGCAATAGTTATGCTAAATGCAAATAATCTAGTGGTACACCTGGTCCCGGTTTAAGCATACAAGTTGCAAAATCACAGAAAATATGTCATAAACATCCTTTCTAGCGAGTTAAATACAATAAGACAAATTTTATTGGTATGTTTAATCACTCTATCCTGAACCTGAAATTTTTATCTATAGCACGAATTCAAGACATCTCTTCATTTCTTCTAACGATAGATATGGAGAGTGACATAAAGTCTTTTTTTTATTATTTAAAGGGTTCTCTTTTTACTTACAACAACAACAAGTTTTATTCAGGAACAAGGAGGCCTGGGCCTATAGATCCAATTGAGTATACAAATCTTCATACATTTAAACAGCTGTGACATAATGAAACATAATTAACATATTTGTATGTGTACTGGCGGCGTTTATCACACAATTATAACTTCATTGTTTTTACATCAAATACCTTGCAATTTCTTTTAATAACTCAAAACTGTAACTGAAAGTTACTAAAGTATATAACACAAAAAGCAAAATAAAATAAATAAATTAACTAAATGAAAACATGAAACAGTCATTTCATATAATTTTCTCTTAATTTAAAACCGTGGTATACATATGCTGCAAATCTGATTATTTCTTTCTCTTCACTCAATTTAAAAACTCTAATAAGATTTTCCTTGTTTGGTGCATGTAGGCTCTTTCTCGAATATTTCTTCCTCAAATCATTATATAACAAACATTCGTGTACAAAATGGAACTCATCCTCTATTAAGTTAAAACCATGGTTAACACAAAACTTAACTTAAATATTCTTTCTTCTCTACCCATTTGCGTATACCTTCCCTTTTCAATCATCAAATCTTGACATGAACATCTCAATCTAGCTAGCGCTTGTTTATGCTTGGTATAAGTCACACACAGTAAATACTTCTCCATTGAGAGCATTGATTTAAAAGTACCATATAAATTTAATTTAGTATTTAATTCTACATCACAGGACCAGTTTTGTACTGCCATATCAATAATTCTTTCCTTTATTTTAGCCAAAAATATTCCAATGTCTCCCACTTCTTGATTCATCCACACATACCCAAAACCTGCGCTGCATATTATGCTTCTTATATGAGTAACCCATGTTTGTTTTCCATTCATGTCTAGATTAAACAGCATATTATATATACGTTTTGGATATCTATTATTCCCATAATGTACTAGTTTTGTCCAATATTTTACACATCTTAATAACTGACCAACATACATTGGATGCCTTCCAAGCTCTCCCAATGATGCTGCGTTCGGAGCTGAAGAGCTAATTTTTAGAATGTACTTGCAGAATTTAAACTGCACCTTTTCAATTATTTCACATCTTACATAGCCCCACAGTTCTGAACCATATAATAATACCGGTGTAACCATACAATCAAATAGATAAAATAGCTGGCTTACTGTTATACAACTATATTTCCTATAAAAGTTTTTTATGAGAGTCACTGCCTTTTCAGCCTGCATTGCTTGCGCTTTCTTTGTTTTATACCATGACAATGTACTTTTAAATATTACCCCTGATTATCTATAGTCATTTACCGTTTCAATTTGAGTAGTTTGATAATGCCATTCCTCTATACTTTTTAATGAACCCCCGTGTCTAAAAACCATAATTTTTGTCTTTCCTAAATTAACTTTTATGCCATAATTGACAAAAAAAACTTGCAACTGGTTGATTTGTTCTTGGAGACGTCCTATTGTTTCACTGAAGCATACTAAATCATCAGCGTACATTAATGTCATTAAGTTTGGCAAATATTCATCAATATTTATACCATGACAATATGTTTCATAAGTTTGTTTATAAAATTAATTTATGAATAAAGAAAACAGAAGAGGACTCACCATGCACCCTTGTCTATTTCCGTTAGTACATTCAAAATAATCTGTTAATCCTTCCTCTGTAAGAACACATGATTTCATTTGACTATATATTAACTGAAGTATCTGGTAGAGTTTCCCTTTTATCCCAGATTTAACTAATACATACCACAATAAATCATGATGTACACTGTCAAAAGCAGTCGAAAACCTTCTTTTCTTTTTTGTTTAATATTTCTGCACCCACCCCATTAAAGAAAATGTATGGTCTACCGTTGAATAACCTTTCCTATAGCCAGCTTGTGCTTCACATAATTATCCAGATTGATCAACAGAATTCTATTTGCCAATATTTTTGTAAATAGTTTACTCATGGTATTAAGTAATGAAATGCCTCTATAATTTTTAGGATCAGTGGTGGAACCCTTTTTGTGAATTGGTACAATAATTGCTTTGCTCCAAGACGATGGGAAAACTCCATTTCCGAATATACTATTAAATAATTGTAATATATAAGACGACATATAACTATATGTATCTTTCAATATATCTACCGTTTCCCGTCAGGCCCTGGGGCCTTTCCTCTTTTCATTTCATTTATGGCTTTCTGTACTTCACATGTTGTTATAAGTACATCAAGCTCTGTATCATTTTCAATTTCTAATACATTTTTTAGATATTCCAACATATGATTCTTAAACTCTTGATTAATTTCATGCTTTGACGAATTCAAAAGTTCCTTAAAATGTTTGTACCAACGTACAGGTTCTACAGTTGTAACTATTTTCTTTTTATTTAAAAATCTCATGGAATCAGTGTCTTTTGCACCTATCACCTTTTGCACCTGTGAGGCTTGGATGATTGCCTTCTTTTCTTCACATAACTTTTTAAACCTCCGTTTTGTTTGTTGATAAATAACTAAGTCGGCATCTGATAATGTACATCTATACTTATTCAGAGCTATATATTTTTCATTTTTCCAAAATTCACACTCTTTGTCCCACCATTTTGGTTGTTTTAGTTTAATGATGTCTCGGACGTTTTGTTTATTTCTGGAGGATATATTTTGATAAATACTAACCAATGCCTCACTTGCTTTTTTCGGATATGCCTCTAAGGTTTCATTAAATGTGTTGAAAAATAATGCACATTCTATTTGTTCTAATCATTTTGAAATATTTGTTTTATCTTCATCAGTCTGATAAAATTTTACCCATTTTGTCAGTTGGCATATATGTTTATTCGAAAACTCTTGACTTGTTCTGATAATGTTAAGTGAACAGCTTAAAGGAAAGTGATCGGACAGATCATCTGATAAAACACAGAATCGATCTACCATATGAAGTAGACAACTACTAACTATTATATAATCAACTACACTGCTACCAGAAGATGTTATACACGTAAAGTCTCATGGTATGTCTGGTTCAATTCTCCCATTGATAATCTGTACTACAAAAGAATAACATAGCTGAATCAGACTCCTTCCGAAAGCATTAACAACACTATCCTTTGACCTGCGTGGTATTTCTTCTGATGTGTTTGTGTTAAAGTATACATATCCAATATTATTTGTATTGTCATCCTCAATAAAATATGTTATACTTGCAGTTCTAGCATTAAAATCACCAAGGAGAATTAAGTTCAGTTAATCAAATTCTGCTAAAGTATCCACCAATAAATTTTCCAGCCTATTGATACCATTTATTTCATCTTCATCCACATAGAATGACGAACCTGCAGGCGCAATGTAGCAGCAAACTATGGCCAAATCTTTACTTCATTAATTAAAGTACCACCCATAATCAATATGATGATATCTATATACTTTATAATATTCTTTATCATACCCCTTAATTTCTGTTGCACGTAAACAAAGACCCCTCCTCTCCCTATACTCTTCTTGACTATTCCATAACCATAGTACCTGTTTAATGCATCAGAAAATTCATCATCTTTTGTTGCCCATGTCTCAGTGATACATACAATACTGTGATTATTTATCAAATCTGTAACTTCTACTTATTTAATTTTGTTCTTAAGTCCATGTGCATTCCATGTTGCTAGTGCTATTACATCTATTTTACAGTTTTCATCATCATCAGGACTATTGATACAATTAGTATGTGTATTATATTCACTTCTTACCTGTACATGATGTGCTGTCTTATCCTCTATGTTAGTAAGTGCAGTTTGAGTTGTGGGGTAATTTTCTGTTTGCTGAACATTCTATTCCTCATTATCTGCAATATAAACATCACATTTCATAAAATTATTAATATATGCTTCAAACTTACATTGACCCTGGCCTATTCCCTATTCCTTTCCTTTAAAAAGTTTCTCATCATTTGTTGAATAATCCCATATATATATGTTTGATTATCAATTATCAACTTGCCATAAGACAGATATGCATAACTTTCTTTCCTGGCTTTAATCATGTGAGGAACCAGATACCCTCTGACTCTCCTCACTGCTTCACTATAGTCATGAGCAACCCTTATATCTTAATTTTTCAACTTTACTCTACCCTGTTCTATGACCAATTCTTTCTGTTTATATTTACCAAACTTAACAATGATAGGTCTGGTTTGCCTTTACTGTTTTTACTGGCAGTCTATGTGCTCTTTCAATTTCTAACTCATCATCAGTCTCGCAGTGTATCCCAATCTTTTCCTTCACTACTTTCCTGATTTTCTGTTCACACTCCTTCCAGGATTCTTTCCCCTCACTTTCAGGTATACCATGGAAGATGACATTTTGTCTCCTTGACTGGTCCTCCAGTTTGCTGCACTGCTTCATCAGCTGCTGATTCTCCTGTTCAAGTTTCTCGACCCTCTCAGTCACGTCCAGCCGTCGTCGTTCTAGTGCCTTAATGTGTTCGTCAACAGAACCTTGTGTGTGTGGAAAGTCTGTGCACTCAGCCGTGTCCACATCACCCTAGACTTGTGTCTCCACACACGAAGCTTGTGGTTCCATGTCGTTTAAATCTGTACCACTGTTGCTTCTCAAAACTCTAGCATGCTCTAACATGGTACCCCTAATGCTCGTAGCATTACTGTTTTTACTTTTTTTAATGCTAGGTTGCTTTGGCGGGCCTGGGTTCAGTTCAACATCATCACATAGCGTTAGCAGAGTTGCCATGACCACTACCAGACGCAAGGTCAAGGACGTACCTGTCACAACTATTTGGCTGAAACTTTTCCTTCACTTTTGCTTGTGAAAAACAACATATACGGGCCCTCCAGACTTGTAAACTCACACCCATCCTTATCAATGAAGTCTTGTACCTTATTTCACGAACAAGCTCACCTTAGGTCTTGGTCTTAAGTACAAAACATCAAATTATACCGGGAGACGAAGTGCAAGGCGTGTGGCCAGTTCTGCCGCCTATTCTTTTTATTTCAATCTATGTTAACTCTCGGGAACTGTCAGTTTTCCTTATCCGAATATGTCACATGCAGTTTCATTTGTACTCACACATATATTATAAAATAACAACACTGTGTCCTTTTTAAATATCTGGTGGTTTTTGGGAGTTACTGCAATAATATAAGATGCATTATACATTTATAGTGGCAATAAATATATAAATATATGCATCCTCATTTGTTATTTTTCACAAAATTTGATAAAAAGTATAAGTCAACGTGTCAAATGCATGTTCTTCGTGTCGAACACAAACTAATTGTGGTAAAACGGTCCCTTTTTCCCATATCTACATTTAATTTAAAATAAAGAGGTTTCACGAAAAATATATGTCCATTTTGTGTATTTTTTCCTGCTCCCATACACTGAAGATATGTGAGTTAATGGTTAAAATTCACTTGTGGTTATGAATTAATTAAATCGAAAGCTTACGGTTAAGAGTCAATGTTCATCAGGCGTAGAAATCACGAGTGCTACAGGCAACATGTATTGTTGAAGCCTTAAGGTTCGTTTTAATAGAATTTGTTAAAACGTTTTCTGAACATCCACTTCCGTGAAAAATGCAACCCTCCTGGGTTATTTCTTTTAATCATCCAGTAACGATGTTGAGAAAAAAATAATTTTATAAATATTTAAAAACAAACACAAAGCACAGACCCATGAACAGGTTTTACAGTACAATAAGTCATTATCGATAGATCGATAGATCTAAAATGAACCAAAGGTATTGAAACTATCATTAGAACTATCAAAACAAGTAATGCCTAATTCATGGCCCTGTTAAAACTGAATGAACAATCACGAAAACTCCTCATCAGGCAGACACCTTTAATATACATTCAGCTCAAAAACAAGTTGGTTCAGTCGGCAGACATAAGGAAATGTGTCTATAGAGGATTTTTTTTTTCAAACTAAGCACAAAAAAAATCGATGAAAATTGTACATTATCATTTTTGCAAAGTTTTATGAAACTCAACATTTAAAAAGTTAATTTTAGGTTAAAAGCAAAACCCTATGTAGCAGACTGCGTGATTTGACGTACCAAACCTTTGAAAACTATGCTGAGCTTGATTACTTATATGGCAAACGTTAGCAAATATTAAAAGTTTTAATCATACAATATCCAAAATTCCATATTTATAATT
Source organism: Sipunculus nudus (assembly GCA_026874595.1). Taxonomy (NCBI): domain Eukaryota; kingdom Metazoa; phylum Annelida; class Sipuncula; order Golfingiida; family Sipunculidae; genus Sipunculus; species Sipunculus nudus. Next base: position 4,294,112 of record CM049313.1, on the reverse strand, counting down.
GGAAATGAACTTTGTTAACCAGTTATGGTGAGTTTAGAATACTAAAATTGTATGCAGTTCATGGCCCCTCGGTTAAGCAGAAAACTTCCATGGGTATTTGTAATATATCCATATATTTTAGATTTATTACTCTGTAAAAACTCTTGAAAACGATTCTATCTATATTTTTTTTAATTTTAGATTTATAATCGTTCTAAAAACAATTCAAAAATGTAAGAGTGGCACCAGGCAATCAATGGTTATAATAAAATATAAGTCCTGTACTACCATTTGTGTAAAAAAATCTTAATCATAACATGTCATATCATATCATGTCACACCTAATTTCAGAATCGGGGCATGTCTCCCTGATAACTTTGCCCGTAGAGGTTGGCTTTTGTTTCGAAAGGACTAAACCCGGGAAATAGCGGGTCGGATGTCACAGGGGTATAAAATTCGTGCATCTTAAATTCACTCGAGTCGTGTTAAATGACTTTTGACCGCACCATGCTCAGTCGGACAAATTGAACTGTTTTGATTTTACCTATTTTTTGGCTTTGTATGTAAGTTGAGAATATTCGAAGGCAACAGTGGGAAAATCATAATAAACTAATGCAGCTAATGGCGACACCTAGCAGTCATTGGGGATTGTCCTAGGCTATTTGTTGGGAAGTCAGACCCTTGTTTTGATTAGATATATGGATACTTGACTTAATTGTTTAACAGTCTGTGTGTTTTCAGCTAATAAAAAAGGCCATGTGTACATGGTATAGAAGTAGTAGACATTAATCCTGCCCAAGGTAATGTTCTATTTTAAAAACGGAATGTATATGAGGTTAATGAACGGGCAAGGTCAGAGACAGCACACGCACCAAGAATGATAACACATGAAAGCCGGCACATGACCTAAAGCGAGGCTTGCTCGAGGTTTACTTTACGGTTTAAACTTATACTTGGATTGTACTCAGAATATTTTCTCCTTGTACTTGTACTTTATGTAATAGCCATGGAGGAAGACTGGAAGAAAACCAGGTACAGTTTACATTAAAATTTAAATTTCCCCGAGTTGAATTAATAGACTGCTTGTATTTAAGAAGGTGACCATATTACTATATTACATTCTCATTTCTATCCGTCTGAAAACCGACAATGCTGTCCTCATATGTGACGTTGTTCACCGTCCAATCATGCATTTGGTTGAGAAGAATTTCTCAACCAAATTTCTCAAATGTATCTTCAGTGACTGTAGAGGCAGCTGCTGAGAGAGAGAGAGAGAGAGAGAGAGAGAGAGAGAGAGAGAGAGAGAGAGAGACTAGGACACGTGATCGAAAGAGTGACAGACAGTTATTGAGAACAACAGAAAGACACAAGCAGATGATCAAAGAGTTAATGTTTCAAAGTTATCAACTATAATGTGTATTTAATTAATTTTTTTTAAATTTCAGCCCTTCATCATTGCATTATCAATTGCCTAAACTTTTTGAATTCACAGTGTATATATATATATATATATATATATATATATATATTGATTTCAGATGCTAATCACGCTAATAAATATTAAAAGTACTTCTAGTCTCTGTTAAAGACTTATTGGAAAAATAAACTCATGCTGTGATGGTGTTTTTGGGTGTGTGTTTATAAAAGTTGTCTCAATTTACCCTCCCACCCCGAGTCATCCCTCTCCCACCCTTGGAGATAATTTGACGCCACTGGCTTTATCGTTCGAGACCTGTGTAATCAAAAGTCGTATCCCGGTTTATCAAATACGGTGTTCTATTGATATTTTAAAGAGTGCATATATATATATATATATATATATATATATATATATATATATATATTAAAATACACCTAACTTAACCTCACAGGGACGTGTACCTACCAGAGCGCCCTCTGGAGGTCAGCTACCTAAACGCCGCATGTCGTTTTCCGCTGAAATATACAACCATTTGGAATGAGATGCAGGAAGCTGGAAGCACTACACCTGATCACGTGGTCTTCATCGACGCTGAGACGGATGTCTTGATAACCTACAAGGAGCTCATTGACAAGGTAAGTGCTCAGGTATGATTTTCTAATAATATCCATACCATCATGTTTTTTAGTACAGGTGTGTGTGTGTGTGCGTCCGTCGATGTCTGTTGGTTTATACTATGAGAAACGATAACCACTCAAGTCAGGATATATGATTTTGCAATATATAGTTATATTTTTTACATGTATAGCCCTTCCTCTGCCCCATCCAATATCGTAGTCTCAATAAGTTTCAAGTCCGCTGGGCTCGAACACCAGGGTGCACACAAAGCACAAAATGGGGTACCTTTGAACAAGATTATTGTTGTTTACTGTAACTCCCGCATTTCATCATCAGCGCTATCCAGTATTAAAATTTTGAACGATATAGAAGTTTAAGATATCTATATTTTCGATTAAACATTAACTTTAATCATATATCAAATCAACGTAGTGGAGCTTTTATGTATTCCTGTTGGCGATCAACTCAAATATATAGGCATATACAAAGGAATTAGTCAGTTTTAATGCCTTTCTCAAACGTTCTGTGTTTCACTTAATGAACACAAGATGGCGCTGATAAGCAACTGCGGGAGTTACTGTAAATAACAATTATCTTGTTCAAAGGTACCAATTTGTCATCAGACCACTAAAAGCGTGGTATTGTATTGTGCATCCAGGCCAAATTTAAACATGCGACACCCGCTCTCGTTGGTCTGATAACACCCGTTTTGGCACAGGGCCAAGAATCAGACCAACAATAGTTTGTGTGGTGACTCAGCCTGGGTGTGTTTAAAGGCTCTTGTTAAGGCTACAGATATGTTAATTTTGAATTATAAAGAAGAATATCCTTTTTGCATTCAGTCCATGTTGTATGCCCGAGCATTAATAGCGCGGGGGGTTCAGAGAGGTGACACCGTCACCCTGGCGGGCGTTCCAGACGGCGAGACCATCTTCCTTTTCTACGCTGTGACGTCAATTGGTGCCATCATTGCCATGGTATGTATACATATCAGCTGGAGGATTTGTAACGGTCCATATCAAAGGCGAAATCAAATATCGTTCATTAACTGTGTTATTCATTAAAAAAATTCATTAAGTTATCACTGGTGTGCTAATGAGTTTCTCATCAGAAATATTTTGTCTCCATTTGTTGCCAATATAAATCGTGCAAGTAAAACATTTTTGAGATATTTGGAGCAGTATCGCTGTAGTTTTTAAACAGATAGGCCGGGTTTACCGGTATTTGATCTTGTACGACTCGTCTTCAAGCGTTTGTTTACATCTGAAGTTGCGAAGCAACTTCCTCCATTAATGGCTGAGAAGTTTATCATGGATTAAAGAAATTTTTTATTCACAGCTGTAACGACCAGTAAGCAATTTACAACTAATCTCACTCAAATCGCCCTCCTGGCGATTCTTGGTTGGGCCACCTACGTTTTCTCTATATATGCTCCAGGAAGGAATCGCTCTGATTTTCTACGCTGTTCGATAAATTGCTAAACGGGTCATGATTGGAGGTCATTATGTAAAACGTCAGATCTATCTACCTCTCCTGTTTAACTATAAGTGGACTGATCCTTTACCAACGGAGAATAAAGAAGGCTGTCCTTGTAGCCAGGGCAGGGAGGAAACCTCACTTGTTCTCTGGAGCATATAAGAGACAAACGTATGGTGGATAGAGTCACTTATAGTCCAGCCATTATGGCGTGCTAAGGAGCTAAAAGTTAAACGACATAAAAGGAAACCTTTTGTTAATTCCAGCCGCGATTGTATAGCTCTTTTATCAACGTGTTTAACTCACGGAGTGACAATATAATATGTGTTGGCTTAATAATAACAACCATTCAAAGTTCGGACAGACCTTTTTGCCGTTCGGTGATTTGAAAATTAATTGCTGTTTTTTATTATCGATGGGAGAAATCAAACATTACTTAAGCCGCTACTTTCTCGAGACCACATCATATGTTTTATCTGCATGTGTTTTTTCCAACGTTACGGATTATTTAAAACTATCCAGTGAAACGGTTGTGCTCTTTTCAGCTCATGCCTTTATTCCGATAATTCTATAATTATGTTTAGAGTATTTTGTAGTATTGGCCCAATTATGGTTTAATTAACAAAGAACGAAAATAATACTTAATACTCTGCCATATTATGACTTTTGGTAAGGTCTGAATATTAGCCAATCATTTGAATATTTTTTTAACAGAATAGTGGGCGTTATTGCTCGACTGAGCTAAATGATATTTTTAAATTGCAATCGACCATGCTATATATGAAGACCTCTGAATCTCATATAAATTTGCTTGCAGCCTTATCTTTACAGGCCTTTAGAAAAATATATACCAAAGATAATAAAGAAGGTAGGTATCTTATGTGGAACATTTCGAATTGCAATATATCAGAGCCAAATACTTTAAGTGATTATTAATTGGGCGACCTTTATTCTACGAAATGAATATTAGGCTATAAATACCCTTTACTATGTCTTAAATTCCTGTTAAAAAGTAATATTGCTCGCGTCAGGTTAAGTAACCCAGATTATATAAACTGAAAAGATGTTTCACAAATTTAATGGAGGACTGCTATTTTACTCGCCCATTTTATAAACAAATCGGATAAACAAAAAAGTTATTCTAAAAAACTCATTATCTGATAGGAGTTTAATTAAGAACTTAATTTTCATACTTCGTGCGACAGTTAGCTGTTCACAAAGTCTTCACATGCAGCTTTAAAATAGAATGATATATAGGTCGAATATTATAAAAGCATTTGTTTTCTTGTGTGTAACAGTTAGACACTGTCTTACTCATCGTTGGCCCGGGTAAGGATGATGAGACCTTTGACAGCCTGTCACATGTATTCCCTAGCCTTTCAGAATCAGGTCACGTGACCTTCACTCAAACACCTACTCTCAAGGATGTTGTGGCTATTAGTCAGTGTGAACTCAAGTAGGTGTAAAGATCATTTACGTCAGTTTATATACTGTTTTCGACAATGCCGGCAAGATCCGTTTACTCCACTGTTGTACTCGAGTCCAGACTATCCGAGTCCAAATGCAAGTCCATGGCTAAACCACTCGAGTCCGAGTCCATTCAATCGAATTCCAATGTTGAGTGAATGATGTTGAGTTCCAATGCATTTTACAGGGGCGTTAAAACGTTTGCCGACGCGCTGTTATTGGCCAAGACAGTCAGTGAAGAAGACCTGTCAAAGAGAATGAAAGAAGTTAAGCCAGAAGATCCAGCGGTTATGCTTACAACCACGGTACAAAATTTCACCTATTACCCGTAACGTCTTATGTTATGCTTATATCCACGGTACCAATTTCACAAATTATCTGTGACGGCTTATCCACAGAATATTGAACCGAGATGTATTAGTTGTTTTTAATAGGTTATATTTTCTTATTAGCCCTATCGGCACGGTGTAACGTTCCTATAGCCATGAGATTGTACTTTTACAAAATTGACCCTTTTAGATAAAGTGCATTGTACTTTATAAATGAGGATATAAAATGAGAGGAAGCGTTTGATACTGCCCTGTCACGTCGTCTGAAACCGATAAGGATTTCTGCTTATGCAAATACATAGTTGAACTAGCATAACAAAATGAAGGCGGTTACTTCCAACCAAAACATGTTTAAAAAAGAACAAAAAATGTGCCATCAATGGGAATACATTGATATTTTATATACACTCATTGAAACACTCGAGTAGTACATGTTTTTGTCGTTTTATAATGCTTAAATAATACAGACCTTGGTAGCTGTGTGAGAGCATCCCCCTGAAGGTTTCATTACCTGGGCCTATCCAGGATTTCAAAAAAGCCTATTTAGATAAAACCTAGATAAAGGTCCCCAGGCCCAGAAGAGGGGGGGGGGGGGGCACCAGGCTGCAAACATTGGTCTGAAAACCTCTATAAAATGTTGCTATGGCTAAAAAAAGGGAGTGGGGGTGGTCCCCCCCCCCTCCACCCTCAACCCCACCTTACCCCACCCCCTCTCTGGATCGGCTTCTGCATTCCATGTCATATATCTGGATAGCGTAGAATAAACTTGTAGGTCTCATACAAGATTCGTTTTCTTTTTCGTATTACAGGGAACCACTGGGGACCCGAAACCAATTCTTCACAGTCAAACCAACATGGTGAACTCGGTATATTTGTGGCAGATGAGAGGAAACCCTTACAAAGAGGTATCAGGAAATATGAAATGTATATATCAATAAATCAATTTATCTGATTTCTGTTATATAATGGTTACATGGAGAACCCCCGTAGTTAGATAATTTGGCAAAATAGTGGGTGTCCTCTTCTCACGGAGTAATGCTGGTGGCATGGACGGCCATTCCCGAAAGTGTGAAATCGTTTCTAACAATAACAGAGATCAGGATATATTTTCAATGTTAACCCCATCGAAGAGTCCAGTCATTATACGGAATACGAAATGACAAATTGCAACATAAATTATTTTGGCACCATTCGGCTTAGAAATACGTCTGGATGGATATATTCAAAGTCTGAAAAATTACTACGAGTGGAAGATGATTAATTTGCGTAAATCCAATATGGCCGCCAGGCCCAGTTTCTGACTCATATTGACAATTTTTTCTTCTTTAACAGAACACAAATCATAATTGTTGAACCTAGACACCTATAGCTTACCCGTGTGAGGTCCTGGTCAAATTATCTCCTAGAAGAACATAGAATTAGAACACGTGCACCGTTACTCTGCGAACTATTGGGCAAAATCATGATTCTGAGATGGTTTATGAATAATATGCCTCATACACACCAGAATGACCGTTAGCATGTATTTTGAATAAAATTGAACCTGCTTTCTCCGATTTATGAGGCGAAAACACTTCAGCAATTAAGAAGTTAAGTCGCTTGTCAGTTAAGACCAATACAAAAGACAAGATTAGTAAGTAAAATAGCCCAGTGTCAGCAACCACATTTCATCAACATATTGATCATGTGACCAATATGCGAACTATACTGTGAGTGGCGCCAACTATGTTGCCCTACTTCCTTTAGTCCAAAATGATTGTTTGAAATCAGACGAAATTACCACTTAAGCTTTAATATAATAATTAACCACAGCTATCAGGTCTTTGGCTCATAAAGCCAGACTACCTGTCCATCTATCACTGTTTATTGTATCCCCAGACGAAGTCGGGATACTATGGTTTAAGCACGGTTGCGCCGCCGCCGTCGCCAAGATCTCTTTTGGACGCAATAACTCAAAAAATATTTCACGGATTAACAAAACTGGACTGTGCATAGATATGAGTGAGAGGACGAAACCTGTTTAAAAAGGGGTCGTGACCTTTACTAGAAGAGTGACTTTGACCTTAAATAGGTCCATCTGGGGGAAAGTCACACATATTCTTAAATATCTCAAGAAATCTTGCATGGACTGATCCAAAAATCAAGTTGACCGAAGATTTTGGATAATGTTGTCGTGTGCCGGAAACTGGTGGCGCCACCTATTATCCTTTTCTTGTTTTTGTGCTGTTTAATACCCTAATCATTGCCACTTTACAGTACTGTAAGCATTATAAGTCAATCATTTATGGACAGATTTCTTTTATATTATGCATATACAGACATGGTTTATAGGATAATGTATATAAACTGGGGTCATGACCTTTCCTATGAGAGTGGCCGTGACCTTGAATATTGCAATTTATGGTGAAAATCACACAAAATCATAAATATCTCAATAAGGGATGCATGGTTTGGTCCAAATATCAAATTGACCGAAGATCTTGGACAGCTTTGTCTTCTGTGGAAGACAGGTGGCGCCACCTTCTGTCCTTTTCTTGTTTTTTTTTCTCGCGCCTTTCAATATCCCATCATTGCCATTTGACAGTACGGTGAGCATTATAAGTAGACAAACTAATTGACAGATTGAGCTGAAATTATGAATTTCCATTTGAACTTTAATACCTCCATCTTATATTTAAGACTGGTGGTGCAATCTGCAATCATTTTTGTGTGGCGTTCATTTCGGCGTGATATCGGCGACGTGGCATTGTAAATGTATACAATAGCACGTGCCACCAGGTTTAAACACGCATGTAGTAAATCCGGGTGATGTCCGGGTCTTACTCAGAACACCTCACCTCATCTTAGGGTGGTCTAGGGAGAATACGAATTCGACCAGGGAGTTCCGATTGGTCTCGGCCCATGTTTGTATACAGTGGTAGCCTCGAACTCGAAGCTACTGAAGTTACGCCTCGTGGCCACAAGAAATTGCAAGGTCCAATCATTGTCTCGACAGATAGTGACCATGTGCGGAGGTTTAGAATCAATGTGGTTCTGAGTACTATTCTGGTCTTCTTCTCAGTTCCCGGGGATCTTTTCGTGGACGGTTTGACTCGTTGTCCACATAAAAAATCTATTGGCGAATGTCACGGATAGATCTCATGCCTGCATTTACGCATAAGATGACTGTAGGCAGAAATCGGACTAGTTCGCCTGGGAATCGTAAATTACAGTAATTACAATAAGTAAATGGAGCAAATATAGAGCATATATCAAGAAAAAAACATTCCAAATATGACCCACATGAAGTGTATATGTCGGTTAAACAAATTTGATATTTTGTCAAGCCTGTGGATCTGTTGCATTGTAAATATAGACAAAGACTTGTGCAAGTGCTTACTTGGTTATAATCCGTGAAACATCTGTTTCTAGAATTGTTTAAGATATATGAATATGCGAAGTGATCATCCAGTGATATTTCTTCTGGCCAGTTCATCATTTGGCATGAAGATCGCTTTATTGAAATGAAGGGAATGGGGATTATTCAGTGTAGCATGCCAGAAATGGATCCAGGGGGGTCCTTGGGGTCCGGATCTTCCTTTTTCAGCCTCCCGAGCCCTTTTAAAGGATTTCAGATCAATTTTTACAGCCTGGGAGGCTGAGTCCCCTCTTTCCGAACCGGGGAACTTTTTTTCCCTTTTTATTAGTCCTCTACGGTTCGATTCCTCCTTTTCCTTAATCCTTGATCCTCCCTTGTATGCCTTCATAACAAGCGAGGGCCAAGCGATCGAAGGTCACATGTTGTTAACAGTAATGACAATGCAACTGTGTCGATTAATCAAGTCAAGCACACTAAAATCCATTATAATCTGCAGGGTCTATTCATATAACCCTTGGTGTTAGATTGCCAGACCATGTGCATGAATGGGCGCAGAGGCGTATGATTTGCTACAAAAGATCTTGGCCTTGCACGGAGGTTGTGCCTAATCCAAAGAAAGCAGTGTCACATCATTCAAGATGTGAACGTCCAGGTTCTTTTAACTGTCAAACCAACTGGATGAACTATAACAAACGTACACTCCAAAAAAGGAATAAGAAATGTGTAAACAATACAAATCAATATATTAAAGGAAGAAACTCTTACATTCTGTGGAGAGGCGCTCCACATGCACAAATACTGATGATAACACAGAAATAAACACTGAGTGCGTTAATGACAGTACACGGCAAAGTTCCTTGTTTACTCTGTTTCTGGGCTCATGACCTACGCGCACACGTGACACAGGGATGTGACACTGGTCGACACACTAAGTGTCTCGCATTGTGTTAACAGTACATTCAGTCCTATAGGGCTCCTATAATCCACAAACTCTCGCTTGAGAGCTCACGTTTGAGCCAGCTCACGCACCGCCCACAGACTGTTCTTTCTAATTCTGGGCGTTGAATCAATGTCCTTAACAGCTGATGTCTCCTGGCATCATTCAGTTCTAGGTAGCCGAATACGCATCCACACAGCAGTATTCAGTACCTCTACAGTCACGCATTTAAAAAATGTCCTTGGTCTGTTCCTGGAAGCACTCTCTAATAAATCGCCAGATTTACAAGTCCGTCGGCAAAAATTCGATACTCGGTCTGAAGTCCTTTACAGAGAAATCACTGTAGCCGTCTAAAGACACCGATTATCCATGGTTATCCGCCAGGATACTGACTATCTACACGCAGACCTGCTACTGGACTGTTGCAGGTATCATAAGGCTAGACCTATCATTAGTACGCTGCTCGGGCACTTCTCCCGAACACGTCTTCTTCATGACCTATAATCTCTCTCTAGTCTTCTGGTCAATCACCACTCTCAATTACGCCGACTGTCAATTACAGTATGAATGTTAATGACACGCCTCTAGAGATAGCCCCTGAGAAAATTACACAGGTGCACTTCCTTTGTTTTCTACAACAAACACTTGTAACTATACAGCCCGCCAAACAGAAAAACCGCTGCTACGTAATTAAACTGTACCGTGATAAACATCATATGAAACACGTGTGCTCTCTAACAACTGAACTGTTTTGAAATCATCATCATAAGAGACACTTGTATTTTTTAACCAAAGTTCTCACGCTAATATAAAAACATGATACTCCATATTAATATACAATAAATTATCAAAACAATCATCTGGTTATATTCTCTACATGCTATACAATAACTAAGTTCCAGTTCTCTGTGACAAGCAGATGTTGACTTTATTGTTAACCGGTTATATTTGCTGAACTCGCATATTACTAATCATATATGTGTCTCTTCCCAGATTGCAGTTACTCTTGAAAGAACTTGCCATTTACAAAGCAGCCTAAATAGCAATCAGTTATTCATAATTGTATACCCCATGATACATTGAAAGTATTCATATATTTTATAAATCAAATAACATTAATACCCCGACTCAAAACCCTCGTGTTGTTAACGAGAGAATTGAGCCATACTGTACCCTTCGCAGTTGAGTATTATTACCTCATGTATAAACCCTTTATTTAAGGATATCGTTCAGGCGGTTCAGAGCCGCTTGGATGAAGATCTCTTGTTTGTATTAGCTCTGATGCGAGCCGCGTGCATGTGGGAAAAGAGCACATGTGTCATATTGCCATGGTTACGCGGAAAGGAGGGATCAACATATATCATTGTCAAAGCCATGGCTAAATACAAGTATGTTATTCTGCTTATCTTAATTCTTAATAAATTACTATATGAAAATAATGTCAAGCATCTTTATGCATAAGCCTAAGAAACTGGAATACGATGACACGATAAAATTATCTCCCATTTAATGGGATTTGTCCTTCAAAACAATGGACTATTGTACAACTGTAATAAGTTGTTAACTGCTTTCAGGTGATCAGAAATGATAAAGAATTCCTGCGATTTAAAATGAAAGCCTTTCTTCTGTAACTTTCTGTGTGATATGCTACACATATACATGTGACTGGTCATGTACAGATGCAGAACAAATAATGAATCATATATGGCTAAACACGAAATACAATTATTGCCTCCCCCAGGAGGGTATGCGCTCGTCCCCGTTCGTGTGTATTTGGGCGTATGTTATTGTTCACAACATAACTAACGCAGTCATGAACAAAACCTCATTAAATTTTCATTGCATTTCGCGAAAAGGTCGGTGAAGAATCGAGTAGATTACAGTGTCAATCTGGCACATGATCCGGATTCAGGAACGTCACAAATAAATATTCACCTATGATTCTTTGAATATTTTCAGGAAGCAGATTCAAACACAGTTTAGAAGCATCAAACAAAACGCCCCCTCCACCTGCACCGGGTGAAGGCTAACATTAATTAGAATAGGGATTTCTAGTTTTAACTGTTGATACTGGATATTCATTAATATATATGTATATATATATATATATATATATATATGTATATATATATATATATTGTTGTTACATGTATCTGTTCTATAATGTAATATGTATATGTTTATTATGTGCCTGGCGTTCTGATTCGTGTTAGACGCAAGCCCTGTGCGTTGCTATTGGAACCTTGTTGACCTCCGGCCTGCTCACAGAGTGTAAAGACAACGTGTTCGGTGTAGTCTAGAAGGTTCTGAAAATGGAAGTTTCTGAATTCAATTGAAAAAAAACTATAAAGGGGGGCTGTGTTTTGAGCCGGAAGAGAGGAAAATACCAGCGGACACGAAAGAGTGTGACTCTCTCGTCAATTTTTTGGGACCTATTCCAATAATTGCAGGACTTACAGTTATTCTACGGACTTTATACAGACTTAATACAGATTATCTTCAGTTTTCTTTTTGAATTATTACTTGAACTTCACTTTTGGATAACAACAGATTTTTTTTCGAGATAAAATCGGACTATTCTCTGAGAAGATTTATTTGAACTGTTTCTTGGATTACTTGTGTTAAAGGACTCTTGTTGGGCTGTGACAGTTGTGATCAGTTGGAATAAAAGCCTAGGATGCGAACTTTGTTATGTACTTTTACATTATAGTTATGTCTTAAATACTGTGAAATTGTATTGATTTAGTGTATTGTAATGTTAGGATTGTTCTAAGAATGAATTATAATTATTTGTTAACAAAAAGCCCTGACTTCTTTATTTATTCCCGTAGACATTTCACGCTGTCTAGTGTTGCGGAATCTATTTTTTTGTCACTGTAATAAAGCTTGTTATTATTAGGTTCCCTAATAATATATATTCATAATCAACAGATGCACACATGCAGACCTATGGCCTTTCATCTGGGAAGAAATAATTCATTTCGATTACATGACTAAGTACAATGTAACTACTTTAAAAGGAGGTAAGTTTTAATTGACTCGAACACTTCATCATCTTCATCATCTTATTTACTCAATGGTCGTCTTCTCTCTCTCTCTCTCTCTCTCTCTCTCCCGTTACTAATAACATAAAATTTGGTTGTGTTCAGGCCATATTCAACATTCGTTTTTCATTACAGGTATGTCGGGTTCTCAGATGATGTCAAAGATAACAGTGGATAGGTTTATAGAAAAGGTTCCAGAGTTTGTGGTGAGTATTAATTCATTCATATGTCAATGGCCACTAGAAAACACACCAAATTGTTTCTTGTATGAGACAGGACTCCGCCTAGTGGTTGAGAATTGTACTACAAAGCGGGATGTCCTTGGATCGAACTACTTGAATGCAAAATAGTGAATTCTTATTAGAAACTCGTAGAAAACTTTAAACTTTTTTTTTATTTAAAATGGATTGTATAACTACCATATTTTTTATCAAACACCACGAACGTATATTTTTCTGACCTTTCTTATTTAATAATAGGTCGAATTTTGCTCCCATTGTGTTCCCGCTTCATCGACCTCTTAAGACATTAATACTATTTTATCGTAGCCATATATCCGTTGCCAGAAGAACGGGTACAAGCCCACAGCGCCAATGTTGTTACATTTCTTTTAGAGTGACAGCTGGCCGGTCCAGCAACCCGCGTGCATAGACCACAGGCTAAGACAGACAGGCCCAACACCCTATCACACAGATCCTTGTGAACGCACATGGCTCGATGTCGGGCCAGTGTTTCTGAGCCAGTGGCCTCTGCGGCCTCGTCTCCATCACTTGATAAAGTGGAGGCTGCAGGCTGCGCCTCAATCACAACTGAGGACCAGTTACCGGTACTGCACTTGCGGGGATCCCTTAAGCTGGAGCAGCTGCTCCATAGTAATCCACGTCCTCCTCCACGTGGATCCCAGCAAAAGACAGTAGTTCCAGTTGCAAGGGTCTTCCTGACTCGGGATTAAAAGGGAGACGGGAGATATCCAGGGGCGGCTTAATCATCATTTTGCCGGATTACTAAGGGAAGGCGACGTTACAAACTCCAGGATTTTGATCCCGCGTTCGAAGTCGTCTGATCCTGTCGTCTTGGGTGCTTATGAATCACGCCTCCCACAGGGCACATATACTTGACGATCCGGGGAAGATGTGTCCGTTGAAAATCGAAATGCTTCTCTAGGGCTCAGAAGGTCGGAAAGGACGGCTGTCCTCGGCAGGTGGCCACCGCACACCTCCAACATGGATCCCGTCCCCATGGACTGAAGCTTCGGCTTGGAGTCTCCACAGCTCGCTCCTCCAGGCTTCGTCGAACCCTGGCAAAGCCTCGTTGGCTGCTCCGTGAGCTGGCATACGAGACCGACCTTCAGCAGCCTGAGGCATGGTACGTCGAGGGGATCCTCCGACTTCTGGCGCAATTTTCCAAAACACGTCCCAGCAGTAACCTAAACCCTCGGTAACCTAATCTTCCGTACGGGGGTCCATCACCTGAAAATCCTTGTTTAGCCGCAGCGAATTAGAAAAAAGAAGGCAAAGCAGAGACGGGGCCATCTCGCCCTTATAGGAGCACGGTTTCTCCTCTTTCAAACTGGGAGGCTCATCATACAATATGGCGGGACAGTAACTTCCTGGGGGTGGGCAGATTGCCCTCACACCAGTCTACAACATCCGAAAGAAGAAACAGCTATGAGTTCAGGAGTCTCCTAGCTGACCTCTATAAGTCTAAGGGTTCCGGAGGCTTCCGAGAACGTTTACCTTTCCCTAACTCTTCTACTTTGTCTATTTCTACACGGCTAGAGGTAGTCTCCCTATTATTGTAATTGCACCCGATTCCGAGCTTAGGTCGGGTTCATACTCACTCATCTCTGGTCTAGTACCACTTGGTTGTAGGTTGGTTTGCGCCAATCAACAGGGTCGTCACCGTCGTTCGCCTGTGGATACAGTCTTAATTGAACAACAAGGACCACCTTTGGCTTCGTTCGGGCTGAAAACTGGATCTTATACTGCAAATCAGTCGCTCGCTTGATTATCAAGTAGGGACCTACCCATCCAGAACCAAACTTGTCGTGTGCTGCGCGTGAGTAAAACCAATAGACCCAGTCTCCTTCGCTGAAACCTAGCCTGACGATCGATCTGCCGTTTTTGTCGGTTTGCTGCTTTTGCTAGGTATGTCCTAGCATAAGAAAATGCACAGGGGCAACATCCAGCCTTGATGTCAATAGAGAGGGCAACCTCGCTCCCAATCATCATCCAGTAAGCCAGTGTAAGGTCTGACTCACGAGCTGCTGCAAGCATCTGTGCCACTGTTCGATTAAATCATTCTATCATCCCATCAGACTGTGGGTGATTGGGTGTTGTATTTTTTTTCTGGATGTCAAGTAGACGGCACATCCCTATGAAGAGATTACTCTCGAAGTTGCTCCCCTAATGTGTTTGAATGACCCGAGGCACTCCTAGCCTACAGATCCACTCATCCGCAGTTGTCTTGGTGAAGTAGTCACCTATCACCAAGATGTACTGATTTCCAGATCGAGGTTTCGACAGGGGTCCCATGATGTCCAAAGCGATTCTTTGCTAGGGACAAGCAGGTCACCTCTTGTTTGAGTGGTGCCTTGTTGCTCTTTTGTCTGGGCTTCCAGGCCCCACAGCCTCTGTAGCGCTTACACGACCATTCTGTATCTCCTCGTTATCCAGGCCAGTACAACGACTGTCAGATGTTATCGAGCGTTTTGGAAACTCCAAGATGCCCACAAGTTTTGTGGTCATGCAGCTGCATCATTATCTCCGTTCGGATCTCAATTGAAAGGTAGTTTCTGACCTGGCGTCCGGATAAAATTTACGGTAGAAAGACCCATAACGAATCTCTAAGATATTCCATTGGGCCTCGGGATCCCGCCCTTTATGAGATATTTCGAACCACTTCGATCGATCTCGCCTAGACACTATCCAGCGTCAGCGTCAGATACCAGGATCTTTGGATTAGAGTTGGCACAGCAGGCAAACACTCCAGTTGTTTAGCCAATTGGAATAAGCAGCCTGCCCAGTATTATTGTCTTGCCAGTTGGATAAAGCAGCCTGTTGAGTGTCGTTATCTAACCGGTTGGATTGAGCAGCCTGCTCAGTGTCTGCTTTATTGCGTCATTTCCGTTTTCTAGGACTCAGTGGTGGCTGCACGGCAATAATTTTGTTTGCAATGAGTGCACTGCTGTCCAATGACTCCATCGGCATTTCCATGTTTTGCCCCAGGACGGTTACGAATAGTAAAATCATACGTATCTAGCACGGAGCTCCACCTAGCTGTCATGCCCTCTGATTCCGTAAAGTTCAGTAGCAATTTAAGAGAAGCATGGACCATCCTGATCAGAAATCGTCGTCCCAAGCACAAATGGAAGTGCTTGACGAAGGCCACCAGTGCAAGCAGCTCTCGTATTGTGGTGCAGTATCTCCTCTCGAGCTAAGGCTTTAGAGCGTGTAAGCCACAACTCTTGCACCTGTTGAATCTGTGAGAATAAACTCCCCATGCTGACCCCACTGGCATCCGTGACTAGTATCAGTAAGCCTTCAGGGCGAGGGTAACCCAACACAGATGAGATAGTCAGCATCTGGTTCAACTGTTGGTAGGCCTCCTTGCAGTCATCCTCCTACTTATGATTGGTGTTTTTCTTGGTCAGTGAAGTTTGCGGTGCGGCGATGTATGAGTACCCTGGTATGAATCTCCTGTAATACGAGGCGAAGCTAAGGAAGCTTTTCACCACAGACAGACATTCTGGAGTTTTCAATTCCTGCACCCACTGAATCTTGTCTTAGTCACACTGGACTCCTTCACCAGACACCACATGTCCCAAGAACTTTATGCTCGGCTGGAACAATATACATCTTTTTTTTTATTTTAGCCTCCACTTCTCTTATCATGATCGGTTAAATACCATCTTAAGGTATGTCAGTGCCTGGTCAAAGTCTGCATTAAACACAATTATATCACTAAGATATCCGAAGCATATCTCTCAGAGCAGACCTCGGAGAACTATTTCCATTATCTGAAAAAAAGGTTGCTTGGGCGTTTCTCAGCCAAAACGGCATGACTCGCTACTGGAAGAGTCACTGCCTGGTTGTGAATGCCGTCTTTGACGGGTCTTCCTCTGCTACACTGACCTGCCAGTAGACATTAGCAAGATAGAGTGTACTGAACCATTATTGGTGCGCCCGACAGTGTATAATTAGTTTCATCCACTCGCGGCAGCGAGGGTCAATAAATGCCTATAATTAACACATAAGTTGCTGGATCCTTCACACTTAGTCACCACCACTATAGGACTAGCCCACTGACAGCCACTTGGTCCGATAAAGCATTTATCGAGCATCTTGTCGATTTCATGGTTAGCTTTTTTTCCTGTCGAGCTAACGGCAACCTCCTTTGATTGTTGTTTTACCAGTGGGTATCCGTAAGACTGGTTCAGTCCATGAAATAGTTATGACTTAATTGTTGCTTCTGACAGAGAAATCAAACGTTCCTGCGTTGTATTGCACTTAGTACCGAAACCGCCATCTTGCGGCAACTCATATAACTTATTTGCCACAATCTGACCCTCTGATTTCATGGACTGGTAATCTTGGCCGGTTCCCGGACGGTCAGCGCCACACATCACCGCCTCGCTGAACTAAGGTCTTTTCCAATGACGTCAGCAATGGTCTTTCCCAGAACCGTTTTCAAAACCAACATGGTTCATTCAGTTATCGCCTATTCCGGACTTCCAATTGGCTACTAATATTCCCACTCAATTTGTTTAAGGCGGTCACTTTTGTTGAGTTTGGCGAGACTTTAAAACACTATAACCCTCAGCCTCAGTGTTAACGTTTATCGGTCAACCACTCTTGAAAGTGGGCCTGTTTAAACATAATGTAGGCCCAACAAACTCTGGCTCAGCCAATCAGCGCGAGATATTCAGGTGCACGGGCGACGAGCGCAGTCAATATATACCGGCTGAATGAAACGATCACCTTTCGCGACTCACAATTTGGCAGTTAATACATGGGTTCAGACAAATGCTGTCAGCTGCTCTTGTCATATCGACAGAAGGAATTTAACTGGACATGTCGGTTCAAAATTGTTGCGATAGTGTCTACAAAATGGACTTACATTTGGCTATGTACCTTAATATTCATTCCGCTGAGTTTTATCATAGGACACGAGGTCCATATGTGGACTACATGAATAAATGATTTCAGTGCGAATGTTACCAAGCTGGTTCAACTGTGGGACCGCTGTTGGCGTCTTCATAGCAACGATGCTACTCACATGAGGCGTGGCGGCCTGATATGCAAATACGGGGGAATCGTCAGGTCCTTCAAGAGCCTTGTGACGCCTTAATATGCAAATATCAGGGATTCACCATACGGACTTTACAGGCCTTTAGTGATAGGATCTGGCATTGAGTTAAGTCTATCGGTACATGGAATCACGTTTTATCTTAAGCATCTAATTAGTTAACGCAAATACTAAAGCCCAGGCAGGGCTAGGTATCCGTCTGTATTGATTGTGTGTTCTACTAAATCAGTGAGTCCCAAGGCTCCAGCCGGTGATGCGAGCACATCCCCGTATTCGGCTACCAGTCGCCGTACTGTTTTTTTTCTGAACCAGGCACAACTTATCGGATATCTCCTCTAACATAGTTTCCAAAAGTTCAGGTGCTGAGGCATCAGTGGGGAGCTCCGCACCACTGACTCAGCCAGGCACTCTATTAACTTCTTCAACCACCTTTACTGCGAGTACTTAGTCTCTTCGCCGTGTGTCATCAAGGTGATTGGCACGTTTGCCTTTGTGGTATTGACTAGAGCTGTTCCCATGAAGAGTAATATTCCTCAAACAATGATGAGGAGGTTGTACCAACCCAACTCAGGCTGACTATATCCAACCCTGAGTCATCCAACAAGGCAGGGGCTCTTACCTCGTGTCTGAGTAGTACCTCTAGGGACTCACTTAGTCCTACTCTGCGACAGCTGTCGCTCGTTTCAGTCTGTAACATGTACCGCTCCTGCTGTGTTGTAGGCTCCCTAACCTAACGTCAATCAGGCAACCAATATCTCTCATAAAATCAATTCCTTTTAAGGAACATAACTTGGATATAACTGAAGTGTGGTTCCATACTTGGTTACCTAACCGAAATTTCAAACCAAACTCTCCTCTAATGTCCATCAGTTCTAAAGAGGCAGTGATTATGTCACAACCAAACTAAATCTCTAAGCCTGCGCATGATGCAGTGGGGAAGCTTCCGGAAGTAAGAGGAGTCCAGTAAGGACATATCAGAACTACTATCAATCAGGAGGTCTACAGCCCTATTTTGAACGACGCCCTCTATCAGCCATCAGCCCTTCATGCTGGTGGTTCCATACCCTGTCTGGCCGACAGCACGTCAATCAAAAATGGATTTTTCGGTCTCCATATACCCAGACCCGTTTGATCGTTCTGTTGTGTACGATTCAAGCTCTAGAAAAGGGGGGTGCTCCCAATGCCCACCAGAGGTCACCCTATCCAACCACTGTCCCTTGGACCTGTATTTAGTGGTTGTCGAAGTGGGTTCCTACAAAGTTTTTTTTCTTTTCATATAATATTCTATCTGATACTTAACCTACAGCAATATACATTTATATGTATATCCAGGGCAATACGCAATTATCCAAACATGTATAAGTACAACTATGTTCAAGTGTACCAATATTCTAGGCTAAAAATAAATCGTCTCTTATGCAAATTTGCTTTTATGCAAAACAGATAATAAACAAATTAAAAAAGATTATGCTACATAGTGTGCATCTCTAGTCATGGAAATTTTTAATATTCTACTACTTACAAACACAGTATTTATGTCATTACCGACAACAGTGTCATCACTGGTTTTACACTTCACAATACAAAGTTAGTGTCAACAACAAGTTTTATTGCTGCCAATGAAGATAACTTGGTTAACCACAAAATAAAATTAATGCACTTTACAGATATCTTTTTTTGTGTTATCCCAAGAGCTGATTTAACACGCACTACTTCGCTCAGAGTTTCAGACTGAGTTTCAGACAAGGGCTGTGACTTTGTTTATACAGTGTGCAGAATATGGGTGTGCCGCTTGTTAAATATCAGCACAGTACATTTACTGTGGATACAATACTGTCCACTATCGACAGGTAATATCTTGTCATTCACTATAAATTGAGAGTCTCTGAGATAACAATTGAATAAACTACCCAAGTGTGACGCCACTCAGACTATCGTTATGACTGACTGACCTGTTTCTATTTCCTATCGGTTATCATTCAGGCTCCAACCAGAAATTCCACCCTAGCCCCATGTTAAAGCGCCAATGTACCGTTTCTTTGCTCTTACCGCTTCCCAGGCCGGTATTACAGTTTTCCCGTAGGTACAATCCGAACAGGAACCCTGGCTGGAATGTAATAATGAGCCGTCACAAAAAGAGTGGGTGGAGTATGGGATGACGAACCGATGCAAAGAAATAAGCCTAAGACCATAAACAATAACAAAGACTTTAATCAACGACTTACAGTAGGTTGTTGGCGTCTCCGGCTGCTCCAAAGCAGTCAATAAAGCCTAGACCTATTGTATTTCCCTCAAAACTCGACAAAACGTCCAACCTTCGCCTTTCAGTACACAACCTCGTGTTCAACTCAATGTCGTGCTGACGTCTTCCGCTGGACAGACACCTGCTCCCAGCAAAGTAGACATGTGTCAGCTCACAAAAAAAAACTCCTACCTACCCACAACTCGATACACATGTAGCCGTTCCGTTGATTTTACACGGCGTGTAGTTGGTATCTTTTTTCCATCACAGGGTGGCTTTTCAATAAACTGTGAACATTGTACAACTGTAACTGCATTATATGCGGCGTATGTATCCAGGATCCTGGATATCGCCGCATATAAAGCTTCAAGTAAACTGGAGAACTTTACCCATTGTTGGGAAAAAAATCTTGTAAAATCATATTGCGTTTATGTCAGGGAAACTTAAGTCATCTTAGGTAGAAATGGTAATTTATTAGAATGACCAAGATATTTAGATAAATATTGTGTTTACTTATGAATACAAGACTTTCTTTTGAAACTTTGGAGACCTGGTGCTTGAAATTGTCTCAGAATCTGAAACATTGACATGCATGACCTTTGCACGCATAGCCACACCGCCCGCAGTTGATATATTGTGACAACTTTACACAGGCCAATGTTCTCCTGATTGACATTCAAAGTTGAAAACATTGTCTAAGTGGTATGTTGCATACGCATTTGATAAAAAAATCTTTGTTTCATGATCAATACCACACTTTTTGCAGAAATATCAGAATTTGCATGTCAAGTCGATGTCTCCAGTCTTCTGAAAGGATCATGAAAGGCTCTCGGACAGCGTAGCGTAGGATGAGAGCACTAGTACAGCTAGTAACATTTGTTCGATCGGATGAGGGTTTAACGGCAGTGCGTAAAAACGTTTAAAATGACACCTTCCTCCCAACTGATTAACTGATTCAGCTTGACTTAGCGTATCAAAGCGTTTCTGACCTGGTATATACTGGTACGTAACATTTACTGCGATTTTGCTTTGATACATTTCTGAGGATCATGTTCTGCTTTAATCAAATTGGACGAATATTGTCGTAATAGTGTAGAGAACCGGGGCCGGTTAATCCGGCTCGCCACGCTGCACGGGTTCGTACCATGGGGAGATTGAGTTGATATTTGCCGACAAACTGGACCAACGTTTATATTATAGTCACACTATTGCATGTCGGCGTTCATTCCGAAAGTTTTTAAAAAGCACAGACTGGCGTTTTGATTAAAAATATTATTAACAAACAGAATCAAGAAAAAATTATAGTTCGACCGGACTTGGTATGATCAATAGAATAATTACAAGATCAGTCTATATACGGGACCCCGTGCCTACTTCCGTATCCAGGGGCGAGGACGCCATGTTCTTAGGAATTCGAGGCGGGCTGAGATTTAAATCAATCCCGTCGAGTGACCCCAAAATGTCACGGCCCTTACTACATACCAAAATAGTTCACAATACCGACTCTTCCAGGATGTACAGTTCACAAGGCGCGGACACATTTGTTCTTAACCATTTCAATGTTTTACTGTCCCGGTGATGACCATCAGTGATCGTGATTACACGTCATTCAAGCCTTCTTCACTTCTTCGTCTCTTCGTAACAAGCTAATTCGCACGAAACAGGTTCATACATTATAATGCACTCGTACCTGGCGAGTTTGTATAAAAGTCAAGTCGGACCTTATGGGAGTTCTCCACAATGTTTTGTGTACCTATTTGAACAAAATGGGCATGCACGTAAGAGAAAAGAAATATTTATATAAACATATTTCAGCGTACACACGAACCGAATGAATACGACAATCTCCTGTTAAGTTTACTAGAATTGCAAACATCAAAGTGAACAGGGGTCTAAACAAGGCCGGGGTCGATTTAAGGCAGACCGTTCTCTCTCTCTCTCTCTCTCTCTCTCTCTCTCTCAGACAATGTTTGCTCCGGTCACTAAACAAGGCGGGCGACTTTTCTAGGCTAAGGAAATACGGTAGTTATTTTAACCAAGGAGTTTATAGCAAATGGAGTTCTAACTCCTTGAAGCTCTCCCGGCACTCGAATGTCAGTAGTTCGTTAATTGCAATTAAAACCCGATACGCCCATTAACCCTAATGTGCGTCTATTGTACCGCGGTGTCAGGCGCAGCTGCGGCACGGCCGTATATAAAGCGAGGCTGTCGGATCATACTGACACAGTTCCCTTAATCTCGTCAGGCAAGGAGCGATGTATCTAGTAAATTAGCAGTAAATCATTGGAATAACATTGGCCAGAAATATGAATTCCTAGATGGTTTGTTATACTAAGAATTTTGCGCAACAGGTATATTTAGAGAGGTCTCACATTGAGGAATCACAGGAGCGATTTTGGGACATATGCGGTCACCCGTCATCAATAGCTGTCGTGACACACGGACCCCTGGGGAGTGTAAATCTGATTTTCTTTAAATAATTAAGGATTTCCATTATTTAACATCACGGTACACACTTCTGCCACTTACTAATAATTAGCCTTGTTATAAACTCCTTGTTATAACTGATCGAGGCAATCTACTTGGCGCATATATTGACGTTCATTGCTGTCTAAGGGTGGAGACAAGGAGTTAAATGTGTCATACGTGTTATAAACTTCTTGGTGGATGTAACCGGAGATACCAGAGAAAACCACCGACCTTGGACAGGGGAACATTATTCGCTCTCATATCCACACCGGGGATCGAACCCGGGTCGCCAGCGAAAAGTGTCGAGTGTGTTACCGCGCTACTGCCTTAGCCCTACAATTAGCTCTAATATCTTAACGACATACGATGACTTCTTTATTATTCCAGGCCTCGGATATGTAAGAAGACAACAGGAACAATTAATGCATGCTCCACTTTTATCTTCATCTTCATCAAATAGCTAGTGTCACTAACAGGCTATTGACCAATAATAATAATAATAATAATAACATCAACAGCAACAATAATTATAATAGTAAGTTGAATATTAAAAAAAAAAAATAACAAAGTACCACTACTATTACTTCTAACCCTACTACTACAACCATTACTACTACTTATACTATTACTTATAATAATATGAAAAATATTAAATAAATATTATCACACTTATAATTAGTACTTCTACTTGAACGCATAATAATAATCATTTATTGCCATACAATTACTACTTATAATACTAAACTACTAATAGTAATAATAATAATAATTTTTATAATTATAATAAAAAATTATGTGTGTTTGTGGTTATGTTGTTCTGTAGCATGTCAAATATACATGTAATTTGCTAATTTATTATTGTTTTACAGAACGTGTACGGTGCTTCCGAGTGTTTAACTATTACCTGCAATTTTCCGGATGACGACAACAGAGAACGGAGAATTCGGTCAGTTGGCTACCCCATGGCACATCTTGAGGCAAGTGCTGTATTGAATCAACAGAAATCCCTCTGTCGGCTGTATACGTCTGTATTTTTCTTAAAGGGGCCAAATCACCTATCTGGGCTTTATAAAATAAAAGAAATCCCTTTGAGCTTTATAAAATAGGCCAGGAAACGTGGTACTTAGAATGCTTTTTTGTTAATATCAAGATGTTATAATATGTTGGGGCCCACTACTATAATCAAAACAAATCAGCAAGGGCATCTGGCAGCAAGTCAGACAATCCAGTGCTTTGTACGCTCCCGAGGCAGCGGAAATCTTGCGCTTATAAAGAAGCAACTGATTCTCACGCTGCCAGCTTTGACCGTTTATGAAATATTTAGACACCAGATGGCGGTTTGTTGTCCACTGAAATAAACGTGCGTATGATGTGACAAGCAGCTAATCAGATGCCAATAAACAAACACTCGACAGGCATCTTGGCTCCGCCCATTGCTGCGCTTCAAGCGCCGCTTGATTAGTTTCCGGTCGAATTTAAATTTCTCCCTCTGCATTCTCGCATCATCGACCGATTCGATTATGACATTTTGACTGTGTTAGCGTAGCCATGTATCTGTTGTCTGCAGAACTGAAACCAGCCAGCGAGGTGTGCACGCAGCCTTTGTTGTTACGTTTCGTTTGAATTACAGCTCACCGGCCGAGCATCCTATGTGCACAAGGCCCTAAGCAAACCACGTCAGAAGCAATATTCTCTAAGCCTGTGGCCTGTTCAGACGGTTACGCTGGGGGATGAGCTGTCACTCAAAAAGAAATGAATATGATTGGCTCCGTGTATTCCTCGCTAGGCTTTGTCTTCCAGCACAAGGTCCCATCTGATTGGACAAAAATACAGTGCTCCCCTCTGGCGTTGCAATTCAGGATGCGAGGTCATAACAAACAGCGCCTTACAATATAGGTAGTAGCCCTATAGGTAAAGCGCTGTGTAAAGAGCGTAGTGCTTTGCAAATGGCAACCTTTCTTCCTCCGCATATATGCAACATATCACCTAAGGTTATATGTTTTTCCCATTTGTCAACATTGCTGTGTTTACAAATATGTTGTTAATAAACAAGTTTATACATCCTTCATGAAGGCCTTATAAGAAATTTCATAACCAAATTTACCCTTAGATCATTAATATATATAGGCCTACACAGAGCAAGCCCGATATCATATAAATTCTTTTTTAGAAAGAGTAGGTGAATGGGCGCCTCTAAACATCTTTATAATCAACATTTAATATTCATATTTTTGGTTTATAACCAAAATCCTGAGACAAAACCTCTTGGAATATGCATTTATTATATTACCTAATAATACCACTGAGTATTTATATCATAATTATAAAAAAACTTCATACTGATATAAATTGTGACCAGAGAATTTTCATCTTAATGCCTTATAAATGCTTGTAAACATTTAACTGAAAAACATACTGATCAAACTGCAAATAGTGCATTCATGATGTGGAATTCTACAAAATGTAGCTATTGTAAATGATATGGACTTGCAAGAAGGAAGCTTCTGTGTGATTTTCAAACCTTCTCAAGACATTCACAAGAATAAAGCTAAGATTCTATATGCATGGAATGCGGAATGGGTGTTGATACAATTCAATGACTTTCTGTGACATGTCGCTCAGAACAGGAAAAATCGCAATATCTTTTGCCCGCATACCGGAACCGTGCTTATGGACTCTCACTTTCCTTATTTGGTCAATACCGACTTTTATCCGCATTCCGCATGTCGGATCCGCATGCATATGCTATCTTAGCTTAAGTGTTATGGTATCTTAAATTATACATTAAGGCACGACATTGATGAAAAGAGCTTAGTATTTCTACAATTTGAACCTTTTCATACTCCAGTTGTGATTATTTGTACAGTATGATGCTTTAGTTTCAGTGATCAAGTATGACTTGTTGTTGAGACCAGCTGCCATTAGTTAAGTCTGAATCACGCGGCGAACCGATGGTAATAGCACTATCTGTTTCCAAGTAATGGAACTAAACTCCGAACTGATGTTAATCTATTGTCCATTGATTCTATGCATATTAAAATGTGTTCAGCAATTATTTATTGCTTTCATCTTTTGCAGGTTAAAGTGATAGGAGAAGACGGTCACGTGGTTCCCATCAGACAAATAGGAGAGGTTCTTATCCGTACGCCCCTTCGTTTCCTGGGTTATTTCAAAGATCCAGAAGTTACGTCACAGTTTCTGGATGAAAACAACTGGTGTCATACAGGGTAAATATAAGAGCATTCGATCTTTACTGCACTTTAAGTGGTCAAGAAAATTACAAGTGGGTGACAGCCGAATGTGTTAACCAGGCCTAGAGAGCTAGGCCATTTTAAACAGGTCTATCATCCTACATTCTGCTTAAATGAAACATATTAAAGCTGAATGTTTCAGAAATATCCCGCTGGGAGGATCACTTTGTGAATTAATGCGGTCATGTGAATACATGCGCAAAACGAACCATACTTTTGAAGTTTTATTATTCTCTTACTATTTTTATAATTAAGTTGAGCTTGGATTATGCTGATTTTTATGGCTACAGTATATATTCCACAATCTGCATTATGTTGCACTGATACACGGCCAAATGTTCATGATTCATCATTTCTTGATAGTTTAATATGTCTCTATGAATGAAAAAAGAGGGCACACTATAGCAAATAGGATGAAACCAGTATATAATCATTAGTCTAATCTTTGATTCAGTGAGACGCTATGGCATCTATTTCATGAATAATTAACCAGGGAAGTGTTCGACCTAAAATCACTACTGCCAATCAAATCCAACGAAAAATGTGACAATGCACCGTTCATACATGGTCTGAACAAGAACAGATGAACAAGAAACGGGACAGGCTTATATAGCTGTATTTTATTGGTTAGAACCTCGATGCCTTCGATGCTGGAAATACCCCCATGACACGTACGCGTAAAACAAGCGTATCATTTTAATTGATTCAACTAACTGCCTTTTAAAATAATCATGAAATAGACGTCAGAGCGGCATACTGAATCAAGGTCTGTGATAGCGCAGCTCGCTGCCACAGACCTGACTGTGTGACGATGCACACACAGGGACATGGGTTACATGGATCAGGACGGGTTCATGTATCTGGTGGGGAGGAAGGTCGACAGATTGCGTTTCAAGTTCTTGTCTGACATCATCTACCCAGGGGTTATTGAGAGCGCCGCCTGTCAGCACCCAAAGGTAGCAATGGCTCAGGTTAGTGATAATAGTTATGACGGTGCGAACTGAAATCGTCACATTTTCACAGTTTTCTTATCCAGACTGTCGCTCACCAGCATTCTCCACACAGGAATTCTATCTATAAATGTCCAGGATAGATCTTTTGCCTTCACTCATGCGCACAGCTCGTTTTTACGGTGAAACTGCGCCATTGCGCCTGACAATTGTAAATTAAAATAAGTAAGTTATAGATTTAAACATATTTTATATCCTGCCAAACAGTAGGATCTATTTAATATTCGTGATGCACATAGTAAATATTAATTTAATTGAAGTTAATGCATGTGCTTGCTTGGTGATATAACGTAATACATCTATTTCCAGATTTATTAAAGATGTATGAATATAAAATTTGATCATCGAGTGATACTTGTTATGAAGAGTTCAGTATATTTTACAAAAAGATCGCTTGATTGAAAGGGAGTGGGGATTATCCAGTATAGCATGGCGTCAAAACAAGTAATGGCTAAGGGTCACATGTCCACAGTAATGGCAATGCAACTGGGTCGGTTCTTTAAGGTCAAGCACGCTTAAAATTCATTATAATGGAGCTTGATCCTGTTTTGGAGATTGCAGGAGAGTGTGCATGAATTGGCGCAGGGGCGTATCATTTGGTTTAACATATCTTGCCCGTGCGTACAGGCTGGCTCATGCAGTGCATTTTTATCAGATAATAGAATTCTAGGTCACATGAGGACATTGTAGTCTGGTCATTACGCAATAGGAATAATGCATTTCCTTACTATGGGTCAGGTGAATTGAAACTCTCCTATTCTTTTTTGCTTATCCCCCAGAATAATCTGTGAATCCTCACTCTTGTCATTCCCCCTGTAGAAGTTTATTTACATCGATTAACAACTTGGCGATTTAGCACACTGAAGAAATAGCTAAGCTCTAATAAAATGAAAATTTTATCTTTTGAAACTAGAATAAGGTACCTTTTGTGTGACACGGTGGATAGAGTGTATATTATTTTGCGCAAGAACTTCATACGAGTATCTCGTTTGTTCCAGTGTATCGGTGTCACATGCAATCGACAGTTAGGTGACGAAATCTGCTTATGCGTGACGTAAGTGTTATGTTCAGTTGGCTGGTCTGACCCTGCCTATTAGGGTTTCCGCAAGAAACCTAATTCATAAAAGTTTGATAGGTATAAAACATTGAAGTTTGTATTACATAAATGAAAAAAAAAAAAAACAACAAAACGTCTTCAAATATGGTAACATGAAAATGGCAATCATACTTAAAATATAATAATTGATAGATGCCAACATGCATATACAAATGTTCAGCTACACACACATATTTATGTATGTGTGTATTTTTATATGAAATATGATTTACACATATTACTTTTTATATACCTCTCTCTCCTTCTCTATCTCTCTTTCTTTCTCTTAAAGTGTCAAGAAAGGCGAGATATTGACAGAATCGGAGTTACAAGAGCACTGCGAAGCTGTGGTACGTTTAAACTGCATTTATTTTATTTTATGATGAATTCTAAGCAATTTCCTGCATGCAAATGATGTACAAAACGTCCTCTAGTGGCCAAGCTTATTTAAAAAATAAAGATCATTATGATATAGCTCAGGACAATTCATAATTGGTTTGGTTAAAATTGTTAGACTTCAACTTTTGCATTATTTATGTTAAAATTTATTTTTCTATGAAAGTACGGACAATATATAATTAATTAACATAATGATAGAGGAATAACAAAGAATACTGGCACCTCCAGGATAAGCATTTGACCTGTCGTAAACAACTCAAGCAGATCTCATACGGTGCCATGTGATATTATTGTTGAGAATTTTAATGTTATCGTAGAAAATCCTGAGAATGTGTTGCATATATGAGCCCATCCCAAACAATTTTTTTTTAATAGCAGCCATATGTCATGTTTAAAAATGGTGGACGTGTGGGCCTCTCAAGCATATTACAGCAAAATATAGGACCAAAACAATTAGTAACAATATTATACAATTATGGGCATTCTTGAGGAATGAATGTGAAATCATAAAAAGAAGTGGTATTACTGAGTACACATTAAAAAAATGTTATACGGCATCCAATTTGTACCTGAAATTTTGAGATCACACAATACGCAGATTGCCAACAATAGGTTGTTATTAGTAACACAAGGGCAAGTTAATAATTCAGCATAATTTACAGCATTTTGATGCAGCATTTTACAAAGAATGTAGGAAAAAGTAGGAATTTTCAAGAAATAGCAATACACATGACTGAGACCAAAAAGTAGGAAAAAGTATTTGTCCTTCGCACGACTGCGTGATCAAAGGTCCTTCCTCAAGGAGAAAAGAAAGAGAAAACAGCAGAGACACCAGTCGGGAGCTTAAAAAATCTTGATAAGTGACGTTGCGCCGTACGGTTACTAGGTGACGTGCGCGCTACTATTACAGTTAAAGCCCTGATCGGCTCAAGCTTTATAGCAACTTTTTAACAGGAGTAAGCAAACGGTTTTGGGCCAAAATATTCCTAGATACCTTAATGTTTTAATGGAAAATGCTATATTTCATGTATTTTTAACATGCCTGGTTTATGATGAGATCTCTTTAAACGATATCCAATGCCATACCTGTGTTTTACTAGAGAGGGACCATCCGATTCATTATTTCATCATGGAGAGTTTCCCTCGTGTCGGCGCAAGACAAAAGGTAAACAGATTCAATTTTCCTTGGGTAAAATTCATCTTGTCCGTTACTAAAACGTATTCATAATATTTGAATATGAACCCCTCAATCGAAAAAGGCTTTTACCTATAGTTCAGTATATCTTAGTATAACTCTTAAGCGTAATTTTAAACAAGTGTGCTGGGTTAGATCGTTCATAAAAAAAAATTGTCATTTCGAAATGATATTCATTGATTATAGATGGTGTTTTGTATTATGTGGAATTTTTGGTAAAGACTAAAAAATTTCATAGATTCCAAAGTCAGAAGTACGAAAGCAGGTTGAAGCCACTTTGGCAGAGCGCGCCAAGAAAGAATAAGCATTGACTTATACGGTACAGTTCAGCTGTGATTTGCCGTCTGAAGCATCTTGTTATAATATGAGCGGCAACCAGTCACTATTTACCGAGAATTAAACCGGTTTTTAAAATAATTCACGGGCCCAAAGGAACATCATTAAGGTTCACACCACTTCATGGATTGCAGATAATTATTTTCTGGCCATGCAGCGATCCTCTGGTCAGTACAAGAGAGAGGCAGTTTATAGACCTTTACCACGCAAGCGCAGAGCACATAACGGTCGTCTGTTGGGGTTTCTTCTATAAGCCAGTGTTTTTTATGTCTGTTAAA
Source organism: Sipunculus nudus (assembly GCA_026874595.1). Taxonomy (NCBI): domain Eukaryota; kingdom Metazoa; phylum Annelida; class Sipuncula; order Golfingiida; family Sipunculidae; genus Sipunculus; species Sipunculus nudus. The sequence continues at coordinate 4,263,901 of CM049313.1, read as the reverse complement.
TGGTAGCAGATACATGAAACAGACACATACAAGACCGCTCCCTCTCATGATAAGAGAGAATCGTTTTATTTTCATCATTTGAGATACAGCAGTCAGACTTGCTGTGTTGGTATAACGGACCCGAACTCTGTCATCGCCAATAGATGTCGCTAGTGTGATGGAAACGGTCCATTGCAAGCCATGAGCCCTGGGTAGCGCATGTTTGTGATTATCAAGGCTTAACAGTAACCTTGTATTTCCTAATTGGAGGTTGAAGGTCAAATTTCACAGATATAATATTTTATGAGCTTATTTTTTTAATATTAACGACTTCATATCAACACGCATGGCGCGAAATAAGATATATATTTATTTCACTTTATTCTGCCGATTAACTCTGCTGATCCCTTGCGTTCTTATATTATCGCTCCCCTATCCTTTTAATTACTTGTGTCCTCTCAGGTTTTTATTCAGAGCATTTTGCCCCTCTAACAAAACTGGCCTACCAGTCCAATAAAAAAGCCTGGAATCGTGACTTTACGGCTAGAGGGCATACACTGGCTCCCTAAATTAGGTTAGTAAGGTTGTAAATTATGCGTGCGTCTTATAGTTGTACGGCTTTTAAATCGTTATTTAATTTTACCTTCATAACATTTATCAGTGTACATTAAGTTTTAAATTGGTAAAAAAAAGGAAACAGTTAAGTCAGTGTGTAGTGTCCAACTTTCGTCTTATTTTTACTTATGTGATCTATCTAAACAATGTATTAAATTCCATGTAACAGAATCGCTCAGTATTTCATATTCTAAATAATTTGTAGGGCATCGGCAAGATAAAATATAAGTCTATGTTCAAAAACATGCAGTCATTTTCATTATATATCCCTTTTAGCAATTTCTTAAATAAATATATACGAAAATTTTCGCAAAAAATTTGAACACAAATATGTATAACCTTCACCTTAGATTGGAAAATTCAATATTTTGACATTTTATTGATTCTCAGTGACAGTGATGAATAAACGTGGACACTTGACCTGGCAGAATTCTCGTCATTAAGTGATGCTCCCCAACCCATGTTTGCATTCTCCTGTTCGCCCATATTCCAAGGTTTATTTCTGCATACGTCAATGCAGAGTCTTAATGGACCCGGATCATGAGGCGGATCCACACCAAAATCTGACCGATGTTTCCTTGGCCCATACCCGAAATGCTCTGATAAATTTCATCTAACTGCCAAATGGTACAGATAAGACAGAGTTTATGGCAAGGTCTAGTTGCTGCTGATCCAAGCATATTACTTGCTTTCGCTTTATGAACAAAAGATGAATAATATAGTGTTAAGTTAACATGTTTCAACAACGACCATGTGTTAACATTTCCATTTATGGCAAACTAGTTGCTATATGTTACCTTTTATGTACTTTATCATGCCAAATCTTACACTACCAGAGAAAATACATGTATAACTCTGTATTGTGCATTTGTGTATACAGTAACATGTATGTAAAGAGGAATTACTATATTCAAAGGCATTACATAAACAAAGTTATACTATTTTTCTTTCTCTATGGTGGTCTGAGAGTTTAAGATTTGCCATGGCTATCGGTATTTTCTATTATCTCACATCACACTAAGTTGAAAATCCTTCCATCTCTTTTACAATTGGCTCTAAATTATTTAAACTTAGTATGTTCATTTTAAATATTTTTATTATTATAATGGTTTTTATAATTCGGTCAATACTCGTTTCTACAAACGGTTCCTCCAATTGATTAGCTACTATACAGGTCCGGGTTCACCTTACCTCTCTGGCTAATCAAATGGATGCATGGACTGGCGTGATCGGTCATAATATCCACGGGGTATGGTATGATCATGCGGGATTATTTTCCAAATCGTGAACACAGAACGAAAATCTTTCGACTATTACGACATCTTGAATTTTACGACTCCTTGATGATCAGTTATCTTAGCCCTGCCTTGGCTTTAGTATTTGTGTCTACTAATAATATGCTTAAAATAAAACATGATTCCATATACCGATAGACTAAACTCAGTGCCAACTCTTATCACTAAAGCCCTGTAAAGTCCGTATAGTGAATCCCTGATATTTGCATATTAAGGCGTCACAAGGCTGTTTGAGGACCTGACGATTACCCCGTATTTGCATACCACGCCGTCACGCCTCATGTGAGTGGCATCGTTGTTATGTGAACGCCAACAGTGGTCCCACAACCCCCTTGGTAACATTCGCACTGAAATCATGTATTTAGGTAGTCCACACAAGGACCTCGTTTCCTATGAAATATCTCTGCTAAACGAATATTCCTGTCCATGGGCCAAATGTAACTGCATATGGTAGACACTGTCGCAACAATTTTGTACCGACAGGTCCAGTAAAATTCCTTCTGGTGAGATGACAAGAGCAGCTGGCAGCATTTGTCTGAACCCGTGTATCAACTGTCAAATTGTGACTTGCGAATCGTGATCGTTTCAGTCAGCCGGGACATTTTGCTTCTGAATATCTCGCGCTGTTTGGCTGAGCCAGAGTTTGTTAGGCCTACTTTATGTTTGAACAGGCCAACTTTCAAGAGTGGTGATCCGATAAACGTTAACACTGTGGCTGAGAGTTATAGTGTTTTAAAGTCTCGCCGAACTCAAATGAAGCTGACGTGGGCATCACAAGGAGCGTCGTCCCAGGAGTGGGAGCTGTCTGACCACATCTGGAAGCAGGCACCACTATTGTTGGGCTCCCCGGGAGCCCACACTGTCTCCGTAAAGGGCTTGTTGACGCCTGACCACTTCCACCCAACATATCGTCCATCCTGTTCCCTGAAGTCCAGAAATCACTTTGTCTCAGGACTGTATAGTATTAAAAATTAGAAATTAGAAGAGTAAAATATAGCTAATACCCCCCCCCCCCCAATGTATAAAGACAGGAGAGTTATAATAGGTGAACTTTTTATGTGAATTTCGAAGCTTGCACACAAATTTGCTACTTGTTATTTTTGGTTCATTGAAGCTTGAACCCCACACCGATGATGTCATAGGCTTATAAAAGTGTGACATCATGCGAAGAGAATGTATAAGGTATACACATACTCTTATAAATGTGTCATAGAGCCTCTGATGATAATAATAAATGCTTTATTATGCTGTAATTTTTCATGGTTTATATAGTTTTGATATTCCATATAAAGCAAGATTTGATAAAAACTCTCTCCACGGTCTATGGCCTCCTTACACGGTCTATACGACAATCCATTGGCCTGACCAAAAAAAAAAGAGAAAATTGGTTCTTGAGATAATTAGTGTTTTGAGCGTAGATATAATAGTTCCTATAGAGACTACAGGCCAACGGCTCTTAGGTCAACCGGTATGGGACCTGTCTGTTATGCACCTTCCGCCAGAAGTCTTTCTTCTAAAACGAACCTATTCTAGTTAGGTATATTATGTGGATGGCCGAGACAACTTGTCTCAATTGCCAAAATGAAAAATGAACATTTTTTTCAATTAAAGAAAACACCTTCTGTTTAAAGTTAACACACGCATGCTTACAAAGTATTACTTATAAGGTGACTTTTTTACCACAAAACACCCATGTTTCTGTAAATTGCCACGAAACAATATTTATCTAACATATTTGAACGCTGTACATTACACGTTTTACTAATGTATACCAACTTTTACGTACCCACTTACTGTTACTAACCTATTTATGATTTCTTACCCACTTATTTTTACTTTCAGCTGCTGATGCTCTGCTACGGTTTCTATGGAAACAAGGTGGGGCGTTGTAGGCCACCCGGCAGTAGGTTGCTGCAGTACTGATCCGCCTCAAACCAGGTGTGGTCAGTCGTGATGAAGTAGTAACAGTTGTTTTGGTTCTGTACCCAGCCATCTGGACATTTAATCTGAGCTAAATTGAAATAAAAACCAAATACATGATCCTTTCTTTCCAATCGCGGATAAGCGATCACGTAAAAGGTATAAATGGTTTACAATATCGTAATTTTCCCGCGAGCGGAAACGAGATCAAAGGAAAGGGCCATCCTCTATATATTGCGCCGTCTTGCCAGATGTTAACAAATCTAACTAGTTATACTTTAACAAAAAAAGGTTTGAAAACCCAAATTATTGATATCGTTACAAATTCTTTGTATTTTTATATTACTTTTACAATTAACAGGTTAAAGAGTATTGTTATTTTTATTAATTCTTAAGGATTTTGATTATTTTTAATATATATATATATATATATATATATATATATATATATATATAAGCCCACAACTAAGTGATAATGGGTAACCGGCTAAAAAGTGTGCGAACTGAGAAACTGAGCTTAACTAAAAAAAATCAGGTCTAAATATGTCACCTAGAAAAAATATTGTGCACAAAGGCGAGTTTTATTAATCGGCCATTTTGGAGATCTAGCGTAATACTGTACTGGCAGAAGTAGAAATGGGGGATGAAATTGAATATCGATGTCGTTTTACTCGGGGTAACCTTAGAAAGCCAATCCAAAAAAAAAAATTGACCCAACTATTAATAAAGAAAAAAAAGCATCAATCCCCATTAGCCTCTACAACTTCGAGGCACAATTATATAATATGTAAATAACAAACCAGTATGACAACTCATGCCTTACAGAAACTTAAACCCAAATTAATGGACAGGAGCCCACACACCAGACCTCGCTACTATGATCCCCAGGGACTGGCTATGTGTAAAGAGTAAGTTATGTACAAAGAAAAATATATGAAAATTGCATTTCGTGAGTTTACTTATTTGCAACGTTACTTAAGCGTTTTAAATCAACTTGTTCGTCATACCTGTTGATATGCCGAAAAGGACGGCAAAAATGATGAACGCCTTCATTCTAATCTGAAATAAAAAGTGGATATATAAACATATATACTTGTGTTATCCTGGAGACTTTGAACAAAGCAGTGATCGAATGTCCTTAATAAACATTGTGATGTATTGGTGAAGCATTATACGATTGTTTATTCACATTTTCTGCAGTAATTAAGTTATGTTTTGCAGTTATTAAACGCAAATTATTTAACATGATAAGTACCAGCGGTATACCTTACTACTTCCGGTCAGTCCTGTTTGGGCGATGTATAAAAGCGCCGCTTAGCACAACTATTAACCACAACAGTCGTCCCTTAATTAATTAATCCTTATAACCGCTTTTGCAGGGCATAAGTTCACATATACGTTTGCACAGGGCTTAAAATAAGATCTGGTTTATCCAGTTTTTTAATATCAGTTGAAGATTGACTATTTAATTTGTGTTTTCATACAAATGGGACATCTAGACCCAAATATGTAATTTATAAAAAAAAGCTCAATAAATTATTATGGTGGTCGGTATAGAGACAGCTATACATTCTCCACTGTTTGATGACAATGAGGCATAGAAATAAACCTAAACAATATTCATGCTGTTATATTGATTTCCAATTATAAAAAGATTATTTTAATCCTGAATTTTAAATTGAAAGGTTATTACAATATTGACTTGCCTTGAATGTGGTTTGCCTCGGTGGAATGATATAAAGATCTGAGTAATAAACAATTTACCTCACGTTATACAAACTTACACGCGGGAATAGACAGTAGCGTGGTTATCTGAGACGAATAAGGTCACACCGTACAAACACGTGCAAAAATATACGCGAGCATTCAGTGCATTTACACAGCTGACTTTACACTCTGAAGAGCTAAAGCGATAACCCTTCAAAGTCGTCTGTCTCCACGTCTGTCACAAAACAAGGGACCCAAGGTTGTCGACGCTCAGCTGAATATGTCCATATGAATATTTTGATGCACCGCTGTTTTAAAAAGGCATAAATGGGGGCGAATATATTTTCTTCTTCTTTAATCCAAACTCCAATCACAGCCGTCAGCAGCTTAAACTTAGTAACATTTGTTTTCATTTTGCTAAATTTTATTACTTGAATTAACTAAGTACACAAAAATATTCGTTTAACGCATATCTTTTTCATGCGATGCTTACCAGCATCGATTGATATTTTAAACGCGTTGGGCAATAGAGAGATCTCAAATTGCTCCAAACGGTCAAATCAATATGCAGGGATCATGAACTTCAGCATTAAAGAATAATTTTCTGTCATCAATCACTTTCAGTCACTTTTAAGTTGAGTTTATGCATAAAATTGTCTATTCTTTTAAATTTACGTCCTTTATCATATATACAGGCCGCGCACTGACTTCATCCTGTCCTTGTCTGGTCATAGTTCATACATTTCTAAATTTCCTCTGCCTAGCTAATTCAGAGGGACCGCCAATGGCATTACTTCATAATGGATGAGTTTCTCAGAACGGGAGTGAGACAAAAGGTGAACACTTTATCACCTGTATTTATAGGCGAAACAAAGAAATATGACGTGGGGTTGATACTTGTCTTAGAAAGGACTCCGACTCTGGTAAAGGTCAACAGGTGTGCCGGAAGTGCTATTAGACATTAAACATAACTCACGCATACAGAAGAATGGAAGTGCGAAATCAAGAATGTGGCGCTGCTTTTCAGTATTACGCGTATATTTATCTATTTTTCTTAGATCCCGGAGCTAAACGAATGCGGCTGGCTTTGACAAACATACGGCTGACCTTAGTAGTAAGCCGAGTTTGTAGCCCGACTTGGCTTGCAAAATGTTGGCTGCCTAAAACTGACTATTTGGCAATGTTACAAAATACCCGATGTATTTAACAAGTTATCTTTATTACGTGTGACATATTGCATCCATTTTACATTTAGCTAGTTTGTGATTAAATATCGAGTATATTTTTTCATAAGCCAAAACTATCATCCTTACACAATCACTTTGTTTCGGGCATTTTTAATTGAGAAATATTTATCTTTATGTATTAATGTTTTTTTCCAAGCCAAAATGAACTGCATAGAATGGCTCACTTTAGCTTTATGAAATATCGGCGGCGCCTTCTGATAAACTCGGCTCGGCTTGATCTTAACTCGGCGGCGTGAAATGGCCGAGACGCTGGGCTTTAATTTTCCCGGGTGCTTTTGCCGAAAAGGAGGCACCGCACTGTGGTTACCTTGCATGCTTGCAAAAAATCATAATGTACATCATTGTTTTGTGTGTATGGTATATGATTTTATTATAAGTTTTATAATATAATGTATTGTTCCTTAATTTTATAATTTTAAAATGTTAATATGTTTAAGGCACCCTGTAACAGTCTTTCCTGTTTAAATTTTACTTCATATTTGAAACTGGAAAGAAACACACTTAAGGAACTATTACAACACAGAGGCATTGTCATGTAGTTAACTATTTATTACAAAAATGGGTTGCATTTACCAGATTGTTCAAACAACGTATTTTTAAATAATTTAGAAATACATGTATCTTATAACAATGAATGCAAATTTTATCAATACATAAGTACTATAACTATAAAATTATTTAGACTTTAGTAGTTTTAAAACAAACCGTTCGGTTGATTTTAAATGATCAGGGATGATAAAAGAAGGCGAGTTACCAGCGCCATATGGTGAAGGAAATGGTATTCGACTGTCATTGATCTAAATAAATCATGACATGCATATTATCGCCAAAAAATTATTGTGACACCTTAATTTTTGCAATTGATTACTTTTAACATGTGCAAACTATATTAAATAAACTTCTTATTCCATGCTATGGAGGTACGGGAGGTCATGGGATCATCTTTAAGTTCATCGCATCAGTAAAAGAGGAAGTGGTGATTGGCACGCATGTATTTTTAATAGTGATGGGGTACAAATAGGTTCTGTGAAATGTTTGGTTGTAGTATATAACAGCTACCAACCATTACCTCTTTCGCTAAAAGTGGGCTGACCTAATTAACACCGCTGTGCTAGGGGTCAGGGGAGGGAGAGCACATCAATTGGTCTCTAGCGCCTGAATGAGAAAGAGGATGGCCGCCATAGAGCCGCTGATGAAATGAATAGTAAAACTGGCAGGTATGCCTGACGGCATCCAGTCACGTCATTATGACGTGCTAAGGAGCTAGATGTAAATCGAAATAAGGGGAAACCTTTTGAGCGTGCCTACTGGCCGCGATTGTATATGGCTCTTTTCTTTCATGTTAAAGCGAAGGACTGACAGTTTATATTTAAGTTTGACTTATTAATAACAACCATTCTAAATAAGGGCAGACTTTCGGCCTTTTTTTGGTGTATCAATACTTAATTGCTGTGATAATGTTTAATCTGTTGGAGAAATCCTACACTGTGCTTTTTGCCATACTAAGTACACACCATGGAAAAGATGACACCAATCGACGTGACCGCGTGGAACAGAAAGATAGCTTCACAGTCCTGGACACCGGCTAGTGTGACTGGGTCATCTCTCTTGACTCCCAAGCTGTTCAGCACACGGGCGTACGACTTAGACTAGAGAATACACAAAGACAATGTAAAATAATAATAAAAACCCCAGTGAAACATTTATTAATTAACTAAGTGTCACTTACATTCAAAATAAGATATATATTTTTTTAGATTTCGTTTTATTTTAACCGCTGTGGCTGTCCTGTTACATGGTTTAACAATCAGGCCTGCCAACGCTTTAATATAAGTATAGTTTATTTAACACCTAATGCATTAACTACATTTTGTATACATTGTAAACTCATGTATCATACCCCGGAATAAATAAATAAATATAACGTAATTGGGTGTGCAGATAAATTAGGATGAACTTATCAGCTTCAATTTTGTTGTTATTTTAACAATATACCTACATTTGTGAATTAACGTAGTACACATATACTATCTACATGTATTCACTGTATTTCATATCACCCCTTCAAAATACTGAAACTTTTGTATCGATTCCTAGTTCAAACGAGAAAAGCTTATTATCAATTAGGTGTTTGAATAAACGAGGATACACTGTTACAAACAGATCATTTCTTTTTCAGTGAGTTCCTTAAATGTTATCAGGATATCTTCTTCAGCATCAATGAAGATCACGTGATCAGGATTATCCCTGCCTGCTTGTAACATTTCAGTCCAGGGAGTTATATATATTTCAACGGAAACCGACCAGCCGCATGCACGTAGCTGGTCTCCAGGGGGCGCTGTGGCACGTACACATCCCTGAAATCAAGCGGGCAAATTACTGTATTATAAACCTGCCATAGTATCGTCCAACAGAGAGACAGAATAATTGTTTCAGTTTATTAAGAACAAGACAGAGACTGCAAACCTTCGCTCTGCTGCCATCTATGGACTAAAGAGTGAACTTAACGTGAACGTTCTATATATTTAAAACTGGGAATAATGAAATTTGATTTCAGTTTCCAGATAATCGTCGAGATACTGTTTAATTGGGTCGGTGGTATTTGCTAAGAAATACCTTGATCCGTCCGTCGTCGATCAATAAAAACTGGCAGTTTTCGCAGCAGTGGCTGGAAATTTAGTTAAGAAATTTGCATATTTGTGTACATCCTATTATGCAGTCATTTTTAACAAATCTGTAAATGGAAGTATATAAATCGTTCTGATGTATATCCCTGTCATTAGGGATTTAGCTCAACATATATTTCAGAACCATCTCAGACACATTTGTGTTTTGGCTCCGGTATGTGACCTTTTCCAATAAATTCTGACACGTAACTTTTCACAGCAAAGGCTGTGTGAATTGGCACTATACTTTGCACATATATTGATCTCGATGAAAGCATGTCACTTGGTAAATTAAAGGTGTTTTATATTTTTGGTCAGTCATGAAGTAATATAGGAAATTTTGGTCTTAGCCCTGAAGTCCCTGTATTCTTAATGAAATATATCCAGGCTTGCAGTTGGAAGGAAGTATCATATTTCAAGAAGTTTCCTTTATTTAATAAAATAATTCTTATTTCCATTATTGTCATAAAAAAATATCACCGGTTAGCTTTCTGTCTTTGGGACTTGGTATAAAATTTCCACATTAGAAATATGTATATAAATCGAAATATGTATACGTACATTAAATACATACATGCAATCCCGATAGCAGTACCGTTGCATTGAAAGGCTAGGGTAAACAGCACAATTTTCACAAAAAAAGTTACATGATGCCCTACTGAAAGCTTTTATGAAATTCTTGCAAACTTTAAGATTCATTTAAATAATTGGAAAAGGGTGAAAAGGAATTATACATACAAGGAGTTTTGCATGTTAAACATATAATTAAAAGCTGTTGGTTTTAACATCGAGCCCTCGTCAATCGTATCTGTACTTACCAGAGCCCTCGACAATCGTATAAATGTACTTACCAGAGCCCTCGACAATCGTATTTATACTTATCAGAGCCAACGATAATCGTATCGGTACTTATCAGAGCACCGATAATCGTATCTGTATTTATCAGAGCCCCCAAAAAACGTATCTGTACTTATCAGAGCACTGACAATCTTATCTGTATTTTTCAGAGCCCTCGACAATGGTATCTGTATTTATCGGAGCCCCAACAAGCCTTTCTGTACTTATCAGAGCCCCCGGCAATCATATCTCTACTTTTCAGAACCCACGACAATCGTGTCTTTACTTATCAGAACCCCCGGCAATCATATCTCTACTTAACAGAACCCACGACAATCGTGTCTTTATTTAACAGAACCCACGACAATCGTATCTCTACTTATCAGAGCCCACGACAATCATATTTCTACTTAACAGAACCCACGACAATCGTGTCTTTACTTATCAGAGCCCACAACAATCGTATCTGTATTTATCAGAGCCATCGATTAATAGCTTGATCCTTTGCCAGCCATTGATTGTCGTTTCGGTTCAATTTCATCGATCGAAACTTGTTTCGGTTTTATTGCATGACTCTCTCTCTCATTCATCCCAACTTATAACTGGTATTTTAATTTAGAATAATGACACAATGCTCAGCATTGGAGATCTGAATGTCTAATTTGTGCTCTAATTATTATGATATCATGTTTCTAAAAAGTGTTCATTATTAACTCAAATCAGCTAAGATGACAGTCTAGAAGAGAGATAAATCATCATAAATGACCTCCCAAAAATAATCCAATATTTGGCAACTGTTTACAATAATCATAGATTATCTAGCCGAGTAGTTCACAAATACAGGAGGCATAAACATCGCAGACCACAGCATTAATCTTTATTATTTTCAACTTTCTATTAAGAAGTGACTATATACAACACAATAACAGTATACCTTATCTCGTCCAAGCCATCCTCCATAACTGATAAAAATTCTGTTCTGAACGCTGATGTCTGTGTAAATCTATATGCAAGTTATACACATAAATCAACATGACTACTATGCAAAATAGAACTGAGCATTAATCATTCTGATTAAAGTCCAAACATGTATGGAAATAAAAAAAATCTGGACCGCCCGGTTTTGACATCATATTGATGTAGTAAATATTTATCCTACTTTTTCATATTAACCTCTGAGTCTGTGGCCATGTTAAATTTCAGTAATATATTCTCATGTTTTTTCATATCTTTATGCAGAATCTGATACGCATGTTTTAGTTTTCAACCGAGGTAAAATTTTAAATGTAACACATAATATATGAGGGTCTGCTCGTTGGTACTCCTTAAAGATAGTATAGTTTAGTATAATACTGTACTGAATATATTTTAACAATCTTGATAGTATTATATTGTGCAGTATATTATAATATAATATAGTACATTATGTGGTATAGTGTCGCAGAGTATAATATTGTAGAGCATAGTACTGTACAGTACAATACTGTATAATATATTCATTGAATATTATAGTATACAATAGCATAGTATATAGTTTAATACAGAACATAGTTTACATAGTGATTATGTCCCTATAGGTAACTAGTTGGAATTTTAGAATAATCCCGGAAAGATTGTGTTAATCTGACAGAGGATGACTCATTGTTTAATTTCCGTAGGCACATTATAAATATCTGTAAGAAAGTATCTTGGCAAAAAATGTGTTGCAGTAAACTGATACAAATATTATTTAGAAGGAAGTCTTCCAACATTCTCAATAAAGTGCTCGCGCTCCTTGTTTTTATATGCCTCACGTGGACTTTGGATGCGTGGACGTGGATATTCTATATACCCATAAATAGTATAGGTAAATATAAACCGATCCGACAATAGCAATGGACTAAGGAAGTAGACGGCCCGGTGGGTCAATTTGGGGCATAGGATTACTATTCTAGGTAGCAGGCCAAGGGTGTAGACCCCATCCTATGGTTCTTAGGTAAGTCACTTAGTTAGTAGTCAGGGTCTCCGCTTGTATTGAAAGAAGATGGATATAGTCGAGCACCGGCGAAGTTGAGTAGCCCGAACTCCCTCTACACCTTTGGTAAAGCGCATACCCCCCATAGACTGACAGTATGATCAAGATTTGATAAGTAATAACAACATTCCAAATTCGGTCAGACCTTTCGGCCATTTGGTGATTTAAAAATAATTTGCTGTTTTGTTCAATTTATCCTTAGAAAATGTTGCATAATAACATAAAATGTTACAGGCTTGGTCATTACTTGGCCATTAGAATTCGGAGGAAACAGGAAAGAAATGATTAATAGCAGTATCATTTCTGGTCAGCCACGTGCCCGGTATGCAGTCTTTTTCACTTAATATTGTAATGACATTTGTTATATGTAAGCAAGTGATTTCATCTTTGTCCATTCGTATGTTTGAACATCATCCATGTTCATTTGGCGCGATCTGCCAATATGGCCGCCACCTGTTCCCGAATCTGTGACTTCGAAATCTGTAAAATACATTTGTAAATACATACGTCAACGACAGCAAAAATAATATATATATAAAGCCTAAAACGACATTTGTTAGATATGGCTTTCGATTACATTGATTAATTACTGGCTGATTTTATTGTTTCAAATACACAATCTTGGCCTAATTTGTCCCAGATTTAAATAATAAATGATTGCAAGTTAAAATATTTATTATAAATAGAACTATTCTACCATGCATACAATAATTTTTAAAAAATAATATATACCAAATTTCTTTGTATAGTTATCTTAGGAGATAGAGAACACACGATATGTGAGACCAGAGAATAACAATTAAATACTCTCCTGACCAAGAAAGAAAGAGAAAGAGATAAGATAAAAAGAGGACAAACGACATCTCGCCTTCACTAATCATCCCTGATTATTTAAAATCAACCCAAAACTTTGTTTTAAACCTACTAAAGTCTAAATAATTTTATAGTAATAGTACTTATGTATTTATGAAATTTGCATTCATTGTTATAAGATACGTGTATTTCCAAATTATTTAAAAATACCATGTTTTAACAATCTGGTAAATGCAACCCATTTTTTGGTAATAAATAGTAAACTACATGACAATGCCTTTGTGTTGTAATAGTTTCTTAAGTGTGTTTCTTTCCAGTTTAAAATATGAAGTAAAACAGGAAAGACTGTTACAGGGTGCCTTAAACAAATCACATTTTAAAATTCTAAAATTAAGAAAAATACATTATATTATAAAAGGTATAATAAAATCAGATACCATACACACAAAACAATGCATTTTTGCAAGGATGCAAGGGAGACGTGGCCGATATTTCATTAAGCCAAGGTTAGCCATTTTGTGCAGCTATTTTTGGCTTGAGAAAAAAATTAATACATAAAGATAAATATTTTACTATAAAAAAATGCTCGAAACAAATGTTCAGGTTTTTTTTTTTTTTCTTGTCGGTGAAAGAAAACGGAGTTATTGTTTAAGTATGATAGTGTTGGCTTATGAAACCATCATGATAAACTATACTCTATATTAAATCACAAACCAGTTGGATGCAATATGTCACACGTTTTATAGATAATTTGTTTAGATACATCGGTTATTTTGTAACATCGTCAAATGGATAGGATTTGAGGTCAGTATAAGCCAGACAACTTTTGCAACCGAGTCGGGCCACAAACTCGGCTTACTATAAAAGTCAGCCGTCTGTTTTTCAAAGCCAGCCGTCTTTTTGTGGCTAACACGCCTGCGGGCTCTGAGGAAAATAAAATAACATACGCGTAATACTGAAAAGCAGCGCCGTATTCATCATCTCGCACGTATATTTTTCTGTATGCGTGAGTTATGTTTATGTTAAATGCACTCCAGGCACACCTGTTGACCTGTCCCAGGGTTGGAGCCCTTTCAAAGACATAAATATCAACCCCACGTCATATTTCTTTTTCTTTTTTTTGCATATAAATACAGGTGTAAAAAGGAGTTTACCTTTTGTCTCACTCCTGTCCTTGGAAACTCGTCCATAATGAAGTAATGCCATGGGCGGTCCCTCTCAATGAGCTAAGCAGAAGAAATTTAGAAGTGTATGAAATATGACCAGAGAAGGACTGGATGAAGGCAGTGCGCGGCCTGTAGCATACATGATAAAAGGGCGTTAGTTTAAAAGAATACACAAATTGTTACATAACCTCTACTTAAAAGTGACTTAAAGAGATTGATGACACAGACAATTTTTATTTTTTATTCATGATCCCTGCATATTGATTTGACCGTTTTGGACCAATTCGAGATCTCCCTATTGCTCGACATGTTTAAAAATGTCCCGATGGATGCTGGTAAATATCGCATGACAAAGATATGCGTGAAACGAACGTTCTACTGTACTTAGTTAACTAAAATAATAAAACGAAGCAAAATGTAATCAATTGTTATTAAGTTTAAGCTGCTGACGGCTGTGGTTGGAGTTTAGATTAAGAAGACGAAAATATATTTGCCCCCATTTATGCCTTTTGCAAACAACGGTGATGTGTAATATATATGAAGGAACATGAATTTATTTTGCAGTGTACTTTGGAAGGACAGGTACTTTTAAAAATAAACCGTACAACATACCAGTGATTCACAGTGTTCACGGAGTTCCGACTCTGTTAGGTTCTCACCGTCCTTCACACTGAAAATAGTTACGGAGGTACAAAGGGCAGATAATTCACTTGCTTGCGGGCTATTGAGAACCGCATAGTTTCTTGTTAGGGCCATCGAGAATCATATGGTTCCTTGTCAGGGCCATCGAGAAGCGCATAGTTTCTTGTCAGGGCCATCGAGAATCGTATGGTTCCATGTCAGGGCCTTCGAGAATCGTATGGTTCCTTGTCAGGGCCATCGAGAAGCGCATAGTTTCTTGTCAGGGCCTTCGAGAATTATATGGTTTCTTTTCAGGGCCATCGAAAATGGTATGGTTTCTAGTCAGGGCCATCGAGGATCGTATCATTTCCTGTCAGGGCCATCAAGAATCGTATGGCTTCTTGTCAGTACCATCGAAAATGGTATGGTTTCTTGTCAGGGCCATCGAGGATCGTATCGTTTCCTGTCAGGGGCATCAAGAATCGTATAGCTTCTTGTCAGTACCATCGAACATGGTATGGTTTCTTGTCAGGGCCATCAAGGATCGTATCGTTTCCTGTCAGGGCCATCGAGAATCGTATGGTTCCTTGTCAGGGCCGTCGAGAATCGTATGGTTCCTTGTCAGGGCCATCGAGAAGCGCATAGTTTCTTGTCAGGGCCATCGAGAATCGTATGGTTCCTTGTTAGGGCCATCGAGAATCGTATGGTTCCTTGTCAGGGCCATCGAGAATCGTATGGTTCCTTGTCAGGGCCATCCAGAAGCGCATAGTTTCTTGTCAGGGCCATCGAGAATCGTATGGTTCCTTGTCAGGGCCATCGAGAATCGTATGGTTCCTTGTCAGGGCCATCGAGAAGCGCATAGTTTCTTGTCAGTACCATCGAGAATCGTATGGTTCCTTGTTAGGGTCATCGAGAATCGTATGGTTCCTTGTCAGGGCCGTCGAGAATCGTATGGTTCCTTGTCAGGGCCATCGAGAAGCGCATAGTTTCTTGTCAGGGCCATCGAGAATCGTATGGTTCCTTGTTAGGGCCATCGAGAATCGTATGGTTCCTTGTCAGGGCCATCGAGAATCGTATGGTTCCTTGTCAGGGCCATCCAGAAGCGCATAGTTTCTTGTCAGGGCCATCGAGAATCGTATGGTTCCTTGTCAGGGCCATCGAGAATCGTATGGTTCCTTGTCAGGGCCATCGAGAAGCGCATAGTTTCTTGTCAGTACCATCGAGAATCGTATGGTTCCTTGTTAGGGTCATCGAGAATCGTATGGTTCCTTGTCAGGGCCGTCGAGAATCGTATACCTTCTTGTCAGTACCATCGAAAATGGTATGGTTTCTTGTCAGGTCCACCGAGAATTGTATTGTTTCTTGTCAGAGTCATCCATAATCGTTTCTGTTCTCTTGTATTAATAGTTATATCAATTTATAGCGCACTAGCGAAACAAGATTACAATATGCCCATATTCGAACATCTTTCAAATAATAATATACAGGTCGGATACAACAGTCTGTTAGAGGGGTCTGATCATGTAATGACTTACGTAACACATAAGCAGATTTCATCACCGCGCTCTGCTTCACTCTCTACGCCAACACACTGAAAAATTATTTTAGGATATACATGTATAAATGTAGACATGTCATAACATATAATCTGATATTTAATCATCATGAATGCATTAAGGACTTCAGGATGTTACCAAATGCATGTACATGTGAAAGAACATGTTTGTTAATACAAATCAGTTGTAGTCCAAAAAGAATTTGTTCTAATGACTTGTTTACAATAACTTATATTCTACGAGTTTATTGATTTTGCAGGTTTTTCAATCTCGATAAAGATCAGGGTAATTTTTCAAACTTACTTGAGCCATTAGTACTTTCGGGTGCTGACAGGCGGCGCTTTCGATAACACCCGGGTACACAACTTCGGCAAACTTCTTCAAACGCATTTTGTCAGCTTTTCTCCCCATAATATAAATGAATCCGTCTGGATCCACGTAGCCATGTCCCTTAGAGTAGCAATATTATACATGACCCAAAAGCAAAGTGACTTTAATAAGAATAAATGTTAAATAAAAAAAAGTTCCAGTACATCCTGTCTCAACTTTCCCCGTAAATATATTTTCACATAAAAATTATCCAGTTAGTATAACGTGTATAGCTGATCCGAGACTTGAACATTATAAACATTAAATTAGTATAAAACATGATTTTGAATATATAAGAAATGCATATGTATATTGAACTTTCCCTATATAACTTACGGCCACCCGCGGCGCCAAACGGCACTAGGCGTTTCTATAGTCGGTTATATTGTAAAAACAATACAAAAAAACATATAATGATATACCAATTTTATCATAACCTTTCTGTGACGACGAATTTGTTTCATATACCGGGTTCCTGTCCGATTCTCTAGCGAGTATTAAAATTAGTTATACTGGGTTCGCAAGCCGAGCACATATAAATCTATACCTAAAAGTAACAATATTTAGCCTGTTGATTTAGCTTACACGGAGCCCCAAAAAGGGAAATGGAATTCTATATTTTTGTATAATCCTCGGGAAGCTGTAGTGATCCCTCGAAAACTGTTTGTGTTGCTTCGTTCTTTTTGTGTCACCTCGGGAATCTTTTCGTGTTCGCTCGAAATCTTTTTATATCCCCTCAGATCTTTCTGGTTGTTAATTCAGAAATCTTTTTGTGTTCCCTCGCAAACTTTTTGCGTTTCCTGAGCGGTAGGAACGAGCGGGATTCTATGACGATACATTTCCTTGAATACGACCGACGGAGAAATAAGAGCTTTTGTAATATTTACACTGAACACAATTGTCATTTTACACACAGAAGATCCATCTTTGAATGTCAAGGATAGACCTCCTGCCCACATTTATTTGCGCAGCACGCTGTTTCGCCGAAAATCGAGCTATTTCGCCAGAGAAGTGTAAATTACAAAAGTAATTGTTCATCCGAAACCTCTAGTCTTTCACATATGTCTCATCTATGCATCACTCTATTTGATTCAAACTTCATATTTATGGGTCTTTTTGCTTGAAGAATTAACTTTTCGGGGTCAGCTGTTCAGGATGTGACAGGTTGCAGGTCAAAGTAATTAATACATTGGTTGCTAAATGATTACTCCAGTTTTAAGTGATTAGTAGTTACTCATCACAAAAGGAAGAATCTAATTAATTTGTGGACAAAGGCCAAGGTCATAGGTCAGGGATGTTCACAATAAACCTTTCTTTGTAGACCATCTCAATTTTCCTGTTTATATAACCATTGCACGCGATAAGCAAGATAATAATTAAAAAAAATATTTGACTTACACTTTTTACATTTGCATGTCCATAAATCTGATATGAGAGCTCTCCAACCTGATCATACCTTTTGAATTGTTTTGGACATTCATAATTGTAACATTTTTTGGAGCAATTGCCACAATTTTGTCTCTTATTAGAGGATGTGTGATATCAAATGTCAGACTTGTCTTAAATCCATCTGCCCTGTAACTACCATTGAAATTCTTTTGTCAGTGTAGTTTCTGTGTTTTATTATTGTTTGGTCCCTTTTAGTGGATGTTGCTGTCGGATTTAAGACCTGTCAGAAATCCAATATTGCAACCAGGTAGCCATCTGTAAATCCCTTTTGAATATATCATCTCAAGAACTGTTAAACTGAATGCAGTGGGACGTATATTAATGTAATCTT
The DNA here is from genome assembly GCA_026874595.1 of Sipunculus nudus. Classification (NCBI taxonomy): domain Eukaryota; kingdom Metazoa; phylum Annelida; class Sipuncula; order Golfingiida; family Sipunculidae; genus Sipunculus; species Sipunculus nudus. The sequence goes on along the minus strand of CM049313.1, from coordinate 4,245,316 downwards.
GTAAAGGATTGGGTCAAATATTTCTTTTAAAATATGACCATCATTTATGAACGTTCAGTACAGTTGGTTTGTACTGAATAAAATTCAAACAGAAGCACCCGTTTCTCAATTATTCTTTCATGGATTTCCCTGATTTTTTGCTATATATGTTAATGTTATATTTGGCCTTTGTGGTGTTCTTTTTGAGACTGACAGGTATTAAGCAAGCTATGCTTGTTCCTTTTAGGATTAGTTCCGGATAGATCAACAACCTTACAATTTGCCTCATCACCATAAAAGTGGACAAGGGTGGTGGGACAAAGTAAAGTCTGTTCAAAGATGATGCATTAGGATTGTTTCAGGACAAATTGCATAAACGTGGTTGTTTTTGTAGGAAATGCTTCACGGAATGAGTAACTTTTTGTAAGAATAACGCATGTAAAATTTGAATAGAAGATGTTTCTTTAAATGTAACAAATTTTGATTTTCAAGTTTGACAGTTGAGACAAGTAGCCCCGGCCGTCCCATAGTGCCTACCAGGAAGAGGTTCATTTCGAGTAGAAACGAGCCAAGGGGGATCATCTGGCCAAAGCCTCTTTTATTGTTTTTTTTTTGGAAAATATACGGAAAATGGATTATCCTTACCCTGTATGATACCAGCTGTTTGTATCTAAGTATTGTGACGTCAGTTCAGGATCATTGTGGTAGCCAAGGAAACAGGACGCGGAGCGAACTAGGACTTCCCCTATTTCACTGACTGGAACCACGTCACCATCCTCCCCTATCACTTTTATCTGGCAAGGACAATAACGGAAATGATGAAAACTAGATCTGGATACAGGGAAACATTAAGATTTCGATAAATATTCAAAGATCCATTATCAATAAATTATTGACATTTACATGGATGTGAACATATTCAAATAAACGAGACTGAAAGGCAAGTGACAGTTGGGCGATAATAAAGGAAATATCACTTTGCCTATCGTACATTCTATTACACAGCTTATTGCAACTATTAGAAAAATCGAGAGGAAAACCGGGTATTTCAAGTAAGTTTGCATATATAAGCCCTCAGAGAATTTAAAAAAAAGCCATGCTGATAGAATTTAACAAGCCAATTCCTCTGATCATCTGTCTTTGGGTAAAATCACTCATATCTGTTCTAACCTACCACTGCTGGACTCTTCTTTGTTGTGTACGAACAACAGGGCGCTGGCACTGTGCCAAGAATAAACGCCCAAATGAGAATGCGATATTTGTAGTTTTTCTGTCTTATTTATTCCAATTGGCTCTCAACGAAATAATTAGTTTGAGCGATACTGCGGCCCTATAGATTGTTGTGTACGTGTATGTATGAGGCATTTGTTATAAACAGAATTTTCTAATTAAAACACTGTCGGAACCAGGTATAGTTGATGTTTAGCAACACATCAAACTAATATAATGCACATTTTTATGGCAACCCAATCTATTTTTTGTGGATATGTGATCTTTTGTTAAACGAGTCAGTAGAAATGGCAACCCTGCATATTTCCCTCGAATTACTCCAGAATTGGAGGAGTATCATTGGGCTAGCATACATCCGAAGCTAGAAGTCAACGGATTCGGCCGAGGAGTTTTGAATGACGTTCGGCGAGCATGTCTATAGATGTCACAAACTTGCCTCCACATGACCAAGCGGATAACCAACAGAGGTATATCGCCGGTCCTGATTCCCGTCTTTTGGGAAGTTCATGGTAACGACAAGGACCTCAGAAGCGCCAAAGGAAATCTGTAACAAAAAGTCTTCATTTAAAATATGAGAGCTTTGATTTTAACTAACTATGATCAAATTATAATTATTTATTTAAATTTTAACTTAATATAAATATAAATGTATATACTTAGATTAACATATATTTGTAATATAATTATATATAATAATATATTTAATACAATATATATGATTCTTATCATATATGTATTTAAGGATATATTTTAATATAAATATGTCAATATAAATATATAATAGTTATTAACGAATAATGCCCGGGAGACGACATGGTGAAAAATATTTATTAATTCGTGCGCACGAATGACTAATCCGTGCGCACGGATTACTAATTCGTGCGCACGAATTACTCGGTGTGAAAAAAATAAATTTCCAAAGTGGAAAAAATATTTATTAATTCGTGCGCACGAATTACTAATCCGTGCGCACGAATTACTAATTCGTGGCCACGAATTACTAATCCGTGCGCACGAATTACTAGGTGTGAAAAATATATTTCCAAGGTGGAAAAATATTTATTTCAAGAGGATAACAAAGTAGCCGTTTACGCTAATGCAACTGCTCTCCTGCATATATAAATTAAAAGAAAGTGAAAAATTAACATGAATGCATATATGTATATTTAAATGATCAGATTGGAAAAGTGCACATATATTCACACACTATAAGATATATATATATATATTTATATATATATATATATATATATTGTTTATATATATATATATACTTAATATACGTTAATACAGATTGACATTCCACAATAACTGATACTTATACATATATTATTACTGGTAGTCGTACGTCTCAGTCCATATCGAGCGTATCAATTAGATTAAAAACATCAGTTTTTCCTATTGAAAATAGATATTGATTTAAGTAACTGGCACCTAGTCGTAACCGAGTATGGATAATTTCATGTTGACGATGATTGTCGCAATAATAACTGTATATTTCTCGAGAGGCAGGGTTTAAACAGTCACGAACATTTACCTTAAAGGAATCGATTGAAGTAGACTTAAATATATGACACTGTTCCAAAGTTTGCAGGCTATTGAAAGGAAAGAAAAGAAAATTTGAAGGAAAGAAAAGCGACAGTCTTTCCGTTTGAACCTCAGTATCTTTAGCAAATGCGATATGCACGGACTGTATAGGGCGAAGCATGAGACAGAGTTTGAGTTAATATATACGCAGATAATCTGGTGCTAGTCCGTTAATCATTTCATAAAATATGGATTGTATAGCCAACTCTCTTCTTATTTTTATACTTGACCATTATAGCTCTTTTACCATAGCTCCAGTGCTGGAAGTCGAGAGCGCTCCAGTACATGTTAAACATGCTTTCCGGTGTATACTCTCAAGTTGGTATGACTGTCTGACAGAACAATTGTTTAATATTAAAACACCATACTCCAGGACTAGATGTATTAATGATTTATACATACGACCTAAAACTTTCATAGAGAATTGGAATTTATATATTTTTCAAAATTTCCAAACGCTTATTGGCTTTCAAACATATCATGTTTATGTGTTCCTGTCAGGAAAGCGAATCCCAAATATGACATGAGAAGTTCTGTGAAGTTCATTTCACGTAGTTTATGCGTAATTTGCAATTTAGCATCATTGTCAAATGGCGATTGAGAACTGTACCTGGAGTTACTTTGTGAAGCAAAATAACTATTAAAAATTTCAGCCTGATCGGCTTTGTCTATAACAAATGCCCGAACGATGAAATTTTCCACTATGCACGGCAACTGGATCTGTGAGTTTTATATTTATATTCTTTATGTATCGCTTAAAGCACTTTTTATTTTCAATATACAGAGTTCCGAATTTTCCAAGGTAGGATGTCGCGGAACTGTCGGAAGGCGCTGGGCTTCATTTTGACAACCGTCTGACCCGCTGAAACTGCCAGCCTGTGCCTAGACTGAGTCGATGTGTGCTTGCTTCTCATTGGCTAGTAATTCGAGCGCACGAATTAATAACTCGTGCGCACGAATTAGTAGCGAATGAGCATTGAGTCGGCAACAAAAGAGAGCTGTTCTCATTGGTCACTAATTCGTGGCCACGAATTAGTAATTCGTGCGCACGAATTAGTAATTCGTTGCCACGGATAAGTAATTCGTGCGCACGAATTAATGAATATTTTTCACCATGTCGTCTCCTGGGCTCCGTATTTTTTAATATAGGTATTTGTGAAATAATTCGCATTCATAACGTTGAGTGTGTATATCTTAAGGAAGGTTAGTATGTTTTCATTTAGATCTAGACGTTTTTCTTTTAGGACATTGTTGCCACATTGTTAACCGAATGATTCTACGAAGTATTATTCTATATATAATGTTACGCTGGTCGGACAAACCGTAAGTTCTGGTACGTGTTTTGTAAATCTGCCGACCGTTTCCTTTGACATTTTTTGACCAGCTGCAAAACCTAGAATAAAACAGGATGAAGAGTGAGAGAGAGAGAGAGGGAGATGTAAAAAATTGCACGACATTGTATGTTTTTTAATATACTACGCCATATAGGTCGGGACAGACGAGATTTTTAAAAGGTGCAAATAGTAATGCATTAAGTATGCCGGCCAGAAAATGAGTCAATATACAAACCTCCTTTCAAAGTAGTCAAATTGTACTTGGACATGTATTTGTGGCTTAATATATCTTGCCATATGTGAGGCAAAAAGTCTGCGTGCGTGCACCTGTTGAGGAAATGTGTAAAACAAATTTTACCATACGTACCAGGTCAAAATAAATATTGATAGGTTGCTTTTAAAGTGCAGTTCGGTTAAATGAAATATTGCAAATAATAGTAACGAAGGGTAGTGAATGCAGCTGTCATTCATTTTACAAGCCGCGGTTTTAAGACTCAGTTCTCCTTATGGTTACGACATCCTCAGCGCTAAATACATTATAACTTGAAATTGCATTAAAATTATTCATATAATTACTTATATTTAGCCATTGCCTCCGTGTAACTATACGTGGATCCTTCCCGTCCATGTAACTTTGGTAAAAGGACGCACGTGGCCTTACACCACGTGCTGGTAGCGATTGACAATGAAATCATAAACATGGCGTCGTCGTCATGGCTGCTCATAGCTCCATAAACAAAGTGCTGAACCATGAAATATTAATTTTTTTTTTCAAGATCTTCATGTAAACAATATTTTGCTGGAGTTGCGCAGAATGGATCAGAAAACAGGGTTTAGCCATGTGCTAATGCTTAACTCCTTAATATATCACGATCTTGCAGTAATAAAACAGAATTATCAATAGCTTATATAAATCGCCTAAAATATGAATAAAATTAAATACACGACATTGTGTGATCTATGGAATGTGTATCATTGTTGTGACATAATTGCGTAATATGCAATTCAGAATGAGGTATTAGTCTCTGAAGATACTTTAAATTATAAGATATTTTAATATAATGATAATTTCAAACAACATTTGCATGTAAAGCCAAGGAAATAAAAATTAAGATGTTGTAAAAATTCAATTCAGACTGTTGAATTATGTCATGAATAATTCTTGTTATCTATTTAATTATATGCAGGCTTTGATAAATTGAAATGTGGCTTCCTTTCCATATTAAACTATTTACGTACCTGTTTCTCTGGATTTCTCCTCATTTGCATGGCGTACGTTTGGTTCACAAATGCATTTTGACAATGGAGCACTACTTTTGGTTCTCCAGTTGTTCCCTTTTGAAATGAATCCATTTAACTTTGATTAAAATCTTGCCATCGCTGGGGCTATTTATGAAAGAAGCTGAGACATAGACTAAGTTCTTCTTATTTTATTTAATTATAAACCGACGGGATATGTTCATCAAGGTTTAAACTGGTCAGACGAGTAAAGCTGCACGGGTAGCAGATTAATATAGTTTTACCTTCTTGTTCACTATTTTTCTAAGTTAATCAAGGAGTTAGTGGGCCATATTATATGATTGTTATGGTAGTCTTACGACATATTACTTAAAATTGTGTAACATATTGAATTACAGGAAATTATATTATTTTGTTTTTTACGCAGCTTTGTTTATACTTTTTGGCGCGAGTTTGGTTCACAAAGGCATTATAGTACCTCAACAATACTTACCTGAAAAACAGTCTTCATCTACTGAACATTCTTACTGATCACACTTACTGTTCACACCTATACCTATTTTTTCATGCCACCTGGCTCCACGATAATTAACTGTAGATTACCGTGTAGTTTATGGATTCATTTTTTTAAACTAATGAAAAAAGTTGAATTACTGATAACATTTAATTGAACGGTGGACGGCAGCAGTTTCTTCTACCACCCAACGAAACTGTGCGGTCTCAGAATTATTATAGCGCAAGGGTGTGCTGCCCTATAGACTCGATAAATAGAATTAAGTATCAGCCCGAAACAACTCTATGGGATTGGTTAGCTATAAACATACCGAAGATGTGAATATAACCCCCGGGTCTTCCGGTTTGACGTCTCTTATCCTCCTTAAAACGTCTTCCTCGCTGATTTTCTCTGCTTGTAATAAAACATCCCTGAACTGAATCACTCCGCTATTTCAACAAAAAACACAAATATAAATCGATAATAAGTGATGCAGAATATACTGGGCTACCTGTAAAGCGTGCAATTCCCCTTCATAAACTGAAACTGGAAACCTTCTACTAATTTATATTTTGTATGTTAACTGAAGAACTAAGGTATCCAGCATCGTAATGAGACATGTCAATATTTGGCAAATTTATGCATATTATCCCTAAATAAAAGAAGGGTATCACTTTGTTAATTGACCAATACATGTTTCTTATACGTAGAATCCAAATGCAGATGCATATTCAATGAGATAATTTGCATATCATGTAACTTAAATTTTCTCTATAATTATATATCCAGTTGCTCCTGACTCCGGATGATCTGTACCTGAGATGACAGGACCTCATCGCCACCACGTCCTCCAGTGACGAGATTTTTTGGAACGGACCTTGACCAGTCTTAAGACTCGGAAACATGCGCATTAATCCTTCGTAGATCCTCCCTTCCTCCCCCGGTCCTACCACTAAAATCTTCGTGCTGAGCTGGAGAAAGACTAATGTTATAAATAAACGAATATAAAATAATTATAAATGTATCCGAGTCCAGTTTTAAGGCGGGGGGGGGGGGGAGGGGATGCAAATGCTGTCGAGTAGATTTTTTTTTCATTTGTCGTCTGCCACGTGTCAGCGCTAAACAGCTCATAGAGCTGATATTCCAAAACTTACCTCTTAGTTTGGAAGTCTTGCGTTAAAACTGATACGATATTCACTTTTCCCTTAAGCTAATTTCCATGTAATTAGACCTTTTCGCTAAAAAGTCTTTTACATTCGATATTTTAATTATTTTTTTATGATTAACATATTATTATGAATACCTTTCACCTTCGGACATTTCGTAAATCACATAATTGCATTCACTTTCAAAATTCAAGATCATCGAACCCATATGAGTTTAATAAAACTCATTTATGACACTGCTGTTGCTGGTTAGGAAGGTCTTACATAATTAATTTAAAACCTCCGTACCTTGTTAATAATCTGTTGAAGATATCTTTCAACTGGTTCAAGTATGAGTGGCTGAAAACAAACATTATAGCATTAAAAAAAGAACATTGAAATAGATGAAGTAATCCATAGAATGGAAGTACAGATGCCATATTGTAATTATGAGCAACACCAACAATGTACGTAAATCTTAAAAAAAAGTCGAATCTGATATCTTTAGGTCTAGTATTTAAATGTGTAAGAGGGAGAACGGAATGAGGTAGGGACGGTGGGGTGCGGATGTTTAAATTCCATTTGAATGCCATTTCAGGAGCTATGATGAAAAATCAGTTATAATTTACTCAATCTAATGTAAAAATTCCAGTTCCAATGTGGTGCAAATAATTCTTAATTTCATATATCATACATATACAATTTGCATTCTTTTGACTGCGATAGTGTTTTCTAGCCCTCAGCCCTTAGGCTGATGGGCTATTGTCGTCACCCAAGCTGTCCATCCGCCCGTCCGTCCGTACGGCGTCCGTTAACTTTTACCTTGTGAGCGGGATATCTGGAAAAGGATTCACCGTCAGAATTTTATTTCCTCGGTAAAGATGTATGTTGACAAAATCTCGGTCAAAATCGAAGATGGATGACCTTGACCTATTTTTCTACGTTTTAGAGCGGATTATAGAAAAAACATTTAGAAGCTTATTTCTCAGGAACCATCGGGTGGATTTTCACAAATTTCATAGGGACTGGTGATCAGTAACTGCTGCACCAGTTTGGGGGCGCCACCTACAATTTCTGATTTTTAATGAATTTTTCTTGGATTTTTCAACTTTGGCCATGTGAGCGGGATAACTCTTAAAGGATTAACAATGGGAATTTTATTTCTTTGGTGAAAATGTATATCAACAAAATCTCTGTCAAGTTTGAAGATGGATGACCTTGACCTATTTTTCAAGGTCACAGAGCTTATAATAGAATAAAACTTAGAAGCTAATTTTTCAGGATGCATTTGGTGGATTGCTATGAATCATGGTACATACCTCTCCATTTTAAATTTATAACAGAGACATGTAGAGATATACATCCATGTGAGAACAGATATTTAGTATTTGTTACTGTTACCACCTTTAAACACTTTGGCTGAGGGCTTTTGTCAGCTTCTGCTGATATTCTAGTTACACCCATTGGGGGCATGTTTGTTCAGGACTAACGGCTATACATGTTGGCGATAGGTTAGTCATTAGGTCTGTGTGTCTTTTCATTACAAAAGCGGATTATTTAGCCTGAATCGCACCCTTTTACCAGACCTTTTTTACGGTTTTGTCATTAGTTCTCCAGGGTTGGATCCCTCTTTATAAAAAATGGCATGGGCCAATGGCCTCTTGTTGAAATCAAATGTATATTGTAAATAATGAGTCGATTAAATTGAATAGTAAATATATTTTTTCCCATAATGTTACGTTAATGAAAAAAATCATGTGGCTTTTTTCCCTATTTGCAATGAAGGGGGAGGGGGAATTTTATTGGCTGTGGGGGAGGGGGATGAGGCTCCATTTTAATTATGATACAAATTATAAGCATTGTTTGATTTTGTCAAGTTGATCCAGGGGAAGACAAATGGTAATTTGGATTTTTTTAATCTCTCATCGGGAATTCAAATCAAATTAAATTCCTATCAATTTTGTTTTCAGTACCAGTTCAAGAAAGTCTCTCCTAATTTTAATCCAGGTCCAACTCAGTTCAGAACTAAACCCAGCCCAGAAGGAATGGACTTACCATGGAAAAGATTGCCCCAATCCCGGTTATGGCATAAAATAAAAATATGGTCTCGCCATCAGGAACGCCAGCTAGAGTGATGACATCACCCTTTTCTATTCCAAGAGCCATGAAAACCTTTCCGTACTCTTTAGACTACAAAAAGAAAACTGTACCCAGTATTATAATTCCCAACAGGTACATTTAAAAGACGAATTATATTTACAATATGTTCGTATGTATTTCAAGTCTGCTGAAATGCAGATGAATAAACGATATATATCATTTATTTCCGTTTTTAAAAATGAATGATTATAAACAATAAATAATAAGTAATAATTACAAATTTATGTAAACAAATCCAGAACGTTACCTGGTTGGGCCAGATAGGAGGTTTACGAGAACCGTTTGTATTATTCAAAACTCCACTTACATGATGTTCCCCAAATTTCTTTTTACTGTGTGTTGGGTTAAAAACTACAACATCGATTAAAAAAACAGTGTATTTAGAAGCAGCGGGTGCATTTCGAAGGTTGGATTGGGATGCCCACATACTCTTAAAAGCAGAGCCGTATACATGTGAGTCCCATTCCGCATAGTGTTAAGGAACCTAATAACAACATATCACGAAGTCGTGAAGAGCATAATTTTGTTATAGAGACAAAAACAAGTGGTCAATGGGCCATGACGCTCAGCTAATTTTGACTTGGTGCTCATGTTTTTTTATTAATGTTATATATTGTTTGTGAGAAAAGCCTATGGCTAAAGTTACAGTGTTGAAAAAATGGACAGAAAATAAAAATTTCAGGATTCATAGGAGACCTGCCCAGGACCCCCTAGATTTCACAACAGAGGGTTCCATGGAAAATAGATACAATTTGTTCCCTGTCTGTCTGAGTGCTTAAAATCATGTTTCTAGTCCATAGGTAGCAGAATATAGGCCACCATGATCTAATTTCAGGTTTCCAAGAAGAATTGCCAAGGATTTCCCTGAATGTCATGTTAGAAGAGTCCAGGGCTATTGGATACAAATTGTGCTTTGTCTGTCTTGGTGCGCAAACCATTTTTCTGCCAATAGGTCACTATATAGGTCACTATGCCCTAATTTCAGGTCCAAGGACACTTGACTAGGAATACCCTGAATTTTATGTTAAAGATTCTAGGCCTAACAGGCACGATTTGTCACCATCTGACATTCAGGGTGTTCATACGACTTTTTTTTCTTATAGGTCACAGAATATAGGTCACAGTTACCTAATTTCAGTTTTCTAAGGACATTTGCCTTGGACAGATACGATTTGTCCCTATCTGACATTCAGGGTGCTCATATGACATCTTTTGTCTATAGGTCGAAGACTATAGGTCACAGTGACCTAGTTTCGGGTAAGGAGCTCCCAAAATGTCAGCTAAGAGGTTTTCAAAATATGGGTCACCAGGACCTTTTTTCAGGTTTCCAAGGAGATTTGCCTAGGACCTCCCTAAATGTCACCTTGGAGGATTTAAGTCCTTATTGATTCAATTTGTGCCTTGTCTGATTGTCTGATGCTAAAAAACATTGTTTTCGGCCCGAAGGTCATAAAATAGGTCAGGTTTCTAAGGAGATTTGCCTAGAAACTCTCAGGATATTGTATTAGAAGATTCTAGGCCTCACAAATACGATCTGCCCCTAACTGACATTCAGAGTACTCCTATGACATATTTTCCTTAAAGGTCGCAGAATATAGGTCACAGCGACTTAATTTAAGGTTTCCAAGGACATTTGCCAAGCCGAGAACTTTCCATTTCTGGAAAAATCTAAAGAACCTAACAAAATAAACACGCTCAAAGAACATACTAGAACAAAGGACGCAGTGTATCTACACGCCAGGGTTCAATCGTGAGCCGGCCCGGCCAGGCGAGAAATCCCCAGACTAACATGACAAAGATAGTTCAACCAGTACGGAAAAAAACTGGAAGTGCAACATGCAGCCAGGCGAGGCCGCTTCAACACGAGCTACGCCCGTGTAACACAATACAAAAAGGACACCTGTAACACTACCCCTCCTGTAAGAAAAAAAAAAGTTTTCTAAAAACAACGATCACAATCACTTAATTTTTACGACATTTCGAAAATCATATTATTTACAATATTACATAAAGATCTTGTTTACAACATTTCATAAACATCTCGATAAGCAATCAGCAAGTACATTGTCTTTCCCTTTAATGTTTCATATATCAAGATTGTAATCCTGTAAAAAAACTCCATCTCAACAGTCTTTGATTTCTGATCACGGATGATAATGATAGGCTGGACTGATGAAGTAACATAAACTTTGAAATGTTGCAATGCCGAAATCAAAGCCAAACATTCTTTTTCAATAGTGGAGTAGTTTTTCTGGTTTGTATTAAACTTTCTTGAAAAATAACAAATTGAATGTTCTGTGTCATCATTGCCTTCTTGTAACAACACAGCACCAGCAGCAGTATCACTAGCATCTGCAGCTAACTTAAAAGGTACAGAAAACTCTGGAGCTATTAAAACTGGTGAATTTTGCAGAATTGCTTTCAAATTCTGAAATGCATTTTCACAATGAACATTCCATACAAACTTTTGTTTCTTCAATAACAAATTAGTCAAAGGTACAGCTACAGCTGAAAAATTTGGACAAAACATCCTGTAGTATCCAACCATGCAAAAAAAAAACGCTTTTTTTGCTTTTTTTGTTTTCTGGTCTAGGAACTGTGGAAAAGGCATTTATTTTAGCATCAACAGGTTTTACTTGACCCTGCACTACAATAAGAGCCAAAAATGTTACTTGTGCATGACAAAACTCAGATTTTACTAAGTCGATGGTCAGACCTGCTTCACTGAGTCTTTCGAAGAGGTCGCAAAGAATTTGCTGATGTTTCTCCCATGTGTCGCTGTACACGATAAGGTCATCAACATATGCGTCGCAGCCCTGAATGTCCTTGACAACCATATGGATGAGCCGCTGGAACGTGGCTGGCGAGTTCTTCATGCCAAACGGCATATCTTTATACTGGTACAATCCTTGCGGGTCACAAATGCGGACTCTTCTTTCGCACGTTCCGTCAGCGGAACTTGCCAGAATCCTTTTAGCAAGTCAAACGTGGAAACATAACTGGACCTACCGACTCTACCAATACAATCATCGATCCTGGGAATCGGGAACGTGTTAATCTTGGTGATAGAGTTTAGTTTTCGATAATCGGTGCACATACGTTAACTTCCATCAGGTTTTGGCACAAGAATACATGGTGAACTCCTGTTACTGTTACTAGGTTCAATAAAATCATTGTCCAGCAAATATTGCACCTCATCCTGTAGATACCTTTGCTTTTCTGGATTCAGTCCATAAGGATGCTGCTGGACTGCGCTTGCCTCACCAACATCGACGTCATGGCATAATAATTTAGTTCGCGTTGGAATGTCCCTAAACAAATGTCCATTATTGTGCAGCAGGTTCTTGAGGTCTTGTTGTTGTTGTGCGGTAAGGTGTGACAGTTTAGCATCAAGGTTGTTAAGTACGTCTGAGTTTTTTAGTGGTACTGTTCCACACTAAATGTCACACTTATAATCAGTATCTACTTTAACTGAGTCAGGGTCAGTTTTTACACAAATAACAGCAGTAACATTACGTACAACATCTGATGTGCTATTTCTGTCATAATATGGTTTCAAAATGTAAACATGGCACATATCTGGTGTTAACAGTATGTAATTTAAATCACTGACTTTCTTTCCAACAATGTAAGGACCAAAATACCTAGCTTGCAGGGGTCTGCCAGGGATGGGTAGTAAGGCAAGAACTTTTTCACCAGGCTCAAACGTCCTCCTTACAGTGTGCTTGTCATACTTTGTTTTCATTTTACTTTGTGCTGATTTTAGATTTGACTTTGCAATCTCACAAGCATTGTGTAGTTTAATGCGAAAGTAAATGCATAGTGCAATAAACAAAGAGAATCAGGATCAAGAGTTTTCTTTAAGCAGTTTTAAATGGACGGCGAACTGAGTGTCCTAAAACTAGTTCAAAGGGACTGAAACCCAAGGACCTTGAAAAGGTTCTCTGACAGCAAACAGCATTAGGTGGATTCCTTTATCCCAGTCTTTCTGTGTCATAACAATAAGTACTAATCATGTTTTTTAATGTCTGGTGAAAGCCCTGACTTTCATGATGGTATGGCGAAGAGCTGTACTGTTTTATACCTAGCTCAAGCATAACTTGCTGGAATAAGCCAGACATAAAATTAGACCCTTGGTCAGACTGGACTGATTTTGGTAATTAGTAAGTTGTAAAAAACTTGGCCAGAGCCTTGGCAATACTTTTGGCATTAATTTTGCGCAATGGTATTGCCTCAGGGAACCTGGTAGCTGCGCACATAACTGTCAGCAAGTATTCATGTCAAGATTTCCTTTTGGGCAGTGGTCCAACACAGTCAACAATAATGCTACTAAATGGTTCCTCAAAAACAGGAATAGGCCTAAGTGGGGCTTTAGGAGGATTCTGATTGGGCTTGCCTACCGTCTGGCATGTGTGGCATGATTTACAATATTGTACAACATCTGCCCTGAGGTTAGGCCAGTAGAAATGGGTACTAACTTTCTGATAAGATTTATTTATACCCAAATGACCAGAAAAAAGGAGCCTCATGTGCCATACATCAGGTGGTCGCCATTTACGCATAAGCACTCCATTTTCAACATATACACAAACTGGGTTCTGTGACAGTTCATCTTTAGAAACTGCCCTGGGAAACAAACATAAAATATCAGGGTCCTTATGCTGTTTCGCGATTAGTTCTAACCTTGAAAATGTTGCATCCTGTACAGGCGAGTCGTTACACGAGTCACCAGTAACCCCCAGAGGGTTATTATCTTGACCAATATCCTCATATCCTCAATATCTTCTTGGCCATAGATCTAGTTACAGCACATGAAGGATACGAACCAGGAATTTCCTGACTTTCAGGAACAAGTGAAGGCTTTTCTGTCATTTTTGGTACAGGCTGTACTTAGTCACCTGCAACATCATTGCCTAGCAGCAACTGAATTCCCTTAAAGTGTAAAGTAGGTCTTATGCCCACAGTAATATTCCAAGAAATCAAATCTGACTTTACATGTACACTGTGAAGCGGAACTGAAGTGTGCTTGTCTGAAAACACACCATTAACAAGTGGATGTGCACCAGTAAAAGACCTATTAGAAAATGGCAATGTGTTTGCTAACATGAGAGTCTGGCCTGAACCAGTGTCCCTCGAAATTCTTGTATTTGCTAACTTTAGAGTCTGGCTTGAACCAGTGTCCCTCGAAATTCTAATAGGGGTTAAGTCTGAAAAATCAGTTGAAAGTTATACAAAACCATATTGTATGAATAGCTCAAATAACTCCATTTCAGAGTCAGGAGAGGAATCTACTACCTCAGTTTCATCAAACAAAGAACTGTCAGTGACACTGTCAGTGTCATTCATATACTCTTTTTCAGAGTCATTAAAGGAATCTACAAACTTATTACAATCAAACTCCTAATGGGAGTCAACAGAGGAATTTTCCTCAGCAGAAACAAACTTCTGTTTGTCATAAGAGGACCCGGCCTCATTTGAAATACTCTCGCAAGGGTTATAAAAGGACTTAGCCTTATTTAGTGGATACTCCTTACAGGTGTCTTAAAAGGACATAGACTTATTAAATTCCTCGCAGGAATCAAATGAGGTTTTTAACCCGCAAGCTACTGCTTCTTCTATGGAGTCAGACGGCACTTTGGCCTCCGTAGCATCAAACCCTTTATTAGAGTTAATAAAGGAGTTGTACCCCTTATTTACATGAAATGAGCTTGGCTCTTGTACTTTGCTATGCATAGATTTTGAAACAAAACCAGGAGGTTTGTCCTTTGGTTTATTTGTAAGTTTTTAGCAGTCAGATATTTGATGACCTTCCTTTTTGCAGTAATAACAGATTTTCCTCGAAAATGACTGTTTTTTTGTTGGACTCATACACAGTGGACGTGAGGTGTAGCAATGGGCTTTGTTGAACTATCAGGACTACTGGTACTGGGTGACTGCGCTTTCAACTTCTTTTGACCATACTTATTTACATTCTTGTTTGTGAATGACTGGTTTGATTTGCTAGTAAAGGACAATGCGCGACCAGCTAAGAAAGTTCCAGATTAGCATGAGCGCTATGTTTCTACATGTCAGACACTACAAGTGGGATGGCCCGGCTCGCGCATCTCCCATGGCTTCGGACAAGGCTAGCGCTACACAGACACATGCAAGACTGCCGTACTTAATAAAGAGAGACACCTTTAACAATAGTCAGAGCCATTATTTTTAAAATGTGAAAATGTGAGTTCATGCGTAAATTTCCTTTATGGCTGAAATATGCAGGTGTATGTAAAGTCAAGAAAATATAGTTGGCTCCATTGCTTATCAACATGCTTTTTCAAGGACTATAAATTACAAATCAAATCTTTTAATTCTGAAAGAAAAGCACATCTTACCCTATCGATAAGGTCTTTGTACGTTATAAGGATGTCATCCTCGGCGTCGATAAAGACCACATGATCAGGCTGGGCGCCGCCAGCCTCCTGTATTGCATTCCAAAATGTTGTGTACTTCAAGGGAAACCGGCCAGGTGCATGCACGTAACTGACCTCCAGGGGGCGCTCTGGTATGTACACATCTCTGTATATTTACATATAATTTGCATATAGCATATACCATATATATATATATATATATATATATATATATTAATTTGTATAGATATAACAGTTATATCTGGGTATATATAATTAGCATACACATATATACATATACATAAAACTCATATATTGCCTGTACGTAACTGACCTCGAGGGGCGCTCATTCCTGTATTTAGTCATAATTTGCATACAAATATTTGTTTGGATGTACAATATCACTGCAATCAGACGGAAGAGAGCGGATGTCGTAAGTTTAACCCAGAAGATTATGCTATTCAAACCATGGGTGTGTTTTTGTGCTCGGAACGCGTTCCTGTTCCAGCAGTTTTCCTTATACGAAGTCTTTTTCCAAGGGCGTGTGCAGAATGATTGCACAGGGGGGCTCGCGACAGCAACAATTCTGAGCAAAGCTCGCACATGAATATAGTACAAGAGATTGTAAGCCCCTCCCAAGGAGAATGGATTAAAAATAACATTATCTTTGGACAAGTTTGGGCTCATGTTAATTACATCGATAAACTTATTTTCTCATTTCTCATGAAAAGTTTTCATGTAGCCCAATTGCTATTTTATGTAAAATGACGCGGCCATTCCTGTAAATTTAAAAGTCGAAAGGTGACAGATTAATAGATTATAACATCTTTTGTTGCCGGAAGATCAACGACAAACACTATAAACATGTAATATAAGTATACGCGTGGGTTTAAAGCTATATCCTGTTACTTGTATATATCCATGTGTTTATATATATATATATATATATATATATATATATATATATATGTATATATATATATAAAATTCACTTCGATCTATATGCACAACATTAGCTTTTTTATTTTCTTTTGGTTAAATAAGTAAGCAGGGACAATGGTTTGCCTACTGTTGGCAGTTTTTTTTATATCATATTAATGTGTTGTCATGTATAATTCTTTCATAGGATAATATTTTTTTACATATCATTCGAGAATTATTTAGCATTAAACAGAAAAAACATAATTGGCCAAATGTAAGAGTTAACTGTTTCTGTTATAAATGAAAGGTCCGGCTCACTTAACAAGTCTGCTAACTTAACTGGTGTGATGGTAGTCTGATTTGAGAGGTATATATATATATATATATACCTATATTGAAAAATTACTATTACATGCACCATAAATGAATTGAATCTAATGTTGTATTTTTCCTGGCAAGCATGCACATTTACACGCATATTGTATCCGACCTATTAATAAACAACTGGCCCATGCATGGACCATGGCGCTCAGATGAATTTGACAGACCGGCATGCATGTATTAATTATTAGTGTTGTAATATGGGACAGAATGGCTTCCAGAGATTCAGGCGTTTTGTCCACTGGCCTTAGAAAATAGAAAATACAATAGACCTTACAGTGACAAATATGCAAATAGATGGAAAAAACATGTTAATTATAGGCTGTCAAGGCTTGAAAAGGGGGTTGAAAATAAAGTAAATTGTGACGGAGAGATTATATAATTGCTATTTATAAATGGTTTCTTTCGATGAAAACTTATGTAAATTAATTCAGAAAAAGGCAAATTAGATGTAAAAATATGCAAATATTTTTTTAAAGTCAAAAATAGATCCTCCATAAAATTTTAAAATCCGCTGGCATATTTCATGGAAATATCTAAAAAACTATTTAAGTTTCTGCAGAATCATTATAAAATATGCTTAAATTCCTAAAAATGAGGTACACTATCGGGCATATTTTCCTGTATATAATTACATATATCCATATCCAACAATTAATAATTTTCCTGTCTCTCTGATTCTCCATATCTTCGGAAGTATTTGATCAATTTTAATGAAATAAAAATCATTTAAAGCAGCTGATAAAACAAGTTGACGCTCTGGTCACTATCTTTCTGGAATTCAAACAATAGTTTTGTGACGTTCCATCATATTAAAATGATTCAGAGCTCCGTTAAATACGTTAAAAAAGAAGAGTGATCACATAACTCATGTTATCAAAGAACCTTACTTACTTCCCAGAGCCTTCAAGTTTTAGTTGTTTCTCATTGTGATTTAAGCCATCATACATTGCACCGAATTACATTATTGGTCTACTTACTCGCTACAAACAACTGAAACAGATCGCTTTCGTTGGTTCAAACACTTTTAAAGATTTGTCTCCCTTAACTTCTCTGATCCTGTATCCTTACCAGCTTATCTCCAAAATGTTGACCCCCTCACTGTATCTCTTAACAACTCCTATATTTATGCTTGCTTTATCGAAGTCAATATTTACTTATAAATTAATTTAATTTTTACTTAATATAGTTTTTGCATTTTTATTTACTGTTAATCACCGTCGCATTCTATAAATCCGTTCAATGAATTTTCAATCATTAAATTTCATTTATCATTTAATTACCGACACTGACCAAACACAGTAAACAATAAGATCCAATAAACGAACGTGGAATTAATTAGAAACAAGATTTAATAACAATTTTGCGACATGGTGCTGCAGATGGATTGTTTTCAGACATACTCCGGAGCCTCTTCGGACGGCCAAGCCATTATGATCCTCCCCTAATTAAGAAGACTCTTAATGTCTATGGTAACGAGAGCTGTATATATAAAAGTTACGTCACAGAGATATTGCAAAGGTTGAACGCGAATGACGTAACATTGACTGACGTCATCAGCTGGAATTGCTATGTCTCTGTCCACCAGTAATGAATATTTTACAATCATGTGAAGTGTTTTGCCTTACTTTGGATATTTTTTTCTCATACGAATTAATGCAAGGAAAAATTATATTATTTACTCGGATGTCAGCGGAATAGCTCCTGAAGCTTTTGATCTAGAACTTTTTGTACTGTCTTCCGTGTATAACAAATATCCCGAAAAAAACCTTCGGACAGGGGTACTGGTAAAATATAAAATAAAATATAAACAATTTATTTTATATGGATTGTACAAATAGTTATTAAAATTAATCGCGGTATTCTCCATGGCTCAGACTGTAGCGTTCGGTAGACTGTAGAGGTGGAGGAAACCGGAGAACCCGGAGAAAACCTCGGCTTTGGAAGGGCAACTACAACCCACTCTCGTTACCACACCGGGGTTGCCGTTGGAGAGAGCGGAGCGTTTTAACCCCCGACTGTCTAGGCTACATGTGCTTTATTTGGAATAGTCGCAGAGGACTTACTGTTTACACTGCCAAAGGTAACTACTCCGCTCATGATTATTTATTGAATAAGTATGCGATTAAGGTTTACTTTCATGGTTAGGTTTAATTGATACAAGTAGCAGCATTTAACGTGAGCTAAGCATACGAGTTTCTCATTTGTGCAAGGTATATAATCCGGGGTAAATATAGCTAAAGATCTTATTATTGGTTGTATGGTATATGTTATCTCCATGCCTGATATCGGGTTAATCGTCCGCCATTTCTGGAATTCACCTTGGCATAAGTCAGGAGAGCACGGATCTGATAAGGTAAGACACAATGGTTACCTTTGAAAGCAATAAATGGAGGATTTCTGGCATTAAAGAGTAAGAATATGTTACATGTTCTGTCTCTCGGTGTTTCTTTCTCTTCTATTTCATTGTGCTATACGGGCAAAGTCTAACGTTGAAGTGATTAGACAGACTCAAGTATTTTATATCCACTTGATGGATTTAATTTATCATGGGAAGCATTAGATATACCTGGCTCATGCGTTTGACCTTGCAAGGTTGATTTATTGCCGTTTGTCTGTTTGTTAGTTTATCGAACAATCTAGAATACTTTATACTTGCACTTTTGGAACGAGGTGTGTAAATCAGCTAGCTTTGATACGTCATTTAAATAAATCACAATTAATGCCTGTTGAGAGATACAATGAGTAACTGCCAAAACCAACCCAGTATAAAACAGCATAAAACGTATGTCCGTGAACTACCATCAAGTGTTCTATTCGTAAATAAACATTTATGGACCGGTCTTTATTGAATCTTTACTTGTATGTCAATAGAATGCTCTGAAGATCAGCTGCAATATTTATTGTGATTACATGATACAGGAAACCATGTACAAAGGATTAACTTTTTTATTTACAGACAGCATCTAAATAAGCACATTGTTATTTCCATGGGTGAATAAACTCATCTTTTGAAGCCTCCGGGTTTTGCCTGCTTTATAATAAACTTATTCATTAACAAAATTCCCTCTTGACCCTACCATGAATCATATGTGACCTTAATAGCATATTCTTTAAATGAATAATCATGGGCAGAGCAGTTGCGAGCACTCAGTCGGTCACGATAGACTATGTAAACAATCTTTCCACTGACAAGCGCAAAATTGGAAAATTTGGGCGACATCCCGAATCCTGGCAGGGCCATCGAGAATCGTATGGTTTCCTGTCAGGGACATAAAAAATCGTATGGTTTCTTTTCATTGCCATCGAGAATCGTATGGTTTCTTTTCAGGGATACCGAGTATTGTAGGGTTTCTTTTCAGGGCCATCGAGAATCATATGGCTTCATGTCAGGGACATCGAGAATCGTATGGGTTCTTATCAGAGTCATCCATTACCATTTTCGTTCTCTTGTATTAACTGTTATATTTATTTATTGCGCACTTGCGAAACAAGGGTATAATATGCTTGAGTGGGCAAAGTTTTTAAATATTAAACAAAGTTCGGCTAGAACAACCTTTAAGAATACAATATGAGTGGTCTGATCATGTAATTAACTTACGTAACACATTATAAGCAGATTTCATCACCGCGCTCTGCTTTACTCTCTACGCCAACACACTGAAAAATTAGTTTGTGTTATAAATGTAGACATGTAAAAACTTACAATCTAATATTCAGTCATTAAGAATGCATGAAGGACTTAAGGAGGTTACCAAGTGCATTTTCTTTTGTTGATAGCATAAATTTTAAATTCAACCTCTCAACCTGAAAGAACCTGTTTGTGAATACAAATCAGTTGTAGTCCCTGGCAAAAAAAAATATTCTAATGACTTGTTTACAATCACTTATATTCTGCGAATTTATTGATTTTCAGGTTTTTCATTCTGGATATGGGATCAGAATGAATTTTATTTTAACTTGCTTGAGCCATTAGTACTTTCGGGTGCTGACCCGATAACACCTGGGTATAGAACTTCGGCAAACTTCTTCAAAGGCATTTTGTCAGCTTTCTTCCCCATCATTTAAATGAAGCCTTCTGGGTCCACGTAGCCCATGTCCCTGCATGAGTATAGCAATATTAAACATGATCCAAAATCAAGGTTACTTTTATAAGTATAAACGTAAATTGGATCAAAAGTTTCAGCACATCCTGTATCAACATTTTCCCGTAAACATATTTTCACATAAAAATTTTATCCAGTTAATATAACGTGTAAGAATGATCCGAGGCGTGAACATTATGAACATAAAAGCAAATGATACATGGTTCAGAATATATGAGATATATATCAGACCTTTGATATCAAACTATCGGCCAATCGCGGCACCAAACGACACTGAGCGTTACATTGTGAAAGAAAACCAAACATGTCGTGCTATTCAGATTTTATTCTTACATATCTGTGACGATGAATTTGTTTACCTTCTTCCTGTCAGGTTCTCTAGCGGGAATTAGAATACTTAATAATGTGTCCACGAGCCGAGCACATATAAATCTATACCTCAAAGAAACATATTTTGTTAAATTTGTTGATTTTGCTTACTACGGAACCCCAGAGGGAAAAGCGGTATAACATATATTTTAAAAGATAAAACGCGATTCTTTGGGAAACTGTTTTGCTCCCTCGAAACCTCTTTATTAACATTTTTCTGTTTAAGGTTACCTCCTCAATTTTTATTGCTAGCCTAACTAACTATACGTACATTGTCTACGTGAGAGGGCAGTACCACACGCTTCCTCTCATGTTACATCCTGGTGTTAACCAGGCCCAGTGACTGCTGCACCTGTGGGCCTCGGGTAACTAACCGTTCCCACTGGTAGGTCATCACATCGAGGTCCCATGAAAGGCCCGGTCGTTTGTGAGTAAAGCACGGCCGTTGGGCATGGCCTTCCCATTAAGGCTGCAGAGCGCTCACACTGGGTGTGGGCTGAACTTGCAAAGTCCTGTGCTCTACCCCTGAGCCACAGAAGCCGGTACATAAATCCTGGTTGTTTTCCCCTATTTTTGATTCTTGACAAGATCGAGTCAGTCTGGGGATAGGTAGAAAACAACAAGGGACGGCTTTAGACTACCTTATTATTAATACAAATGGCTGTGTGATTTGCGTTCTCTCGTAGACAGGAAGCACTGACAACAGCCTACAAAGATTTCTGCAAAGATGTTGCTCTCTAGCCTGTTCCTGGAAAAGCCCTTACCCATGCCTTGTGCGGCAAAGATGGATTGCAGGCAGTAGGTAAGTGGAATGAATCAGTACGAACGTAAAGTAATCAGTAAGTAAGGAGTTCAACAGCTTACCAGAACACAGGGATTAGACCTGTATCCTCTTATTTAATGCTCTTTTTCACTGAGCATATCGGTATTTATGAAGCGGGGTACCAGTCTATCGTAAAGCACCCTCAATGTTAGGCTCGTTCCCTGCCCTCTTTCATTTCCTTTCCACCTAGAAAGAAGTGTAGGTTAAGTAAACCTATTCCATGTGCATTTGTTGTGTGAATGGAGGATTTCATTCAGATCCTAGACTTTGCCCTGATTTGATTGGCTGGTTCACATGTGACATCATGGACTGAATTTTTTCACCAACTCAGATCTAGTAATGCTTGTTGTTTTTTATCTCTGCTGATGGAACTTGAGGACTGACAGCGGCAGAAATACTGTGATTTTACTAAGATGTAGAATTTTTAGTCACAGGGGATTTCCCAGTGTGTGACTTCACTGCCAAGTTGACAGTGCTCATAGATGTGCCAATTGTTTTTGAACATATCACACAACCTCATGTGTTTAGTGGAAAAATATATAGAAAAAATGTATTTCCCACAGGAATCGGCTCATGTAATGCAAAATCTATATTAATATTTTTTTCATAACCAATTATGTTATATGAAAATATAATGAGATTTGGAATACGTTTGTTTGACCTTTATGCCAAGATTTAGGCACGGGAACCCGTCTACCTTAATATTTGAAGAGAAGCACACTGCGCAGACTCGTACTATGCTATTAAGGGTTTTTTTTTGGCGTCTGACCCCTACAATGCACCACAGATTTCTACATGCACCAGCGGCGTAGGTACAAATGAAGAGGATATTGTACTCCCTTCAAATATGTTGGTTAAGAAATATTTTAAGGGAAATTACATAAACATGGTTTTTTTTTGTGTGGCAAGGCTGACATGAAAGAAGTAATTTTTTGTAAGCATACACACGTGAAATATAAATAGAAGATGTTCCCTTGAAATATAACTTTTGATTTTGAAGATTGAGACAAATCAATTTGTCGTGAAGCACCCTGCAGTTATAGGAAAGGTGAAGTCATAAATCTAATTCCTATTCATATCGTTGTGTGTGTATATCTCAAAAAAAGGCAAGTTTGTCTTGATTTAAATCTAAACTTTTATCTTGTTGAGACTGCGTTCTTTAATACAGTTGAATTATTAACCAACA
Organism: Sipunculus nudus; assembly: GCA_026874595.1. Classification (NCBI taxonomy): domain Eukaryota; kingdom Metazoa; phylum Annelida; class Sipuncula; order Golfingiida; family Sipunculidae; genus Sipunculus; species Sipunculus nudus. The sequence goes on along the minus strand of CM049313.1, from coordinate 4,221,971 downwards.
TCTACGACTTATTAATCCATATATACATGCAGTTAATTCTGGTACTTTTTCTTGTAAATCTGTCGACTGTTTCCTTTGACAATTTTTGACCACCTGACAAACCTCGAATAAAAAATAATATATATATATATATATATATATATATATATATATATAGAGAGAGAGAGAGAGAGAGAGGTCTATGTCAAAACTTGCAAGAATACACATCCATATATATAAATCATATATATAACATGCATAATCAATCATTTAAATTTTTGCCCACCACGGGTGCCCCTTTTCTTTGTGCCTTCAGGCCTGGTAACACGGCCTAAGAGTGTGTGATGCCGGGAACGAGCTTTCTCTGGGGCTTTATGTGGGGTTTTCGTGCATTTCGCGGTCACTGGCCTGAAATAATCCCCATTGGTGATAACTTCTCAAAACTCAACCTCCGCGCAGGGATAGGTGTTTTGTGCACAAGGAGACCTTGCGTGAGGAGAATGCTCAAAGGGTGGTCTTTAAAGGATCAAAATAACCCGCACGGTAGTAAATGCAGGGGAGAGCAAAACGCGAACCCCAAAAAACAATTTCCTAATTTTCTTGGTTCACGTCCAAGTCCACCTACTTCGAGTCTAAGTCATCTAGAACCCCGGCAAAGTCCAATAAAAAATCCTTAATACAAGAAATTGAAAATGCAAATTTGAGATTACCCTCAGTACTTGTACACTAGTTTACACATGCCTTATAAATTGAATGCTTAGTTACGTTGAGGTGAAGCTTGGTGTAAACACTGTTTTTATAACGTTCTGTTAGTAAGTTGCAAATGTAAGTAAATATGTTTACAATATATGAGAGATTTTAGACTCAGCCTGAGAGATAGACTCAGCTTGATTTCTTTAATCCTTTCCCCGAGTCCGTAATTCATTGAAGTACTTGTCAGTATTATACAAAACTTCAGCAACGTCATGATTCCCCATAAATCTTTTTTTACTGTTTGTGTAGAGTGAAAAAAAAACTACAAAACCTTTTTTAAAACAACTTTGTGTAAGATTGTACATAGGGCTTGGAATATATTAAAGCGACATAATCAGGAGCAATATTATGCGTATTCTTTCACAATGTCTGTTCCCAGCAAAACCATTCCGGCACAAAGTCTCAGTACCTCGCATACGACTTTTTTACACCTTGTTATGGCTGTGTGTGTTGATAAACACAGTCCACGTGTGTCTGTTTACCATAACAAGGCCGCGTGACCGGAGGTCCGATCGTGAGCCGCATTACGCGTAGTTTCAGCCAGCGGAAATATGTATAACATTTTCTGGGCCAAGTAAGGCAGGGCATCTCCTGATTGACACGTGTAGTGGCTCCGCGAAGAACACGGTCCCAAGCACTGTGTTTATGTTGACACCTGTGATCGCGCCCGGTCCTCTCTTTTTAACACTCGTTTACAGGAGTAATCAAAATTTTGGCAAGTAGAGATTTACTTAAAGGGAAGAAGCTATTTTTCGTATTAATTCAACATGCTTTAAAGGTTACTGGGCCCCTTAAATGCTTGACGTAATGAAGGGAATGATCCAGGCGATTTGTTTTCTAGGGAGTGTGCCAGCTACCCATCCCATACCTACTGAATACATTACGTAATGTCTATTGAGCAGAGATATATCACAGAACATGGTCAATGTATGGTCTAGGCCACTCCCCACCCTTCCGCCAGAGGGCGTTTTTACTAAAAACTAACATCTTCCTGTTAGGTATTGTTGGACGGCCGGAACTACTTGTCTCAACTGTCAAACATTAAAATACAAATTTGTTATTTTTTAAGGAAACGCCTTCTGTTTGAATTTCACAATGCTTGCAAAATACTTCCTTGAAGTACTTGTCACAAAAGGACATGTTATGCAATTTGCCTTTGAACAACTCTTATCCAACTTCCTTTAATGAACTACATCACCCTCGTCACTACATTTAGACCTACGCCAGAGGTGTATTTGAAGCCCCGGTGTATTGTGGGGGTCAGATTATGACGCCCACAAACCCTAACCAGCAGAGCCCGGTTCCGAACAGTGTGGCCCGCTGCCCAGTTCCAATCATATTTAAAAATGTGAAAGAATTCATGCGTAAATATCCTACATGTTTTTGTTTGCAACTGTTTATAAAGTGTATGTATAAAGATGGCACCAATACACCAAGGATTATGAAATACAAAACAAATCTTTTTAATCTGATCAAGAACACATATTACCCTTTCAAAAGTTCTTTGTACGTTATCGGTATATTATCGTCATCGTTAATGATCACGTCAATGATCACGTAATCAGGCTTACTGCTGCCAGTTTTTGCAATGCTGTATTGCATTCAAAATGTTGTGTACATAAAGCGATACCGGCCAGATGCATGGACGTAACTGACTCCAGGGGGCGCTCTGGTAGCTTATATATATATATATATATATATATATATATATATATATATATACATATATATATATACATATATATATATATATACATATATATATATATATATATATATATATATATATATATATATTCCCCTATATGTTTTGTATAGATTAAACTTCTCTGGGGCGGACACCTGTCTAATGCGGACTTGCTGGCTCCAGCAAGTGTTTTCATGGTAAATCAACCTGACAAATATGGACACTGGATTGACAAGTAGAGTGTCCGCCGGCGAGTTCCGTCAAAATCTTTGATCTATTGTCGACGACAAAACAAAGGCCACGAGTCTTTTCCTGTCAAAACCTTCTTGGCTCATTTCGGGAGGGGCCAGGGACCGATGAACGCAGTGATTTTTTACAGTTGACGATGTCGAGGCCAGTGCTTTCCGCAACAGTGATCATCACACAATGAATTAATGCAAACAAGGCCTTTGTTTGTGCAAAACCCGGAATTAGTGAAAGAATCATAGTCTTGGTAAGTCAAAATAATAATCCGTGTCAAATAAAGCCAAGTATGACAAGTAATATTATCTCCATGAATATTCATACTTAGTTTGTCACATTTTCATCATACTGTATATATGTTATACACTGATGTTTTATCTTCTATCTTTCAGGAACTCCTTACCTGAAAATAGGTAATAAATCTGTAGATCAGAGGTCAGAGGTTAAGATCACTTGGTCCACTTCTTCAAACAGATTTTTAAAATACATTAATTGCCAAACATTTCATCCCAAACCATCTATCTTTTACATTTGGATCTACTACCAGAAGAGAAAGAATCCTATTGATTTTATGTCACAAGAACAAGGGTCAAGGTCACAGGATCCACACTTTGAGAAAGGTCATGAAAATAACCTTATAGACATATTTAGCTGAGCGTTGACACCCTTGGGTCCCTAGTTTTGTGACAGACTTGGAGACAGACGACTTTGAAGGGTTATCGTTTTAGCTCTTCAGAGTGTAAGTCAGCTGTGTAAATGCACTGAATGCTCGTGTATATTTTTGCACGTGTTTGCACGGGCGATTCATTCGTTTTACCGTGTGACCTTATTCGTCTCAGATAACCACGCAGCTGTCTATTCCCACGTGTAAGTTTGTATCACGTGAGGTAAATTGTATATTACTCAGATCTTTATATTATTCCACCGAGGTGAACCACGTTCAAGGCAAGTCAATATTTTAATATCCTTTCAATTTTAAAGTTCAGGAATTGAAATAATATTTTTTTTTATTAGAAATTAATATAACAGCATGAATGTTGTTTATGTTTAAAGAAGACCTATGCCTCATTGTCTTCATACGGTGGAGAATGTATAGATGCCTCTATACCGACCACCATAATAATTTATTTAACTTTTATTGTAAATTACCAGCAAACATATTTGGGTCTAGATGTCCCATTTGTATGAAAACACATATTAAATACTCAATCTTCCACGGATATTCAACATTGTTTATAAACCGCTACGGGATAAACTAGATCTAATTGGGCTATAAGCCCTGTGCAAACGTTTATGTGAACTTTTGCCCTGTGAAAGCGGTTAAAAGGATTAATTCATTAAGGGGCGACTGGTTTATAGTTGTGCTGAGCGGCGCTTTTATACATCGCCCAAGCAGGACTGACCGGAAGTAGTAAGGTATACCGCTGGTACTCATTATGTTGATTTAGCGTTAATTAACTGCAAAACAGAACTTAATTACTGCAGAAAGTGTGAATATACTAAAAGCAAAATTCTAATATAGCATATTAGCGTATACAAGTCGTAAAGCCTCCGCAATACATCACCAATACCTCAAAATGTTTATAAAGGACATTCGATGATTGCTCTGTTCAAAGTTTCCAGAATAACATAAGTATAAATGTTTATATATATATTTTTTTTATTTCAGATAAGAATGAAGGTGTTCATCATTTTTGCCGTCCTTTTCGGCATATCAGCAGGTTCGACGAACTAGTTGATTTAATACACTTCAGTAACGTTGCAAATTAGTAAACTCATGAAATGCAGTTTTCATATATTTTTCTTTGTACATAACTAACTCCTTACACACAGCCAGTGCCTGGGGATCATAGAAGTGAGGTCTGGTGTGTGTGCACCTGTCCATTAATTTTGGTTAAAGTTTCTGAGTTGTCATGCTGGTCTGTTATTACATATTATATAATTATGCCTCGACATGTGGATAGTAGAGGAATACGGGGGCTGATTAATTATTTTTCTTTATCTATAGTTAGGTCAGTTTTGTGGGTGGGCTTTCATAGGTTTCTCCAAGTAAAACAGCATCGATATTTGATTTCCACCCCTATTTCTGCTTCGGCAAGTACAGTGTTACGCTATGGCCGATTAAAAAAACTGATCTTAGGGTACAATATTTGTCCAAGGCGACAGATTTGCACCTAATATTTTTTTAGTTTGTCCCTAATGTCTCAGATCATACACTTTATAGCCGGTTCCCCATTACCACTTAGTTGTAGGCGTCTATATATATTTATAAATAATCAAAATCCTTAAGAAGCAATAAAAAATTAACAATACTCTTTAACCTAGTAATTGTATAAGTAATATAAAAATACAATGATGTTGTAACGATATCAACAATTTGATAGAGGATGGCCCTTTCTATGATCGCGTTTCCGCGCACGGAAAAATAACGAAATTGTTAACCATTTATACCGTTTCCATGATCGCGTTTCCGCGATTGGAAAAAGGGTCCAATACATGTATTTGTTTTTTATCTCAATTAAGCTCAGCTTAAATGTCCAAATGGCTGGGTACAGAACCAAAACACCTGTTACTACTTCATCACGACTGACCACACCTGGTTTGAGGCGGATCAGTACTGCACCTACCTGCTGCCGGGTGGCCCTACAACGCCCCACCTTGTTTCCATAGAAACCGTAGCAGAGCATCAGCAGCTGAAGGCTATAATTGACGGAGAAGTGGGTAAGTAATCATAAATAGGTAAGTAATAGTAAGTGGGTACGTAAAACTGAGTAAAGGAAAGTGGGTAAATAAAATAAGTGGGTAATGTAAAGTAAGTGGGTAAATAAAAATAATGAGTGGGTAATTAAAAGTATGTGGTTAAGTAAAAATATGTGGGTTATCTAAAGTAAGTGGGTAAATAAGTGTGTAGGTAAACATAAGTGGGTTAGTAATAATAAGTGGTTAAGTACACATAAGTTGGTAAGTAATATTGAGCTGGTAAATAAAAGTAAGTCGGTAAGTAAATATAAGTAGGTAAGTATATGTAAGTGAATAAGTAAGAATAAATGGGTCAGTAAAAGTAACTGGGTAAGAAATCATAAATAGGTAAGTAATGGTAAGTGGGTACGTAAAAGTGAGTGGGTAAATAATAATAACTTGGTAAGTAAAAGTAAGTGGGTAAATAAAACAAATGGGTAATTCAAAGTAAGGGGGTAAATATTAATAAGTGGGTAAGTAAAAGTAAGTGGGTAAGTAATAATGAGTTCGCCAGTAAAAGTTAGTGGGTCAGTAATAATGAGTGGGTAAGTAATCACAACGGGCTGGTTGCTAATAAGTGGGTAAGTATTATTGATTGGCTGATAACAAATGGTTGAATAATAATGAATGGGTAAGTAAACTCAAGGGGCTGAGAAATAATGAGAGGGTAAGGTATATGTATTGGATAAATAATCAAAAGTAGGTAAGGTATATTAAATGGGATGAGTTATAACAAGTGGATAAGTAATACTTAATTTGGTAATAATAGAAGGCTAAGTTTTAGAAATTGGATGTGTAATTATAAGTGGATAAGTCTCTTGAAATATGGGCTCCAGTCGTATCGACAGTAGGCTGGCAAAATAGGCATTTTACGTTCATGGTGTGTCTATATATGAAAAGCAGTACGACAAATACAAATAATGAAATATTATTTGATATAGATATTCCCAATTGTGTTTGTGTGAGGATATGTTAGGCGGGACGTCACGCAGAGCAAGTAACCCCAATTTGAAGGTTCTGGTCCGACAGCCAATGGAGTCGAAAAAGCTCATTGGTCCAACAACGCATTGAACTAACAGCCCGTCGGTCAGCCGATGCATTGGTTTGAGAGCCCATTGGTCAGATAATGCATTTGCCTGATCGCCAATATATGTGACAATACGCTTGTCCGATGGCCCATTGGCCGAACAGCCCATTGGTCCGATGGTCCATTGATTAAAGTAATTGGCCCATTGGCACAAGAACTCTTTGCACTTACAGCTCATTGGTCCGATAGCTACCCAGCTGACACACAGTGACACTGCGCAGAATCAGAATCACAAGAGTTCAACTCTACGAGTTACGGGTTTATGGGCATAGAAATCCTAGCCCAACAATGCACCTTGGCTTTTACATGTAAAGGTGGCGTTGGTATACATTAGTAATGTAATCCGTTAAAATATGTTAGATAAATATTGTTTCATGGCAAATTTTAGAACCATGGGCGTTTTTGTGGTAAGAAATCACCTTATAAGTAATATTTTGTAAGCATGCGTGTGTGAAATCTAAAGAGAAGGTGGTTTCTTGAATTGTAAAAATTTTTCATTTTGGCAGATAAGACAAGTTGTCTCGGTCATCCAGAAAGACCTGTGGAGGAAGATGCATTAAACACAGGTCCCTTACCGGTTGACCTAACAGCTGTTGGCCTGTAGTCTCTAAAGGAACTATAATATTTACGCTCAAACACTAATCACCTCAAGAATCATTTGAGATACTGAGTTTATTTTTGTCAGGCCAATGGATTGTAGTATAGTAAAGTGAGCTTTTGTCAAGTCCTGCTTTATATGGAATATCAAAACCATAATAACTATAAAAAAAATACAACCAGATGAAGCATTTATTATTACCATCAAAGTCTCAAGGACACATAAACAAGAGTATGTGTTTACCTTATACATTCTATTTGCATGATGTCACACTTTCATAAGCCGACCACATCATCTGTGTGGGCTACAAGCTTCAATGAACCAACAATGACAAGTAGCTACATTTTTACTAGACTGTGCAAGCTTTGATATGAACATAAAAAGTTCACCTATTATCACCCACCTGTGTTTATATACGGGGGTGGGGTTGGGCACTGAGCTTTATTTTAATCTTCTTTTTTAAATATTATTCAGTCCTGAGACAACGTGATTTCTGGACTTCCGGGAACAGGATGGACGTATATGTTGGGTGGAAATGGTCTGGCGTCAATAGGCCTTTTACGGAGACAGTGTGGGCGCCCGGGGAGCCCAACAACAGTGGTGCATGTGTCCAGATGTGGTCAGACAGCTCACATTCCTGGGACGACGCTCCTTGTGATACCCACGTCAGCTTCATCTGCGAGACGCCCGCGGGCACAGATAACTGATCATCCAGATGTCGTAAAAGTTCAGGATATCGTAATAGAATAAAAGCAGAAACATCGGAAAAGAATTTCTTTCTGTGTTCACCATTTGTAAAATAATACCGCATGAACATACCATACCCCGTGGATTTTATATTCTCTTTCATACTAAAGATTAACCGATCAAGCCACCCCATGCATCCCTTTGATTAGCAACAGAGGTAAGGTGAACCAGGCCCCGTATAGTGGCTAAACAATTGAAGGAACCGTTTGTAGAATAGAGTATTGACTGAATTAGAAAAATCATGGTTATAACAAAAATATTAATAAAAATAGACATGCTAAGTTTAAAAAATTTAGAACCAACTGTAAATGAGAGAGATGGATTTTGAACTTAGTGTGATGTGAGATAATAGAAAATACCGGTAGCCATGGCAAATCTTAAACTCTCAGACCACCATAGGGAAAGAAAAACAGTATAACTTTGTTTTTTTTATGCTTTTGAATATAGTGATTCCTCTTTACATACATGTTACTGTATACACAAATGCACAATACAGAGTTATACATGTATTTTCTCTGGTAGTGTAAGATTTGACATGATCAAGTACATAAAAGGTAACATATAGCAACTAGTTTGCCATAAATGAAAATGTTAACACATGGTCGTTGTTGAAACATGTTAACTTAACACTATATTATTCATCTTTTGTTCATAAAGCGAAAGCAAGTAATATGCTTGGATCAGCAGCAACTAGACCTTGCCAGAAACTCTATATGTCTTATCTGTACCCTTCGGCATTTAGATATAATGTTAACAGACACATCAATATATTTGACATAAATCTAAGTAGAAAATTTCTTGTTAGTTTATATGAAAGATTAAAATATCACTTTTACTTAAATCAGAATTCATGTAAATTCAAAAGTTAAATTTATTGAAACATCAAATATTCACGACTGAAGCTATACTGCAACTTGCCTGATGATTGTGACTAATATTGGAAACCAGTCTTTCTTTGGCTAAGTAGCAAATAATGAAATTAGTTATTTGGGCACATCTCGACTTTTAAGATCTTATATTCAGGAAACCATCAATACACTCCACAAAAAAATCAGTAAAAACACCACGACAGTTTACATTGAATAATTTAAAACGGATGCCATATACGAATGCCATATACCAAACACGAGTTTCTGACAGCCATAATTTGATATTACCCATGCCCAGGCGTGAACGTTTTAAGTCCACTTTAATTTATGCTGGTCCATATCTACAGAATCTGCTACCTTTCAATTTAAAGCTTGTCTCACATAACGACCTTTTTAAACGTGTATATAGATGTTTGATGCGATAGCACAGTTTTATATTATACATGTATATTTACCATAAAGCTACCTTTTTATTAATTACATAAGATTAAGATATGTAATTCTTATATTATATTTTCAATGTTCACAACACAACTTATGAAATTTATCAGAGCATTTCGGGTATTGGCCAAGGAAACTTCGATCAGATTTTAGTGTGGATCCGCCTCATGATCCGGATCCATTAAGACTTCCATGAATATTCACAAATGTATATTGACGTATGCAGAAATATACCTTGGAATATGGGCGAACAGTAGAATGCAAACACGGGTTGGGGAGCAACTCTAAATGACGAGAATTCTGCCAGTGTTTATTCACCACTGTCACTGAGAATAAAAAAAATGTCAATATATTGACTTTTTCCAATCTAAGGTGAAGGTTATATATATTTGTGGTCACAAATTTTGCTAAATTTTGTACACATATATTTAAGAACTTGCTAAGAGGGATATATAATGATACTGACTACATTTATATGATCATAATTTTTTACTTTCATTTGATATTGCCGGTTTCCAACCAAATTATTTAAAATATGATATAATGAGCGATTCTAAAACATAGAATTTAGTACATTGTTTAGATAGATCACATAAAGTAAAAATAGACGAAAATTGCACACTTCACACTGATTTAACTGTTCCCTACTTTTTTACCAATTTTAAACTTTTAATGTACGCTGATAAATTATATGAAGGTGAAATTAAAGAACGATTTAAAAACCGTACAACTATAAGACGCACGCATAATTTACAACCTTACAAACATGATTTAGGGAGCCAGTGTCTGCCCTATAGCCGGGAAAACACGACTCCATAGGCTTTTTGATTGGACTGGTGGGCTGAGTTCGGTAGTTCTTTTGTCAGAGTGGCAAAATGCCTTGAATAAAAACCCCAGAAGATACAAGTCATTAATAGGACAGGGGAGCGATAATCTGAGATCGGGAGGGATCTGCACAATAAATCGGTAGAATAAAGTGAAATAAATATATATCTTATTTTAAAAGGGATTAAGATCACGCGATGCATGTTTCTATTAAGTTGTTTATGTTAAAAAAATCAAGATAATAAAATATGATATCGCGCTACCTAGGAAATCTGGGAAATTTGACTTTTGACCTCCAATTATGAATCTCTACAAGGCTACTTTTAAGCCTTGATAAACACAGACATACGCCAACCAGGGCTCATGGCTTGCGATGGACCGTTTCCACCACACTAGCGACATCTATTGGCGAACACAGAGTTCGGGTCCGTTATACCAACACAACAAGTCTGACTGCTGTATCTCAAATGATGAAAATAAAACGATTCTCTCTTATCATTAGAGGTAGAGGTCTTGTATGTGTCTGTGTCATGTATCTGCTTCCATCTAACAGACAAAAAAAAACCAAAAAAAACAGACGACCATTTTGTGCTATGCGCATACTCGTGGTAAAGGTCTGTGAACTGCCTCTCTCTTGTACTGACCAGAGGATCGCTGCATGGCCAGAAAATAATTATCTGCAATCCATCAAGTGCTGTGAACCTTAATATTGCTCCTTTGGGTCCGTGATTTAACTAATAATCCAGTATCATTCTCAGTAAAAGACTGTTTGCTTATTTTCTGGCAAGATGCTACTGAAGGCAAATTAAACTCTACCATAAAAGTGAATGCTTATTCTTTCTTGGCGCGCTCTGCCAAGATGGCTTCAACCTGCTTTTGTACTTCTGACTTTGGAATCTATAGAATAAGAAAAAAAAATGTTTTAGTCTTTACCAAAAATTCCACATAATACAAAACACCATCTATAATCAATGAATTTCATTTGGAAAAAACATTTTTTTATATGAACGATCTAATCCAGCACACTTGTTTAAGATAGCACAAGTTATGTTAAAATATACTAAAATGTAGGAAAAGACCTTTTTCGACTGAAGGGTTCATTTTCAAATATTTTGAACACGTTTTAGTTAAGTACAAAATGAATTTTACCAGGAAAAATCGAATCTTTGTACCTTTTGTCTTGCGCCGACACGAGGGAAACTCTCCATGATGAAATAATGAATCGGATGGTCCCTCTCGATCAGCTGTAAATCACAGTTATGGCATTTGATATCGTTTTAAGGGACCTAATCATAAACCAGGCATGTTAAACATACATGAACATAGCATTTTCCATTAAACCATTAAGGCATCTAGTAATATTTCGGCCCTAAACCGTTTGCCTACTCCTGTTTACAAGTGGCAAGAAAGCTAGAGCCGATCAGGCCTTCAACCGTAAATGTAGCGCGCTGGCCACCTGGTAGCCGTGCGGCACAACTTTACAAATCAAGATTTTTCAAGCTCCCAACCGGTGTTTCTGCTGTGCTTCCTCTTTCTTTTCTTCTTGGGAAGGACCTTTGGTCACGCAGTCTTTTTATGGTAACCAGACACACGTGGACAGTGTTTACTCACTCACAGAGCCATAACAAAGTGAACTTGAGACAGTAAGACCATGCGTCGGGATAGTTTTGCTGGGAAACTTTTGCATTTCGTTAAAATTGACTAATAGCGTGAGATAATACACATATCACTGAAATGTTAATATTCCTCTAATATTTGATGGTTGCCATACAGAACCAATAAATTTGCCTTGGGTACACAGGCTATATACGCTCTTTACACAGCGCTTTACCCATAGGCCAACTACCTATCTGTAGCTTCTTTAGAAGCGCAAGATTTCCGCTGCCTCGGGAGCGTACAGGCTATACTGTAGGCTTCACACGTCGCGGTGTTAGTCTCCGATATTCTACTTCAGAAATTTTATGTGTTCATAATTGAAATGAGGTTTCAGCCATGGGTTTCATCTTGGCGAAAAGCGTAGCAAGAGCAATTGGGGATATTTGCCTAAATTTAGGAAGAAAACTAATTAAAACAACAAACATTTTACCCATAAAGGATAATCTGAATACCTTGAGCAAAAGTTTATGTTGTATGAATAGATATCTAAATTACCACAAATTCTACCCCAATAGATTTCTACAGCCTTCCTCACTCTCCATGTTTATCTGTAGTAGTAGTAGTAGAAGTTTATTATTAAAGCGCAACATGTACATATTATTCCAATTTAAACATAGTAACACATCCAGCCTCTTCGGCTCATGAAGCCCTATACTTTGAAAACAATTCAAACAATGTTGTCACATGCCCATGTCTTTAAACTTACTGATCTTATCAAAACTGACCAAAAGATTATTGTCAAATGATTACTGGTCCATTAGCCACGACAAAACAACCTTAGAAATATAACCCTATATTTGTTTGGGGTCTATTGCATGGGGCCACATATGTTAAGCAACTTGTAAGGCCATTTCAATTACTAAGATGTGTATATTCTCAGCCTTGCCCCGAGTTAGCGCCACGACGTGCTACAAATTCTCACAATTTGCTGCAACATCCTAAAGTGACCCATTCACATAATAAGTATGTTAGCTATGCATGAAGTTTATTGTATTCTCCTTTAATGTTATTGTATCTTCCAATGTTTCCTTCTGGCGCCATTTACTTATACAGAAGGAGAAATTGACCTGGAAGTCGGGATGGTTTTCCTTGGAAACTTTTGAATTCAGCCAAATAAACTAATATAATAATGCACATATTACTGCAAATGTTATGTACTTTAAAATAATCACTTAGAATCGCGCAAAGGACAACTAATTTTTTCTTTTTTCCAACTTTTTGGTCTCAGTGCTGTGTATTCCTATTTTTCCACATTGGTTCATCAAGAATGCAAATGAATTTACAATATTGTTACTTAGTGTTTAGGTCCTACTTTCTCCTACCTTTTCGCAATCATATGCTTGACAGCCCACATGTCCATCATGTTTTAACATGACATATGGCTGCTGTTACAGAAACTTGTAGGGGATGCGCTCATATATGCAACACATTCCCAGGATTTTCTACGATAACGTTAAAATTCTCAACAATAATATATCACAGCACCGTATGAGATCTGCTTATGTTGTTAATGACAGATCAAATGCTAATCGTGGACGTATTTATCTCATTTCTCTCTTACTGCTCTAATGACATTAGACAAAATTCAGTAAGAAACAGATATTGTCCTAGCTTTCATAGAAAAAGAAATTACATCATAATTAATGCAAAAATTGAAGTCTAACACATTTAAGCATACCCATGCATTATTAAATTCATTTTGTCCTGAGCTATAGCAAAGTGACCTATGTATTTTTTTTTCTTTATTCGAGTATCTATGTTGGCTTATTTGAAAATACATGAATCTTATATGTGTTTCATATACAAGCATGATTTAGAAATTATGCACACAAAAAAAAACCGGAACTCTCTCGTGGAAACAGCGATTAAATATGTAAACGGTGTCTTGATTTGAGCGGAAAGTTTTTTTGCAAGTTAAACATTTTGGTTATCTTGTAACAGATATAACATCGACCGCGCTTGACCACTATAGAGGACGTTATATATAACATTTGCGTGCAAGAAAATGCTCAAAATCAATCAGTCAATAAAATAAATGAATCAATGCAGTCTTAACGTACCACAGTTTCGCAGTGTTCTTGCAACTCCGATTCTGTCAATGTCTCGCCTGTCTTGACACTTTAAGAAATACAGAGAGAGAGAGAGAGAGAGAGAGAGAGAGAGAGAGAGAGAGACAGAGAGAGATAAATAGTAATATGTGTAAATTATATTTCATATATAAGTACACACACATGTATATATGTGTAGTTGCACATTTAGGCGCGGATGTAGGGGGTGGGGGGTCGAGACACTGCTCTCAACCAACCTTGTTTTAGACCTATTTTAAACCAAGACAGGTTAATCTCTCGGAATAATCACTCAGTAAAACCCATTATCCCCCTTCTCATGCAAAAAATCCTGGATCCGCGCCTGACACTTGTACTTGTATGCTGGAATCTATCAGTTATTATATTTTAAATAAGTACGTCATTTTCATGTTACCATCTTTTAAATGTTTTATGTATTTTCGTTCATGCATTACAAACTTAACTGTTTTAAACCTATCAAACTTTTTATTAATTAGGTTTCTGCAAGAAACCCTGCTAGGCAGGGTCATACCAGCCGATTGAAAATACAACTTACGTCACGCACAAGCAGATTTCGTCACCTAACTGTCGATTGCTCGTGACACCGATACACTGGAAAAAACGAGATACTCGTATGAGGTTCTTGCGCAAAATTATATACATTTTACTAACCGTGTCACAAAAAGGTACCTTATTCAGGTTTCAAAAGTCAAAATATAAGGTAAGACATGATCATTTATTCAGCCCATTTAAATATGACACTGTTGTTGTCGGCATGATCAAAGATAATGAATGTCAGTAAATTGCAACAATTAAACCTGATGCGTTTTAACACAATGAAGTTGGATATAACTAGATTATTTTTTAGAATTTATTTTTTATGCAAATTTATGCACAATGCCTGGCAATCTCCAACGCAGGATCAAGCTCCATTATGATTGATTTTGAGCGTGCTTGACCTGAATGAACCTACCCAGTTGCATTGCCATTACTGTGAACATGTGACCCTTGATCCCTTGGCCATCACTTGTTATGACACCATGCTATACTCTATAATCCCCTCCCCCTACCTTTCAATCAAGCGTTCAATATTTTGTATAATATACTGCACTTTCCATAACAAGTATCACTCGATGATCAAATTTCATATTCATACATCTTTAATACTTCAAGAAATAGATGAATGACGTTACATCACCAAGCGAGCACGTACATAAACTTCAATTAAATTTATATTTACTATGTTGCATCACGAATATTAAATAGATCCACAGGTTTGGTAGGATATAAAATATGTTTAATTCAATAACTTAAATTGTTATTTACATTTGCCAGGCGCAATAGCATCATTTTGGCGTAAAAGCGTGTTGTGCGCAACAGATCTATCCTTGAAATTCATAGATAGATCTTCTGTATGGAAAATGAGGATGAGCGACAGCTTGGGTAAGATAACTGTGAAAGTGTGACGTTTTCAGTTTGCAACCGGCACAGCTATATGATTTATAACTCTTACTAACCTGAGCCAGTGCTACCTTTGGGTGCTGACAGGCGGCGCTCTCAATCACCCCTGGGTAGATGACGTCAGACAAGAACTTGAAACGCAATCTGTCGACCTTCCTCCCCACCAGATACATGAACCCGTCCTGATCCATGTAACCCATGTCCCTGTGTGTGCACACAGTCAGGTCTGTGGCAGCGAGCTGCACTATCACAGACCTTGATTCAGCATGCCGTTCTGAAGTCTATTTCATGGTTATTTTAAAAGGCAGTTAGTTGAATTAAAAAATGGTAAAATTGTTTTACGCGTACGTGTCATGGGTGTTATACCAGCATCGAAGGCATCGAGGATGTAACCAATCAAATAAAGCTATATAAGCCTGTCCGGTTTCTTGTTCATGGTTCATGTTCAGACCATGTGTTAACAGTGCATTGTTTACATTTTTTCGTTGGATTTGATTGGCAGTTGTGATTTTGGGTTGAACACCTGGCTGTTTAATTATTCATGAAATAGATACCAGAGCGGATTACTGAATCAATGATTATACTAATTATTATATACTGGTTTTATCCCATTCCATTCATAGGGACATATGGAACTATCAAGATATGTTAAATCCTGAAAATTTGGCCGTGTATCTTCGAAAAAAAAACCCCAAAACAGCAGATTGTGGAATATAAACTGTAGCCATTAAAAGCAGCAAAATCCAGGCTCAATTTAATTATAATAATAGTAAAAGAGTAATAAAACTTCAAAGTATGGTTTCGTTTTGCACGTGTATTCACATGACAGCATTTATTCACAAAGTGATCCCCCAGTGGGATATTTCTGAAATATTCGGCTTTAATATGTTTCATTTAAGGAGAATGTAGGGTGATCGACTTGTTTATTATGGCCTAGCTCTTTGGGCCTGGCTAAGACATTTAGTTGTAATTTCCATGACCACTTAAAGTGCAGTAAGGTACTACTGCACTTATATTTACCCTGTATGACACCAGTTGTTTTCATCCAGAAACTGTGACGTAACCTCTGGATCTTTGAAATAACCCAGGAAACAAAGGGGCGTACGGATAAGAACCTCTCCTATTTGTCTGATGGGAACCACGTGACCGTCTTCTCCTACCACTTTAACCTGTAAAACATGAAAGCAACAAATAATTCCTGAACACATTTTAATATGCATAGAATCAATGGACCACAGATTAACATCAGTTCGGAGTTTAGTTCCACTACTTGGAAACAGATGGCGCTATTTCCATCGGCTCGCCGCGTGATACAGCCTTTACCAATGGCAGCTGGTGTCAACAACAATTCATACTTAATTACTAAAACTAAAGCACCATACTAAACAAATAATCACAACTTGGGTTGAGTATGAAAAGGTTCAAATTGTAGAAATACTGAGCTCTTTTCATCAATATCGTGTATAAGAGTATTATTTAAGATACATAACACTTAAGCTAAGATGGTATATACATGGAATGCGGATCCGACATGGGGAATGCGGATAAAAATTAGTATTGACCAAATAAGTAAAATGATAGACACGAATCCGGCATGCGAGCAAAAAATATTGCAATTTTTGCCTGTTCCACATTTGATCCCGGAGCGATACGTCGCAGAAAATAATTGAATTGTATCAACTCCCACTCCGCATTTCGTGTATGTAGAATCTTAGCTTTATTCTTGTGAATGTCTTGAGAAGGTTTGAAATCAAACACAGAAGCGTTCTTCTTGTCATCCCATACCATTCGCAACAACTACATTTTCATGAATTCCACATCATTAATGCACTAATTTGCAGTTTGATCAGTATGTTTCTAAGTTAAATGTGAACCAGCATTTATAAGGCATTTAAGATGAAAAATTCTCTGGTCACAATTTATAACATTATGATTTTTTTATAATTATAATATATATACTCGGTGGTTTTATAAGGTATTATAATTAATAAAAACCAAGAGGTTTTGCCTCGATATTTTGGTTATATACCAGAAATATGATAAATTTAAAGTTGTTTAAAGGTGCCTATTCACCTACCTTTGTTTAAAAAGAATTTTATATGATATCTGGCTTGCTCTGTGTAAGCCTATATATATTAATGATCTAAGGGTTATTCTGTTTATGACGAGTTCTTATAAGGTCATCATGAAGGATGTATAAACTTGTTTGTAAAACAGCAATGTTGACAAATGGGAAAAACATATAACCTTAGGTGATATGTTGCATATATGCGGAGGAAGAAAGGTCACTTGTTGTAAAACGCCATTTACAAAGCTGTGGTTTATCTGACTTGCCGCCAGATGCCCTTGTTGAATTTGTTTTGATTATATTGTGGGCTCCAACATATTATAAACATGTTGATATAAACAAAAAAAGCAGCCTGTGTGCCACGTTTCCTGGCCTATTTTATAAAAGCCCCAAGGGATTACTTTTATTTTATAAAGCCAAGATAGGTGATTGGGCCCCTTTAAGAAAAATACAGACGTATAGGGATTTCTGTTGATTCAATACAGCACTTGCCTCAAGATGTGCCATGGGGTAGCCAACTGACCGAATTCTCCGTTCTCTGTTGTCATCATCCGGAAAATTGCAGGTTATGGATAAACACTCGGAAGCACCGTACATGTTCTGTAAAACATAAATAAATCAGCAAAATACATGTAAATTTGACATACTACAGAACAACATAACCACAAACACAGATATTCTATTATTTTTATTATTATTTCTATTTGTAGTGTAGAATTAGTATATAGTAGTAGTTTTATGACAATAAATGATTATTATAATGAGTTCTAGTAGAAGTATTCATAAAAATAGGAATAATACTTATTTATTATAATTGATATTATTATAAGTAGTATACTAGAAGTAGCAGTAGTTGTACTGTGTTATTATGTTTTGTTAATATTCTTCTCACTATTATAATTATTGCTTTGTTTATTATTATTGATATTAATATTATTATTATTATTGATATTAATATTATTATTATTTTTACTATTAATATTATTTGGTCAAAAGCCTGTTAGTGACACTAGCTGTTGGATGAGGATGAATAATACAGAAGTCATCATATGTCGTTAAGACATAAGAGCGAATTGTGGGGCTTGGGCAGTCGCGTGGCAACGTGCTCGACACTTTTCGCTGGCGATCTAGCTTCGATCCCTGGCATGAATTTACGAATGGGTAATGTTCCCCTGTCCAAGGTCGCTGGTTTTCTCCGGTTTCTCCGGTTATCTTAAACTTTAAGCAGGACTGAACGCCAACATCTTAGCCATCGAGAGTGTCTCGATCAGTTATCATGACGACCGTATTTCCTCGAACATACTGTCGGGCCTAGAAAAGTCGCCTGTCTTATTTAGTGACCGGGGCAATACAATATCTGGGGGAAAACACACACACACACACAAACCGCGGTTGTGGTGACTGCGCGTGTCCAATATCCCTATGGCATGTCAGGATATTTCGTAAACACAATTCGTTTATCAGATATTTCAATTTGCCAGTCCTCACTGGCCTTGTAACCGTTTTTCTGGCAATGGATTCATGGCTACGATAAAATAGTCTTGTTGTCATCAGAGGTCGATGGAGCGGGAACAGAGTGGGAGCAGAAAAAATCTGATCAAGGAAATACGGTAGTTATACAATCCACCTTAAACAAAAAGAGTTTCTAATCAGAATTCACAAATTGGCATTCAAGTAGTTCGACCCGAGGACATCCCGCTTCGTAGTACAATCCTCAACCACTAGGTGGAGTCCTGTCTCACACACGAAGCGATTGGTGTGTTATCTAGTGGAGATTGGCATATGAATGAATAAATACCCACCACAAACTTTGGAACCTTTTCTATAAACCTGTCCACTGTTTCCTTTGACATCATCTGAGAACCCGACATACCTGTAATGAAAAACGAATGTTGAATATGGCCTGAACATAACCCATTAACATGTCATTAGTAACGGGGAGAGAGAGAGAGAGAGAGAGAGAGAGAGAGAGAGAGAGAGTGAGAGAGAGAGAGAGAGAGAGAGAGAGAGAGAGAGAGAGAGAGAGAGAGCTTGCCTAATGGGAAGGCTATGCTACACAGCTGTGTATCACTCAGAAACGAGTAGGTGTTTCGTGGGTTCCCGCTGTGGGAACAGTAGGGGTGATTACACAACCAGGTAGACCCCAAACCTAGTTGACACCAGGATACAAAATAACATGACTAGAAGCGAGTACCACCACGCTGTCAGCTTGTCCAAAACTGACATGGACCTCTGCAGTTGTGCATACTTAGATTAAGGTCAAGGCAGCATAAAAATACTTAGATTAAGGATAAGATAAGACAGCGTAAAAAATTGAGGGGGCTACCTCAACCTTAAACAAAGGAGAGCGAGAGAGAGAGAGAGAGAGAGAGAGAGAGAGATTAAAAACAATTAAAAACAATAAGATAATAAAGATGATAATGTGTTAGAGTCAATTAAGACTTACCTCCTTTTAGTGTAGTTAAATTGTACTTAGTCATGTAATCGAAATGAATGATGTCTTCCCAGATGAAAGGCCACAGGTCTGCATGTGTGCATCTGTTGATTATGAATATATATATATGTATATATATATATTAATTATATATATATATATATATATATATATATATATATATAAAATGAATCACATATTTTAATGAGTAATCGGTTTTAACAGTTAAAACTAGAAATCTGTATTCTAATTAATTTTAGCCTCCCCCAGGTGCGGGGGGGGGGGGGGTAAGGGGATATTGTTGGATGCTCCTTGACTGTGTTTACATTCGCTTATTCGGAAAATATTCAAAGAATCATTCGTACATAAGTGATTGTGCCAAATCCGCACCATAATCAACTTGTTTCTTCACCGACCTATTCACAAAATGCCCTGAAAATTCCATGAGATTCTGTTTAGGACTGCGTGAGGTATGTTGTTTTGAAAGACAAACTCCATCAAATGGGAGATAATTTTATCCGCCCGTCGTATTCCAGTTTCTAAGGCTTTTGATTAAACATGCGTGACATAATTGTTATACAGTAATAAATTTAGAATGAAGATAAGTGGAATAACATACTTGTATTTAGCCATGGCTTTGACAATGACATATGTTGATCCCTCCTTTCCGCGTAGCCATGGCGATATGACACAAGTGATCTTTTCCCACACGCACGCTGCTCTCAGCAGAGCTAATACGAACAGGAGATCTTCATCCAAGCCACTCTGAACCGCGTGAACGATATCCTTAAATAAAGGGTTTATACAATGAGTTAATAATTCTCAATTGTGAACGGTACAGTTCGGCCAATTCTCTCGTCAACAGCACGAGGGTTTTAGGTCAGGGTATACACATTATTTGATATATATAATACATGAATACTGTCAATGTATCATGTGGTATACAATTATAAATAACTGATTGCTATTTCGGCTGCCTTGAAAACTGCGAGTTCTTAAAGTGTAAATGCAATGTGGGAGAGACACATAATTTTATGATTGGCAATATGCGAGTTCAGGAAATATACCATGCTAAGTGGACATATGCTTTTACTTGGATTACGGCGCAACCTCCACCCAGGGCCAAGATCTATTGTAGCAAATGATACGCCTGTGCACCATCATGCACACGGTCTGGAAATCTCCCACAGAGGATCACTCGTGTCATATTAATATACCATGTAGATTATAATGGATGAACCGGTAGCATTGTCAATACTGTGAACAACATATGCCTAGATCCCTTGGCCGTCACTTGTTATGAAGGCATACAAGGGAGTATCCAGGATTTCGGAAAGGAAGACGGCGTTCAACATCCGAGGACTAATAAAAAAGGCTAAGGAAAAAAGGTTCTCAGGTCCGGAAAATGGATGTCCAAGCCGCAAATATTGGCCTGAAAGCCTTAATAAAGGTTGCGGCGGCCTAAAAGCGGGTTCCAGACACTCTAGACCCATCCTGACCCGCTTCTTGCATGCTTCACTGAATAATCCCTACTTCCTTCATTTCAGTAATGTGATCTTTATGCTCAATGTTGACCTGGCCAAAACAAATATCATTGAATGATCACATCGGATATTCAAATATCTTAAGCAATTCTAGAAACAGATGTATCACGTAATTTTACCAAGTAAGCACTTGCACAAGTCTTAGTTTATATATACAATGCAACAGATCCAAAGGCTTGGCAAAATATGAAAACTGTTTAACCGACATATACTTTATGAGGGTTCTATTTGGAATGGTATTTGAGGATATATGCTCTTTATTATATTCGTTTACTTTTTGTAATTATTGTTATTTACAATTTCAAGGCGAAAAATTCCGATTTCTGCGTACAAGCATGTTATGAATGAAAGCAGGCAGGAGATCTATCTCTGACATTCACAGATAGATTTAATGTGTGGAGAATGAATCGGCAGTCCACGGAAAGATCCCCTGTCACTGAAAAGACCAGAAGAGGGCGCCGAACTAAACTGACTCGCAACCTCCTAACATGCCCAAGATCTGTCGAGATAATGATAGGACCTTGCAATTTCGTGTGCCCAAGAGGCGCTACCTTGGCGGCTTCGAGGCAACCACTGTATACAACCTGTGCACATAGTCACGATCTATCGAGACAATGATAAGACCTAGCAATTGCTTGTGTTTACGAGGCGCTTCTTCGGCGGCTTCGAGGCAACCACTGTATCCAACCTCCAAACAGGGTGAAGATCTATCGAGACAATGATTAGCGACAGCTTGTCACCCCAAACGTCGATTTTAGATGAACTGAAGACGATGGGGTGACAGTACAAGCTATTGGGTTCGCATCAATTCTATTATGTGCAGATGTGCACGCCATTTCTGACACTACTTTTTCATTTTCATCTACTTCTCGAACTGTCATTTTCCTGAGTTAAGACAAAAAGTGACGTTATTCTGTTGGGGAAAATAATAATTATTACATCGACGGTTGACTAACGTGTATTCGTGCAGTAGTTTTCAATTCCGAGGCCGGTTTAACTCGAAAAACTCGTCTCCACGTCTGTCAGCGGGGGAACCATAACTTCTGGTAGGGGAAGTTCCAAACGGCTATGTGTAAAACTCGGAAGTCCGAAGTCGGAAGCAAGGATTTTTTTAAATAAAGCAATGATCGAAGCATAATTAAAATGCTACTACATAAATGGAAAGTACGATTTTATTTTTATTGATAGAATAAGGTATTTTCTATCATTATGTAAAAATATCAAAGTTATCCATCCGAAGTTATAGACTATTTTTTTGCTCGGAAATGCCCGGTTATGGTCCAAATGCTTAAAACTTGGAAGCCAGTAATGGCTAATGCACTGGAAAAGTGTCAAGCATTTTCAGTTTCTTCAATATCACATATTTTTCATAAACTCAATCTGTTTTGTAACATTCATGATGCTGTTTTTAATAATTTATAATATAGATATTTTTTTATTGTGCAAAACAAGATTATTTTAACTCATCAATATTTTACGCTGTTACCGTATTTTATGTTGGTGGAAACATAAAAAAAAATAAAGGTATTGATAATTTTTTATTCACGTTACAAATGTGCCCCTATAAAAATTACCCTGATAATATCATAGAGACTTAAAAAGAAAATTTGACAGAACCAAAAAACGTCCAGTAAATGTTTTTACAAGTTGTTTCGAACAAAATAATTTATTTTTAATGTAAAAATTGAAAAACCTTTTCCTCTATCATCGGCCAAAAAAATTCATCAGGATTATAAATCTCTTAAACTCTTATCTATTATGTAATACTTTTATGCCAATTATATTTTACATTTCAGGTTGCAAACATCGCTTTATGTATATATATATATATATATATATATATATGTGTGTGTGTGTATATATTTAATCACAATGTGATATTTTCCCCATATGTTCCTGCTGTAAATGGAACCTGTTTCAATTCATGTTTTGAAATTTTGCCAAAAAAAACATGATATACATGATGCTTTACAATAATTTGTTTGATAATGACATCAGATGTATCCGGCAAAATTACAAAATAAACACAAACAATAACAATACCTTGATAGAAAAATATACATAATGCATGTGTAAATAGATATGATGCCGATTGTAACATTAAACAATCATATAAAAACAATAGTTTCTTTTTTTGCAGAACGGTTCAATATATAATCGATATTTTTAATGCTGTTAGGTACAATATTCATCAAATTAATGTTCTGAAAATTTGCAAAACCACAGGACACAAACATTTATACTTGATATACATATATATATATTGTAAAATACATAAAACTATAGTCCGTTTAATTTTGTTTCTGAGGATAAAAATATAAGAATCAAATAAAAATAGTGAGTATACATGGAATATTCAGATGCATGGATTTTTATATAAAGATAAAAAATTACTATACAGCAAAAGTAGAATGGGAATAATTAATATTTGTAATTGAAATATTTATCTTAGCGGTAAATATCTAACTTGATTTATCAAAACGGTTTGGTTCCATTATTGCTTGGTATCATCATTTTTATGTGGAATTTCAAGGAATGAATCATATAAATGAGCAACAGGTTCAATAAAAATGCCTATATCCTGTAACATCTTTAAGACACCAGGTCACCTCTAGACAGACTTTTACTTGAAGCCCCAAATGTCTTACGTGTCGATAAAGATTCAATATGGATTATTTATCAAAGATTTTACATTCAATGATCTCCTCTGTAAACAAAATTGTAATTTCTTATCGAGATCCTTGTAATCGTACAATAATATGAAGTTGAAGGGAGCACATTCTGTTTAGATGCCCTTATCATGCACATATAATAACGTTTGAGAGTGAAGTCAGTTGCAAATATACTTTAATATATTAATAAATATCAATATATTTGAAGTTGAAATGTGAGGTTGAAACATCAGGAGTGAAATTATTATAATATAAATATCAAGATTGAAAAAGTTTAGAAAGAAAGAGTCAAAAATTTGAAAAAGAATTAATTTTAGTTTGAAAAAATATTTGCTTGAAAGTCGATCACGTGTATTAGTATGTTATATATTATCTGGACTGTTGTATCCCTTTTCTAAGATAAAAATTTAACATTTTTTAAAATATCGTTGATGATACATTCATGTTTGTTCCAGCGATGACCTACTGGGATATATTTAATTTTCATATAATGTTCAACGTATGGAAAATATATTACTGTTTTTAATTTGAATTACATCGTAATTTATAACTGTATTTTTAATGCCGTATATTAGGGTTTATTATACCATATTTATTATTCAGTGGTGCATCCATAGAGGGCGCAAGCCCCTTCAGACGTAATATCTTTCATTTTATCGAGTTCTTTTCCCATTTATTCGTAATCAATTTTCATTTCTTTTCCAGTTTACTTTTTTTTATTCCCTAGCAATTTCATTATTATATTTATAACTTTCAAATTCATAAGTTGGTGATTTACTGCACTGAGAGAGCATCCAAATATATACTAGTATATTGAGAGAGGAAGTCTTTCCGTTATCACACTTTTCTCGGTCATAACACCGAGGAATTCCAATCCCCCCACCCCCCCCCCCCCCCCCCATCGCATTACCGTGTGAGACATGCACGGTCTCCCCCACAGAGTTCAGCTCGGGGTGGGATCGACCTTGAAAAATCTCACGGCTCCTCGGCTGACACTCGCGCACTGTGCTCTGCTGTCCGAGCCTGTGCGCTCACAGATCACAAATGTTGGTAAAATGCAAAGATTGTCACAAGACTTAAACATATCAAATATTTTACAACGAGTACTACATTTAAATACTAGTAGTGGCAATTGCAAGTTATAAATGTATAGACGCGCATTTCATCATTGACATTAACATTTTACGAACTTTTGAATATTCGGACTTTCCAGTTTATACCGTAATTTCATAGAAATATTAATATTAAAGCCCAACAACCTAAAGTTTGTATACATTGTTCATAAACATGTATGAGATTAGTTGTGGAACAGAAAATCCCCATAATCTTTTGTTTAAGGTGCCTCAAAATGTCCTCTTTACATTGCATATTTTAAGAATTAATCCCTTCCCATACCCTCCCCATGTAAATATAAATATATTACACAAAAACATGGCTCTAGATGGGGATGAAATATATTACGTGAAAATACACCCACATATATATATATATATATATATATATATATATATATATATATATATATATATATATATATATATATATATTATATTTACAAATAAAAAAAAATAAGAACTTATAGTTTTCCGATTATGTATCATGTATTGTATTATACATTAATTAAAAGCAAAATCATGCATAAGCAATTTTGATATATGCATGCAACTATAATTATGATGGATTTGCATTTGGGTTGTGGCTCTGAACTGACCACAAGTTAACAAGTGCGTCTCTGTGACTTCCGAGTTATACACATTGGATAACATCCCAGCACTTCTGACTGACTTCCGAGATGGCATCCGAGCACAAAATCTTCCATAACGTTCAGATTAAACAATGGATAACTATTATTCTTCACAGAATGATAATAAATATCTTATTTCATCGGGGAAAAAACAAAACGGTATTGAAGCGTTAGCATTTTATATATGCTTTAAACTGCTTTCCTTGGTTTCCGGCTTCCGGCTTCCGACTTTCAAGTTTACATACACGACCGCGCCATGACACATTTAGTTTTGAATGAGAAGTACCGCTTCACGTGAATCGGTGCCACAGTGATGAAAGGAGGTAATAAATGTAATTATTTTTGTGTAACAACATTTTTTTTCTTCGATATTAAGCACATATAATACGACTATATAAGCCTGTGATGCCAAATAATACCAGACAGGAAATATTTTGATCCGACCATTAGAATGGGCGTTCTGTTGTGACTGCCATCATGACTCCAGGCCCTGTCAGTTTATTTCCTAAGGCCTGAGTGTCATGTTGTCATGGCTAGACAATGATAGGACCCTGGCTGAAATTGCTTTATTTAATTGTTTCAAGGCAAATTACATAAACATGGGTGTTTTGTGGGAAGGACTTCATAGAAAAACTAATCATTTGTAAGCTTCCGCCAGTGAACTATAAAAAGAATACATTTCCATATTTTGATTTCAAAGTTAAACAATCCCCGCCCTCCCACAGTGCCGATCAGGAAGAGATTCGTTTCGAGTAGAAACGATCTCTGACCAAAGGGTGAAGTGGGCGCATCGACTTTCACAGAAGACCTGGGAGTGCTGCGGCAACCAGAGTTCACTGGAGCTCCACTGAACTGTTAGTTTATCACACTCGGCGTTCAGAATAGTGCACTTTTTACCTTATAGTCCAGTCATTTTATGAAACAAGTGACCCATGGGTCATGATGCACAGCTGAATGGGAAGAGATTCGCAAAAGGAAATGTTATCATCTGAATGGTAGTATATACCCATTCAACTGAAGCATCAAAAAGATTAACCAACAGGCCAAGATTGTGTCTGTATTTATATATCTCAAAAATAGAGAAAAAATGCGTAAAAAATACAGGTGGCTCCACCAGTCTGCAGACACTAATAAAAAGACTTAATGGTCAATATGCATGCAAAGAATCATGGTGATCTCTGCATTAGTTGTTCAGATACTTCAGCTTTTGTGTCAAATTTTCCATTATTCTGAGGGATGCTTCGGAGTCCTATAGCTTGAAGGATACGGGTAACAGAGACCTAATTTAGGGTTTCCATGGAGGCTTTTCATGGGTCTACCTGTGTGTCAAGAATGAAGATTCTAGGTCAAGTTGTTATGATTTGGGCCCTGTTAACAGATGTTCATATCTTTAAAGGACTCCAAAATAGAGAAAAAAATTCGTAAAAAAAGCTGAACAAATACAGGTGGTGCCACTAGTCTGCAGAAACTGATGAAACACTCTATGATCAATATCCATGCAAACAATTATGGTGATCTCTGCATTAGTTGTTCAGATACTTCAGTTTTGTATCAAATTTTCCATTATTCTGAGCTGTACTTTGGAGTGCCATAGCTCAAAGGATATGGGTATCAGAGACCTAATTTCAGGTTTCCATGGAGACTTTTAATAGGTCTCTCACTGTGTCAAGAATGAAGATTCTAGGTCCAGTCTTTACGATTTGTGCCCTGTTAACAGATGTTCACATTTTCAAAGACCTCAAAAATAGAGAAAACAATTCGTAAAGAATCGAAAAATACAGGTGGCGCCACCAGTCTGCAGAAACTAATGAAACATCTCATGATCAATATGTATGCCAAAAATCATGACCATCAGTGATGTAGTTAATGAAATCTTGAAGTTTTTGTATGAAATATTTTACTATTCTGGGGGGGGGGGGGGGAGGGGGGGTACTTTGGGGCCCCATAGCTCAAAGGATATGGGTAACAGAGACCTAATTTCTTGTTTCCATGGAGACTTTTTATAAGTCTCTTACTGTGTCAAGAATGAAGATTCTAGGTCCAGTCCATACGATTTGTGCCCTGTTAACAGATGTTCACATTTTTAAAGGTCTCAAAATTAGAGAAAAATATTCGTAAAAATTAGAAAAATACAAGTGGCGCCACCAGTCTGCAGGAACTGATGGAACATCTCATGATCAATATGTATGCCGCAAATCAAGACCATCAGTGTTGCAGTTATTGAGATATTGAAGTTTTTGTATGTAATTTTTTACTATTCTTGGGGGTACTTTGGGGCCCCATAGCTCAAAGAATATTTGTAACAGAGACCTAATTTCTGGTTTCCAAGGAGATTTTTTATGGACCTCTCAGAATCTTAAGTAACAAGATTCTAGGTCCAGTGGTTACGATTTGTGCCTGGTTAACGGACAGACGGACAGACAGACGGACGGACGGACAGACGGACGACGGACAAAGAGTGATCGCTATAGCTCAGATGACTTACAGTCAGCTGAGCTAAAAAGGTGGTCTGACCCACCACAAATCATCTAACGCAAAAGAATTTATTTTTCCACCATTCATCTAGGGAATATCCCTGGATACACATTCTAAAGGTCTACAAAAATATTATGAGTGGAACAGTTCTTTGTTTGCACAAATCCAAAATGGCACAGAGACAAATTACCATTTTAAATTTCAGGACAGTGACTGATAAAGCTCTTGAGATAATGTCTGCGAAAGGAATATGAAATTGCTGCTAGCTACCATACATTATTTTTTATTAGTTTAAAAATTGATATCACACATCACCGATCTTCAAGTTCACAGTCACAGTTCACAACAAAAGCTTAAACAGTACTTGAAAGAATAAACAGTGACAGAAGGACAGGTAGTCTGGCTTTATGGGCTAAAGACCTGATAACTGTGGTTAATTATTATATTAAAACTGAAAGCGGTAATTTCGACTGATTAAAAAAAAATCACTTTAGACTGAAGGAAGTAGTTCAATAATGGTGGCGCCCCTCACAGTATTCTCTGCATATTAGTCACATAATCAATAAGTTGGCTATTTTATCGTTGACTCCGGGCTTTTTTATTGATTAATCTTTCCTTTTGTATGGGTCATTATTGACAGGCGTCCTATCATAATTGCTCAATTGTTTTCGCCTCATAAATCTGAGAAAGCAGGTTCAATTCTATTCAACCTCTGAATGCTAACGGTCATTAAGGCGTGTATGAGGCACTTATTCATATACCATCTCAAAATATTTGTTTAAATTTTCACTCTTGTAAAGTCAGACAGGTGTTGCATCAGGGTGCATGCTCTATAGCTCGCAGGTTATAGGTGACCTTGATCTAATGCCATGTTTTACTAGGAGATAATGTGACCAGTACCTCACACAGATGAGTTTCTAGGTTCAACAATTACGATTTGTACCCTGTTAAAGGGGGAATAAATAGTCAACACGAGTCACTGGTCAATACGAGAAACTGGTACCGGCGGCCATATTAGAATTATGCATGTTAATCATCTTCCACTCATAGTATTTTGGTAGACTTTTAATATGACAATCCAGACGTATCTCTGAGCCGAATGATGCAAAATAATTTTTGTTCCAATTTGTAGTGGGTCATTCCGTATAATGACTGGACTATTCGATGTGGTTAACATTGAAAATATATTATATCCTGACAACTGTTATTGTATGAAACGATTTTACACTTTCAGAGATGGCCCTCCAAGCCACCAGCATTACTCAGTGAGAAAAGGACACCCGCTATTTTGCCAAAATTATCTAACTATGCGTGTTCTCCATGTCACCATTATATATTAGAAATCAGATAAACTGATTTATTAAAATATAAATGAGATTTCATATTTCCTTATACCTCTTTGTTAGGGTTTCCTCTCATCTGCCACAAATATACCCAGTTCACCATGTTGGTTTGACTGTGAAGAATTGCTTTCGGGTCCCCAGTGGTTCCCTGTAATAAGAAAAAGAAAACGAATCCTGTATGAGACCTACAAGTTTATTCTACACTATCCCGACAGATGACCTGGAATGCAAAAGCGGATCGGGGGGGGGGGGGGGGGGGGGGTTATAAACGTTTTCAGACCAATGTTTGCGGCCTGGAGCCCCCCTTTCTGGACCTTGAGACCTGTTTTTGGTTTTATCATTATTCCCCCTGGGTTTGACGCCCTCCTTTTATAAATTCCTGGACCCGCCCATGGAATGAAACCTTCAGGGGGATGCTCTCACAGGTCTGTGTTATTAAAGCATTATAAAACGATACAAACATGTACTAGTCGAGTGTTTCAATGAATGTTTATAAAATATCAATGAATTCCCATTCATGGCACAGTTTTTGTTCTTTTTTTAACATGTTTTGGTTGGAAGTAACCGCCTACATTTTGTTATGCTAATTTAACTTAGTATGTACATCAGCAGAATTCCATTTCGGTTTCGGACCACGTGACAGGGCAGTAGCACACGCTTCCTCTCATTTTATATCCTGGCGTTAATCAGTCCTACTGACGTCTGCACCTGCGGGCTAATATTATATGTAATGAAGTACAATGCACGTTAAGGGTCATTTTTGTAAGAATACACTCTCAGGGCTATAGGAACGTTACACCATGCCGATAGGGCTAATAAGAAAATATAACATGAAAAAATAACAAATAACAAATAAATGTCTGTTCAATATTCTGTGGATAAGCCGTTACAGGTAATTTGTGAAATTTTGTACCGTGGATGTAAGCATAACCGCTGGATCTTCTGGCTTAACTTCTTTCATTCTCTTTGACAGGTGTTCTTCACTGACTGTCTTAGCCAGTGACAGCGCGTCGGCAAACGTTTTAACGCCCCTGTAAAATGCATTCAAACTCAACATAAAAAAAATTTAAATGCCGCAATTTCTCCAATGACTGTAATTGATTGCATGTTTGTAGTATAATAAGAACTGTTTCACGAAAAACGGCTAAAATCAACGCTTTCTCTGATTTACTATATGATTGTTTCGCATTCATATTGTTTTATTCAGTTATATGTTTAGTTAAATGATCCTATAGCGTGGATAAAGCCCCTGTGACATGGCTTCTGTTACGGCTCTGATGAACATGATGATTTTAGCAGCACTGGGAATTTGGAGTAAACCCGTGAAGTAGGACAACTCGAGCCCGGACTCGAGTCCAATTTTTCAGGGATTCGGGCTTGGCCCCTGACATGTACTCGGACTCGGAGGTCAGGCATCGAGAGGAACTCGGCCTGAATTCTCTCTAAAAAAAAACTCTATCGTGAAAGTCATGATGTTCAGGAAAACCTATCACAATTAAGGACAAACTATACACAAAATATTATGAAAACAAGTTATGACTATATACATGTAGCAAACTATGAACCTCTGTATCGGGTTAAATGTAATATAACATAAAACAAAAGCATGTGTAAACAAATTTAAAAAAAAAATGATTATTTAAGTTCAATTGTACTTTGATATATACATGTTGGCCTCGATATTGGACTCGAGTTTCGAAAGATTCAGACTCAAAGAAGTCGGACGTGGACTCGAATTGCATGGACTTGGACTCGGATAGTCTGGACTTGAGTACAACAGTTGAGTAAACTGATCTTGCAGGCATTGTCGAAAACAGTATAAACTGACGTAAATGCTCTTAACACCTACTTGAGTTCACACTGACTAATAGCCACCACATCCTTGAGGGTAGGTGCTTGAGGGAAGTTCGCGTGATTTGATTCTGATAGGCTGGGGAATACACTTGACAGGCTGTCAAACGTCTCCCCGTCCTTACCCGGGCCAACGATGAGTAAGACAGTGTCTAACTGTTACACAAAAAAAAAACAAATGCTGTAATAAAATTCGACGTATATATAATTATATTTGAAAGCTTGTGGATATTTTGTGAACAGCTAACTGTCGCACGAAGTATGAAGATTAAGTTCTAAATTAAACTCCTATCAGTGAATGAGTTTTGGAGATTGACGTTTATTTTGTTTATCCGATTTGTTTATAAAATGGGCGAGTAAAATTGCAGTACTCCCTAAAAAATGTCAAAAATGTTTAAACTTTATATAATCTGGATTACTTAACCTGACGAGAGCAATATTATTTTTAAACAGAAACTTTAAAACATAGCTAAAGGTTAATATTCATATCATAGAATAAAGGTCGCCCAAATAATAATCTAGTAAAGTTTTGGCTCTGATATATTGCAAATCGTAATGTTCCACATAAGATACCTACCTTCTTTATTATCTTTGGTAGATATTTTTCTAAAGGCCTGTAAAGATAAGGCTGCAAGGAATTTTATATGAGATTCAGAGGTCTTCATATATAGCATGGTCGATTGAAATTTGAAAAATATCATTTAGCTCAGTCGAGCGATGACGCCAACTATTCTGTTTAAAAAATATTTAATTGATTAGCTAATATTCAGACCTTACTAAAAGTCATAATATGGCAGAGTATTGAGTATTAATTTCGTTCTTTGTTAATTAAACCATAATTGGGCCAATACAAAATACTCAAAACATAAAACAGAATTGTCGGAATAAAGGCATGAGCTGAAAAGTGCAAACCGTTTCACTGGATAGTTTAAAATATTCCGTGACGTTGAAAAAACATATGATGTGGTCACGAGGAAGTAGCGGCTTAATATATGATTTCTACCACGGAAAAAATAAATCAATTTCGCAATTAAGTTTTAAATCATCGAACGGCAAAAGGGTCTGTCCGAACTTTCGAATGATTGTTATTATTAAACCAAATCATATTATATTGTCACTCCGTGAGTTAAACACGATGATAAAAGAGCTATACAATCGCGACTGGTATTAACAAAACGTTTCCTTTTATGTCGTTTAACTTTTAGCTCCTTAGCACGTCATATATGGCTGGACTATATGTGCCATCTTATGAGGAGATGGCATATCCACCATACGTCCGCCTCTTGTATGTTCCAGAGAACAAGTGAGGTTTCCTCCCTGTCCTGGCTACAAGGACAACCTACTTTATACTCCGTGGTAAAGGATCAGTCCACTTATGGTTAAACCGGGGTGGTAGGTACCTCTGACGTTTTACATAACGACCCGCATGACCGCATGACCCGTTGGGCAATTTATAGAACAATGTAGAAAATCAGAGCGACTCCTTCCTGGTGCATATATAGAGAAAACGTGGGTAGACCCACCAAGAATCGCCAGGAGGGCGACTTGGGGAAGATTAGCTATAAGTTGCTTGCTGGTCGTTGCAGCTGTTAATAAAATATTTTCTTTAATCCATGGGCAACTTCTTAGCCATGAATGGAAAAAGTAGCTTCGCTGCTTCAGATGTAAAGAAACGCTGGAAGACGAGTCATACTAGATCAAAAACCGGTAAACCCGGCCTATCTGCTTCAGAGCTGCAGCGAATGCTGCTCCAAATACATCAAAAATGTTTTTACTGGCATAATTTATATTGACACCAAATGGAGACAAATATTTCTGCTGAGTAACTCTAATAATTAGCACACACAATCGCTGTTTTTTTTTTTATTATTTTACTTTTACAATAACGAATGCAATAATAACAAAATGAATGTTTTGAAATAAGTAACACAGTTAACGCACGAAAAACGATTTCGCCGTTTCATATGGACCTTTACACATCCTACAGCTGACATGTATACAAACCATGGCAAAGATGGCGCCAATTGACGTCACAGCGTAGAAAAGGAAGATGGTCTCGCAGTCCGGAACGCCCGCCAGGGTGACGGTGTCACCTCTTTGAACCCCCAGCGCAATTAATGCTCGGGCATACAACCTAGACTGAAAGCAAAAAGGGTATTCGTCTTTATAATTGAAAATTGTTATATCAGTAGCCTCAATGAAGAGCCTTTAAACACACCCGGGCTGAGTAACCACACAAACTATAGTTAAGATGATTCTTGGCCCTATGCCAAAACGGGTGTCATCAGACCAACGAGAGCGGGTGTCACATGTTTAAAATTTGGGCTTGATGCACAATACAATCCACGCTTTTAGTTGTCTGATGACAATTCTGTGCTTTGTGTGCACCCTGGTGTGCCAGCCCAGCGGACCTTGAGACTAATTGTGACTACGATGTTGGATGGGGCAGAGGAAAGACTATACATGTATAAGATATACCTGTATATTGCAAATTCATATATCCTGACTTGAGTGGTTTTTGTTTCTCATAGTATAAACCAACAGACATCGACGGACGCACACACATACACCTGTACTAAAAAACATGATGATCGTAAATATAGAAATTATTAGAAAATCATACTTGAGCACTTACCTTGTCAATGAGCTCATTGTAGGTTATCTGGTCATCCGTCTCAGCGTCGATGAAGACCACGTGATCAGGTTGAGTGCTTCCAGCTTCCTGCATCTCATTCCAAATGGTTATATATTTCAGCGGAAAACGACATGCGGCGTTTAGGTAACTGTCCTCTAGAGGGCGCTCTGGTAGGTATGCGTCCCTGTGAGGTTAAGCTAGGTGTTTTTTAATATATACACTCTTTATAATATCAACAGAACATCGTATTTGATAATCCGGGATACGGCTTTTGATTAAACAGGTCTCGAACGATAAAGCAAATTTATCTTCATGGGTGGGAGAGGGATGACTCGGGGTGGGAGGGTAAGTTGAAACTTTTTTTTTATAAACCCACACTCACACACACCATCCAAGTATGAGTTTAAAAAAAAGTTTATGTCTCCAATATAGGTTAATTACTTCGAAATCAAATTTAGCTACATAACTTTGAAACGTTTTCTCTTTGATCATCTGCTTGTGTCTTTCTGTTGTTCTCGATATCTGCCTGTCACTCTATCGATCACGTGTCATAGTATATCTCTCTCTCTCTCTCTTTCTCTCTCTCTCACTCTCTCTCTCTCCCTCTCTTTTGTTGTCTAAGATTTGCAAAATTCTGCCACTAAATCTCTGTCAATCTCTCTGTCTCTAAGTGACTTTGCCTTATCCGTCTGCTCCTCTGTTTGTCTATCTCTTTGTCGCTCTCTCGCTCTCTGTCTATTTCTCTTCCTCTATCCCTCTGGAAACTTGCCCACATATATATCTGTCTGTGTGTCTGTCTGTCTGTCTGCCTCTCTTTCTCTCTCAGCAGCTGTCTCTATAGTCACTGAAGAGACTAAATTCTTCTCCAACAAAAGGATGATGGGACAGTGAACAACGTCACATATGAGGACAGCATTGTCGGTTTACAGACGGATAGAATTGAGAATGTAATATAGTAATATGGTCACCTTTTTAACTTCAAGCACTCTATTAATTCAATCGCAGACTACATATCAACTCGGGGAAACTTAAATTTGAATGTAAACCGTACCTGGTTTTCTTCCAGTCTTCCCCCATGGCTACTACAAAGAGTACAAATACAAAGAGTACAAGTACAAAGAGAAAATATTCTAAGTACAATGCAAGTTTTGTTTTAAGCGTAAAGTAAACCTCGAGTTAGCCCCGCTTCAGGTCATGTGCCGGCCTTCATGTGTTATCATTCTTGACGCGTCTGCTGTCTCTGACAGTTCACACTTGATCATATAATTTACTTTATTGCACTCAGCTTCGTACCTTGCCCGTCCATTAACCTCGTAGACATTCACATTTTAAATAGAACATGACCTTTGGCAGGATTGAGGTATACTACTTCTATACCATGTGCACGTGGCATATGTTTGTAAGCTGAATACCCACAAATTGTTAAACAAGTCAAGTGTCCATATATCTAATTAAAACAAGGGTCTGACTTCCCAACAAATAGCCAAGGACGACCCCAATGACCGCTAGGTGTCGCCATATGCTGCATTAGTTTATTGCTTTGCCCACTGTTGCCTTTGAATATTTTCAACTTACATTCTATGCTAAATATTAGGTAAATTAAAACAGTTAGATGCAGGGTGCGGTTCGGCATCAAAGATGGATACGAGGCCAAAAATAATGTGACACGTCTCGAGTGAATTAAGGAAGCACGAGTTTTATAACCCTGCGACATCCGACCCTCTAAATCCCGGGTTTATTCCATTAGAAACAAATGCCAACCTCCACGGGCAAAGTAATCAGGAAGACATGCCCCGATTCTGACATTAGGTGTGACATGCTATGATATGACATGACATGGTATGATTTCGATTTTTTACACAAATGGTAGTACACGACCTATATTTTACTAATAATCAGACTGATGCCGCTCTTATATCTTTGAATTGTTTTTAGAACGGTTATAAATTAAAAAAAAATACAGATAGTCCCGTTTTCACAATCATAAAGCCTTGTTTACAGACTAATGCACATCTAAAATATCCTAACATTTTGAGACTTGGTGTCTATAACCCATTAAAATCGTCATCTTAGATATTCTCATTTTCAAAGTTTTCTGTATGAACTTTAAAATTAAAAATTAAATGTCTTTAAATCTAAAATATATAGATATTTCAAATATCCTTGGGACGTTTTCGGCTTAACCGAGGGGCCATGTACTGCATACAATTTTAGTATTCTAAACCCAATATAATTGGTTAGCAAAGTGCATTTCCAATTATAAATGTGGGATTTTTAGAATTTGTATGATAAAATTGTTTAATATTTGCTAACGTTTGCCATATAAGTAATCAAGCTCTACAAGAGGTTTGGATATCGCTTTTAACTTAAAATTTACATTTTTCATAAGTTTTCGAGTTTCATAAAACGTTGCAAAAATGATAATATACATTTTCATTTCATTTTTTAATTTGCTGAGTTTGAAAAAAAAAATAATCCTCTATAGACACATTCCCTTATGTCAGTCTACTGAACAAACTTGTTTTTGCGCTGAATGTATATATTTAAAGTGTCTGATGAGGAGTATTCCTGATTTTTTATTCAGTTTTGACAGGGCCATGAATTAGGCATCACTACGGAGCCCTGGAGACGACATGGTGAAAAATATTAATTAATTTGTGCGCACGAATTACTAATCCTTGCGCACGAATTACTTGGTGTGAAAAATATATTTCCAAGGTGGAAAAAATATTTATTAATTCGTGCGCACAAATTACTAATCCGTGTGAAAAAATATTTATTAATTCATGCGCACAATTTACTAATTTGTGCGAACGAATTAGGTGTGAAAATTATATTTCCAAGGTGGAAAAAATATTTATTAATTCGTGCGCACGAATTACTAATCCGTGTGAAAAAATATTTATTAATTCATGCGCACGATTTACTAATTCGTGCGAACGAATTAGGTGTGGAAAATATATTTCCAAGGTGGAAAAAATATTTATTAATTCGTGCGCACGAATTACTAATCCGTGTGCACGAGTTACTAGACCGTGCGCACGAATTAGTGACCAGCTCTGTTGTGTTGCTGGCTCAATGCCCATTGGCTACTAATTCGTGCGCACGAGTTATTAACGGTTGTCAAAATGGAGCCCAGCTCCTTCCGACAGTTCCGTGATTTTCTTCCTTGGAAAAATCCGAACTCTGTATATTGAAAATAGAAAGGGCTATAAGCTATACTTAAAGAATATAAATATAAAACTCACAGACCCGTATACTCAGGTGACGTGCATGGTGGAAAATTTCTTTAGTAAAAACATCAACCTACATTATCATCGTTGGAGCATAATGAGAACATAATTGTAGACAAAGCCGACCAGGCTGAAATTTTAGCAGTTATTTTGCTTCACAAAGTAACTACAGTTACAGTTCTCAATCGCCATTTGATGTTGATGCTACATTGCAAATTACACATAAACTAGTTGAAATGAGCTTCACAGAAACTAATTCGCTTTCCTGACAGGAACACATAAACATGACATGTTTGAAAGCAAATAAGCGTTTGCAAATTTTGAAAAATTATAAATTCCATTACTCTATCAAACTTTTAGATCGTATGTACAAATCATTAATACGTTCAGCACTGGAGTGTGGTGTTTTAATATTTAAAAATTGTTCTGTCAGACCGTCATACCAACTGGAGAGTACACAACGGAAAGCAGGTTTAAAGAAGCCAGATCACCTATAAAGCATGTTGAATTAACACGAAAGATAGCGTCTTCCCTTTAAAATAAATCAATATCTGCCAAAATATTGCTTTGAAACCGTTTGCTTACTCATGTAAACAAGTGTTAAAAACAGTGGACCAGGCGCGATCACAGGTGTCAACATAAACACAGTGCGTGGGGCCGTGAGCATCGCGAAGCAGCAACACGTGTCAATCAGGAGATGCCCTGGCTGACTTGG
Organism: Sipunculus nudus; assembly: GCA_026874595.1. Lineage (NCBI taxonomy): Eukaryota > Metazoa > Annelida > Sipuncula > Golfingiida > Sipunculidae > Sipunculus > Sipunculus nudus. The sequence continues at coordinate 4,184,106 of CM049313.1, read as the reverse complement.
CCCAAAAATGTAATACATATTCCTGCTGGCTGAAACACCGCGTGTTGCGGCTCATAATCGGACCATCGGTCACGCGGCCTTGTTTTGGCATACAGACACACGTAGACTGTGTCTACCAAAAAGCAGAGCCACAAGGTACTGAGACTGTGTGCTGGGATGGTTTTGCTGGGAAACTTTTGAATAAAGCAAAACTGAACTAATTGTGTGGAAGGATAGGCATTATAGGGCTCCTGATTATGTCCCTTTAACATGTTCTGGAGCGCTCTCGACTACCAGCACTGGAGCTATGGTAAAAGAGCTATGATGGTCAAGTATAAAAATAAGAAGAGAGCTGGCTCTACAATCCACATTTTATGAAATGGTTAATGGACTAGCTCCAGATTATCTGCTAATATATTAACTCAAATTCTGTCTCATGTTCAGCCCTATACAGTCCGCGCAAATCGCATTTGCTAAAGATACCGAGGTTCACACGGAAAGACTGTCGCTTTTCTTTCCTTCCAATTTTCGTTTCTTTCCTTTCAATAGCCTGCAAAGTTTGGAACAGTTTCCAATAATTTAGTCTACTTCAGAGAGGAAAATTTTCGTGACTATTTAAACCCTGCCTCTCGAGAAATATAAAGTTATTATTGTGACTATCATCGTCAACATGAAATTGTCCATACTCGGTTACGACTAGGTGCCAGTTACTTAAATCAATACCTATTTTCAATTGGAAACACTGATGGTTTTAATCTAATTGATAAGCTCGATATGGACTGAGACGTTTATTATTTTATTGTATCACGCCTACCAGTAATAATATTTGTATATGTATCTGTGTATGTGGAATGTCAATCTGTATTAACGTATATTATGTATCTATATATATCTCATCGTGTGTGAATATACGTGTACTTTTCCAATCTGATCATTTATATATACATATATACATTCATGTTAATTTTTCACTTTCTTTTAATTTTTATGCAGGAGAGCTGTTGCATTAGCCTTATCGGCTACTTTGTTATCCTAATGAAATGTATATGTTGAAGCCAAATATATTTTTCACACCTAGAAATTCGTTCGCACGAATTAGTAAATCGTGCGCACGAATTAATAAATATTTTTTCCACCTTAGAAATATATTTTTCACACCTAGTAATTCGTGCGCACGAATAAGTAATTCGTACGCACGGATTAATAATTCGTGCGCACGGATTAGTAATTCGTGCGCACGAATTAATAAATATTTTTTCCACCTTGGAAATATATTTTTTCACACCAAATAAATCGTGCGCACGGATTATTAAATATATTTCACGATGTCGTCTCCCGGGCTCCGTTCATTACTTTTTTGAAAGCTTTGATGATAGTTTAAATACCTTTTGTCCATTTAAGTTCCATCTATCGATAATGATTGATTGAATTTAAAACCTGTTCATTGATCTGTAATTGTGTTTTGAAAACAATAATATATTTATATAATTATTTTTTTTTCAACATTGTTACTGGATGATTAAAAGAAATAAGCCAGGAGGGTTGCATTTTTCAAGAAGGTGAATGTTCAGAAAACATTTTGACAAAAATTCTATTAAAACGAACCTAACGGTTCAACAATACATGTGGCCTGTAGCACTCGTGATTTCTACGCCTGATGAACATTGACTCTTAACCGTAAGCTTTCGATTTATTTGTTAAACATTCACAAGTAAATTTTAACCATGAACTCACAGATTTTCAGTGTATGGGAGCAGGATTAAATACACAAAATGGACATATATTTTTCGTGGACATATATTTCTCTTTATTTTAAATTATATGTAGATATGAGAAAAGGGACCGTTATACTAAAATTAGTTTGTATTCGACACGAACAACATGTATTTGACACGTTGACTTATTGTCACTTGTACTTTTTGTCAAATTTTGTGAAAATAACAAATGAAGATGCATATATTTATATATTTATTGCCACTATAAATGTATAAAGCATCTTATATTATTGCAGTAACTCCCTAGCACCACCAAATATTTCAAAAGGACACAGTGTTGTTATTTTATAATAATAGTGTGAGTACAAATGAAACTACATGTGACATATTCGGATCAGGGAAACTGACAGTTCCCGAGGGTTCACATGGATTGAAATAAAAAGAGAACCTTTTTTACTGACGGCATGCGTACATTATGATTATATTTATCAAAGATCATTTATTCAATAAAGTTTAAAGCTAAACGATTAAGTGAATATGTGATGACGATTTACTTTAACAATCTTTAATGAATGACATTTAATGACTTGACGGATATTCACGCATATTTTCACCATTCATATTTAGACAAATGTTATACAAATATGGTAGCAATAAGGTAAATGAAACTTATGTAAATTATACCAAAGCATTGTGATTATAATTTTGTTTTATTGCACGCACATGGGTTTGTGTTTGTTAGCATCCAATGTTTAAAGTAAGCTGAAGATGCAGCAGTATGAACACAGTTAAATTCATGATAATAGGTGATTTTTTTTTTGGTATCGAGAGTAGACCGATATTTCATGATTAAAATACAGTTTGCGTATAGGAAAAGTTAACTCACCTGTTGCCGTATTGGGTATTAAAAGTGGGTTTTCATAGTTTATTTCTATAAAAAAAAAACGGCAAACCATGCCTTTGTTTGCCTCAATATGGCGTTTTAAAACCATTACCCATAAGAAACATTAAGTAAATACAAATTATTGGAAAGTTATTACATTAATTATGATATAAATTTTTGTAGTTTTTATTTTAAAATATTATAAGCAACACTATACACATTCAAAATTTAAGATTTCCGTGTCGAAAATAACGATTTGAATTCTGGTCCATAAAGAATTGCCCAAGGTTGACAAGGTGACATCACCTTGGCTCATGTTCTATGGACCAGCCTCTACCATATTATGGAAATAAATTGTAATCATATACCTGATGTCACAACTATGGCTGCTATCTCCGTGACTAAATTTGGTATATCTTTAAAGTGTTCTGATTAGGTACAAAGCGGAAGGTCATTAAAAAGACCTTGTTTTATAAGGTTGATACCCCAGCGCTCACAATGAAGTCTCATCGGTGCCTTCAATTTACTGGGTTTAACTGTTGTTTCTTCTTTCGATTGTGCGCCTTTCGAATTTTGTTTAATTCATTATTCTCTTGCACCTCATTGGAAAAAAAAATATGTCATGTCAACTCTGTACGGGTTTCTGGAGATTTGATAATCTCATTCACTTCTGATATTCTGTACCTTCACATCGCTGTAAACACAACACCACGAGACCAGTTGCTTGGTTACGGAAGCGTATTGCTTCCTACGGAAGCGTATTGCTGCCACCTAGTAAAAGAAAAATAAATTATTTATATCGTACGTACGACATAGTATCTCGTACGTACGACATAGTATCTCGTACGTACGACATACTATCTCGTACGTACGACATATTATTTCGTACGTACGACATATTACCTCGTACGTACGACATACTATCTCGTACGTACGACATATAATCTACATTGTCTACCAGTCATACACAGAACCCTCATTTTTAGATAGGTGATTAAATTCTGTTGCGTATGGTGCTATAATAGGGAACCTGTCATAATGATGATAAGAAAAAATATTGCCTTTGCCAAATTGAAACTATTTTTTTGGAGAAGAAAGGTTCGGACAAGAGTTTCTAATATTCTAAATTGATCTGTCTAGGAACTATGATATAAAGCACAGTGTAGTGGATCGTTTAAAATATTGAATGCATATACAGCCATTAATATATGATTAGTGGGTAGCTGAACAGTAAACAACCCATTTTATAATAATAATCATTTTGAAATAAAAATGATGCATGGACGTGCGATCAATTTGTGACAGAAAAATATTTCGGGTTTAATATCTCCTGTTAACAAGTTTTATACGTTGTCATGGTTTTGTGTGTGAGTAAATACAGTCCAGGTGTGTCTGTTTACCATTACAAGACCTCGTGACCAGAGGAAAGATCTTGGTCGCGTCAATTATAAAAAAGAGAACAAACATGAATGTATAAACACCGCGAGAAACTTGAAAACCCTTGATTTGTGAAGTTGGGCTGTACCACCACCAGGTGGCGTGAGCGCTGTGTTTGTTTTTCGTCGTTGCTCACGCCCGGGGCAAGCTCTTTTCAACTTGTGTAACGGATTTAGCAATCAGTTTTAGAACGAAATATTGACAGATACCGTAATACTTTAAGGAGACTACACTGTATTTCATGTATACTTAATATACCATGTATGTGAAATGTAAATAGTTCTAAGATCTAAGATCTGTCCAGCCCAGATTGCGATCCTGAAGCAAGAAAGACAGGATCACAATCTGGCCGAACTAAACAGATCTAAGATCTGGCCAGCCTGGATTGCGATCACAATTTGGGCCCGCCTGAACTGCGATCGCAATTTGGGCTGGACAGATCTAAGATCTGTCCAGATCGCAATCTGGGCCTTGACATATATATATATATATATATATATATATATATATATATATATATATATATAAAAATATATATATATATATATATAAATATATATATATATATATATATATATATATATATATAGAGAGAGAGAGAGAGAGAGAGAGAGAGAGAGGATTATAGTGGAGATTAAAATCCGTTTTAAAATTACTTTTCTGGGGGGTAGTTTGGGGCCCTATAGCTGGAAGGATATGGGTAACAGAGACCTAATTTCTGGTTTCCATGGAGACTTTTCATAGGTCTTCTAGTGTGTTGAGAATGAATATTCTAGGTCCAGTCGTTACTATTTGTGCCATGCTAACAGATGACAGCATCCTTAAAGGTCTCAAAAATAGAGGAAAAAATCGTAAAAATCGAACGATACAGATGGTGCTAAAAGTCTGCAGGAACTGATGGAACATTTCATAATCAATATGTATGCCAAAAATCATGACCATCAGTGATGTAGTTATTGAGATATTGAAGTTTTTGTATGAAATTTTTGACTACTCGGGGGGGGGGGGGGTACTTTGGGGCCCCATAGCTCGAAGGATATGGTTAACAGAGACCTAATTTTGGTTTCCATGGAGACTTTTCATAGGTCTCTCAGTGTGTCGAGAATGAAGATTCTAGGTCCAGTCGTTACGATTTGTGCCATGCTAACAGATGACAGCATCCTTAAAGGTCTCAAAAATAGAGGAAAAAATCGTAAAAAATCGAACAATAAAGGTGGCACCACCAGTCTGCAGGAAGTGATGACACATCTCATGATCAATAGTTATGCCACAAATCATGACCATCAGTCAAGTAGTTAATGAGATATTGAAGTTTTTGTATGAAATTTTTTACTTTTCTCGGGGGTACTTTGGGGCTCCATAGCTCGAAGAATATGGGTAACAGAGACCTAATTTCTGGTTTCCATGGAGACTTTTCATAGGTCTCTCAGTGTGTTAAGAATGAAGATTCTAGGTCCAGTCTTTACGATTTGTGCCTTGTTAACAGTTGTTTACATTTTGAAAGGTCTCAAAAATAGAGAAAAAAATTCGTAAAAAATTGAACGATACAGGTGGCGCCACCAGTCTGCAGGAAGTGATGGAACATCTCATGATCAATATGTATGACAAAAATCATGACCATCAGTCAAGTATTTAATGAGATATTGAAGTTTTTGTTTGAAATTTTTTACTTTTCTTGGGGGTAGTTTGGGGCCCCATAGCTGGAAGGATATGGGTAACAGAGACCTAATTTCTGGTTTCCATGGAGACTTTTCATAGGTCTCTCAGTGTGTCGAGAATGAAGATTCTAAGTCCAGTCATTACGATTTGTGCCTTGTTAACAGATGTTCACATTTTTAAAGGTCTCAAAAATAGAGAAAAAAAATCGTAAAAAATCGAAAAATACAGGTGGCGCCACCAGTCTTCAGGAACTGATGAAACCTCTTATGATCAATATGTATGCCAAAAATCATGACCATCAGTCAAGTAGTTAATGAGATATTGAAGTTTTTGTATGAAATTTTGGACTTTTCTGGGGGGTACTTTGGGGCCCCATAGCTCGAAGGAATAGGGTAACAGAGACCTAATTTCTGGTTTCCAAGGAGATTTTTCATTTACCTCCCAGGATGTCAAGTAAGAAGATTCCAGTTCTAGCGGTTACGTTTGGTGCCTAGTTAACGGACAGACAGATGGACAGACAGACAGACAGACGGACGACGGACAAAGAGTGATCGCTATAGCTCAGATGACTTTCAGTCAGCTGAGCTAAAAAGGCTTGCCACGGGTGCGATGGATGATAAAAAACAAACAGCGATCACGCCACTTGTTGGACGTACAACCCAACTTCACAAATCAAGGTTTTCTAGCTTCTCCGGGTGTTTCTTTTTTTTTCATGTTTGTTCTCTTTTTTATAATTTTCGCGTGTGCTCAACTTAGATCTTGCCGCTAATCAAGCGGTCTTGTAATTGTAAACAGACACACGAGGACTGTGTTAACTCACAGACAGAACCATGACAACGTATAAAACCAGGAGTTACTAAGCTCGTGTGTCGGCATGGATTTGCTGGACAACTTAATTTCGTTTTCACCCAAAATGAGTTAATAACGTGAGACAATACACATATTATTGCAAATGAATATGAACCATAAGTGTCACTTATAGAGGTGTCTGTAATACAGAGATGCCAATAAGGAGAGGTTAATGATTCCTATATTAATTATGAAACGGAGTGCTTGATCCCATAAGTTTAACTTCATGGTGTCTACAGTAGTAGGACAAGTTATAAGATATAAGATTTTATACTTATCCGCAAATCAAACCGATCTGAGGTGTAGGCTTTACTACCACTTCAGCCTGACATATGAACAAAAAGACATGTATTATATTTTGTATTCTTCTTTCACAGATTAATCGCATGTCAATGAGCTATAGTCTTTAATATTTTTTTTATTTAATTAAAATAAAATATTAAATTATATGTACCGCATAAAATGGGTTGTGGACTATTCCGCTACCCACATATTATATCAATGGTTGTATATACATTAAATCTTTTTAACGATCCACTACACCGTGCGTTATATCATAAATCTAATTTTTAGATCAATTATGAATATTAGAAAACTGCACAATTCTCAAATACTAAAAATTAGGCTATTTGGTAGCTCTTGTTTTCAATTTGGCAAAGGCAATATTTTTTTTTATTAATACTATGACAGGCTCATCATTTTAACATCATACGCTGCCAACAGAATTTAATCATCTATCTAAAAATAAAAGTTCTGTATATGACCTGCAGACAACGACTTGATATATTTCGCTTCCTTGAAATATTTCAGAAACCCAGACACAGAAAAATGATATAATCGAATAGCATTTAAATATATAGTATATATAAATAAATAAAGAAACATATATATACGTTCGTTTCAACGGTGTTCAAACTGTTTGCAAGGAGGTGGAGAACATACATTATTTCATATATATATATATATATATATATATATATATATATATATATATATTGCTTATACATATATCAGTTGGTCTGTTGTGTAGTCTGTGAAACAGATCCGTAAGATTTATTATGTCGTACGTACGAGATAGTATGTCGTACGTACGAGATAATATGTCGTACGTACGAAATAAATAATTTATTTTTATTTTATTAGGTGGCAGCAATACGCTTTCGTAATTTATTTATTTATTTATACTATAAATTAAAATGCTATTGATTTTTTTGTTGTTTTTCTTTGTGTTTAGGTTTCGGAAATATTTCAAGGAAAAGAAATTTATCAAATCGTTGTCTGCCAGTCATATACAGAATTTTCATTTTTAAATAGGTTATTCTCTATAAAATTTTGTTAGCAGTGTAATATTAATAAGAAAGAAAATTATTGCCTTTGCCAAATACTACCTTTTGGTGAAAGAAGGGTTCGGACAAGAGGTACAGCTAACAAATAGCCTGATTGTAAGTAATTGAGAATGGATATATGTGGGGTAGGTTTCTTATATTCCAAAATTGTTCTGTATAAGAACTAGATTTATGACATAACGCACAGTGTCACTCGCCCTACCGTAAATGGCACGAAGTTCAACTGATGGGATCAAGCACTTCGTTTCATAATACATAAATCAGGAACCTCTCCTTACGGGCATCTCTGTATTACAGACACAATTATATTGACACTCAAGGTTCATATTCTTTTGTAATAATATGTGTTTTGTCTCACGTTATTAACTCATTTTGGCTGAATACAAAAGTTGTTCAACAAATCCATGCCGATACACGGGCTTAACATCTCCTGTTTACCGCTTTTGTATCCGTTATTATGGTTCTGTGTGTGAGTAAACACAGTGCACCTTTGTCTGTTTACAATAACAAGACCGCTTGACCAGAAGCAAGATCTAAGTCTTATAAAATTATAAAAAAAGAGAAGAAAATCACCCAGAAAAGCTTGAAAAACCTTGATTTGTGAAGTTTATTTTTACGGTCACAAGGTGGCGTGAGCGCTGTTTGTTTTTCCTCATTGATCGCGCCCGGGGCAAGTTTTCTTGCACTTGTAAAGGGGAGAAAGCAAACGAAGAACGAAATATTGAAAGATCCTGTAATAGTTTGAGAAGACTAAATTCTACTTCATGTATACTCAAAATACCTGGTTTGTAAAATGTAAATAGGTCCTTTTTTTCATTCAAACTCTCTACTATACAATCGGCTCTCTCTCTCTCTCTCTCTCTCCCTCTCTCTCTCTCTCTCTCTCTCTCTCTCTATATATATATAGATATAGAGAGAGAGAGAGAGAGATACTATGTCATACGTACGAGATAAATAATTTATTTTTCTTTAACCAGGTGGCAGCAATACGCTTCCGTAGCTTCCACCTGGTGAAAGAAAAATAATTATTTATCTCGTACGTACGACATACTATCTCGTACGTACGACATATTATCTCGTACGTACGACATATTATCTCGTACGTACGACATATTATCTCGATCGTACGACATAATAAATCTTACGGATCTGATTCATAGACTAGACAACATGCCAACAGATATATGTATAAGCAATATGTATATGGTAAATAATGTATATTTTCACGTTAACTATATATACAACATCTCCACCTCCTTGCAAACCGCAGGACCACCGTTGAAACCAACACACACACTCACATATATCTATTTATTTATAATATATATTCTTTTGCTATTCAATTGTCATTTTTTGTGTGTGTTGAGGTTTCTGTAATATTTCAAGCTAGCGAAATATATATCAAATCGTCGTCTGACAGTCATATACAGAACTCTCGTTTTAAGACATGTGATTAAATAATGTTAGCAGTATATGATGTTATATAATAGTGAGCCTGTCATACTGTAAATAAGAAACAAATCTTGCCTTTGGTCAAACAAGAACCTCTGATAGACATTACATGTATTACTAATGACATTAATAGTATCCACCGGCTGAGCCATTCTAACACTGCGCTGGTATTATATCCCAAGGCTTTCAGTCTTTTCACACACACACACACATATATATATATATATATATATATATATATATATATAAATATATATATATTATATATATATATATATATATATATATATATATAGAGAGAGAGAGAGAGAGAGAGAGAGAGAGAGAGCCGATTGTATGGTAGAGAATTTAAATAAAAAAGGACCTATTTACATTTTACAAACAAGGTATTTTGAGTATACATAAAAATACAATTTAGTCTCCTTAAACTATTACGGTATCTTTCAATATTTCGTTCTTTGTTTGCTTTCTCTTGTATACAAGTGGAAAAAATACTTGCCCCGGGCGCGATCAATGAGGAAAAACAAACAGCACTCACGCCACCTGGTGGCCGTAAAAATAAACTTCACGAATCAAGGTTTTCTAAGCTTTTCTGGGTGTTTTTTTCTGTCATGTTTCTTCTTTTTTTAATGATTGTCGCGTGCGCTAAACTAAGATCTTGCTTCTGGTCACGCGGTCTTGTTATAGTTAACCGACAAAGGTGCACTGCTCACACACAGAACCATAATAACGTATACAAAACCGGTAAACAGGAGATATTAAGCCCGTGTATCGGCATGGATTTGCTGAACAACTTTCGTATTCAGCCAAAATGAGTTAATAACGTGAGACAAAACACATAGAATTATAAAAGAATATGAACCTTGAGTGTCAATATAGAGGTGTCTGTAATACAGAGATGCCCGTAAGGAGAGGTTCCTGATTCATATATTATGAAACGAAGTGCTTGATCCCATCAGTTGAACTTCGTGCCGTTTACAGTAGGGCGAGTGACACTGTGCGTTATGTCATAAATCTAGTTCTTTTACAGATCAATTTTGGAATATAAGAAACCTACCTCACATATTTCCATTTAACATATATATATATTGCTTATACATATATCAGTTGGCCCGTTGTGTACTCTGTGAATCAGATGCGTAAGATTAATTATGTCGTACGTACGAGATAATATGTCGTACGTACGAGATAGTTTGTCGTACGTACGAGATAGTTTGTCGTACGTACGAGATAGTTTGTCGTACGTACGAGATAAATAATTTATTTTTCTTTTACCAGGTGGCAGCAATACGCTTCCGTACTTGGTAAACAAGGTCCCTAAAAAAATTCTTGTGGTATGGAAAATGGACTACATTTTGTGTTGAACAATATACACCTACCAAGAGTTGAAGCATATTTATCTTTATTTTTAGGAAAGCGGGCTAAATTTCACGTATACAGACAGACAGGCAGAGAGAGAGAGAGAGAGAGAGACAGCGAGAGAGAGAGAGAGAGAGAGAGAGAGAGAGAGAGAGAGAGAGAGAGAGAGAGAGAGAGAGAGAGAGAGAGAGAAAGAGAGAGAGAGATAAAAAGAGAGAGAATTCGTCCAATCGCACCAATGGGTATTTCAATGGGTTCCCAGAGTTCGTAGAACAAGCATGTTTTTGTATGTGGCTTGAAACCTTCTTTATTCGAATTTCATACAGTTAAATTGTACGAATGTTTCCAATTTCAAAATTTAAAATGTTAACAAAATGACAGACACCATTTGACAACAACCTGTTTTGCTGTAACGATCTTGTAAATTTGTATATCTATCTGTTTTAAGGTATTTCAATTCAATCTTTAATTTCATCTTTTAAAATCATCCTCATACAGCAGAAAAGTGTATATTAATGAACCGTGGTCCATGTTAAATGAAAGACAGGATCTCAGTTTTTTACATTTCTTGAATAGACGCACACAAAAAGTTGTGTGCCACTTAATCGTATTCCGTATATAGGACCCGTGATGTAAATGTGAACGTGTCTATAATCCGATATTATGCTAGTCCTTGCTTCTTTTCGGCCAGGATGGTCACTGGGGAAACACGTGTGAGAGAATCTCCCCTTTACGAAGCCTTATTCTTTCCTAGCGCGCTCTGCCAAGATGCCTTCTACCTGCTTTCGAAGTTCAGACTTGGGAATCTGAGAGATGAGAAGAACATATTTATTTACCAAATCCGCACTGTGTAATTGACATACAGTCCACACGAAACCAAAGCATGAAAGGGACCTGTTCACTTACCCTGTATGTTATACATACATGAATAATAGTGTGTTCTCTTGACAACATTATGATATCTGCTAATATTACGACTCAAACCCGTTTGTTTTCTCCTGTACATGAGGTGAAACAAGCTTGCTAAGGGGTCTATCAGTGGCACAAAGCTTACACATAGCCCGCACCATACCTGCTGCTCGTTCCGCGCAACTTAAAAATTCTAGTTTTTTTTCAAGCATCAAATCGGTATTTCCTTTGTGTGATTCTTCTTTCATGTTTCTTCTCCATGTTCTGGAGTTGTTTAGGACACACTTAGACAGACAATTTAATATGTGAAATTCAGTCATTGTGCTAGCTGATTTCGTTATCAACTTTTATTAAAAACTGAGATCATATCCCATCAAATATGAATATTTTTTAAACTGGTTCAGTGGTCTTTCTAACGGTATACTTTGTACAATGTTTGGCATGATGCATACTTCACGAAGTCAAATATGAAACTAAAACAACTATTTGTTTGAGTTAAATAAAGGGGGTTTCACAGGGATGCAACATTAAATGTGATATGTATCTGTTGATATAGGTCCTGGGACGAAAGTTCGGACTGAAGATGACCTAGGCATACTTCACGCATACTCATGTTCAGTGTTTTCAATTAGACGTGCACCATAAAAATTCATGATCAGCGTTATCACCAGTCCCCGTCAAAAATATAAAAAATCAAATGAGACCGTTTTATGTGTAGGGTTAGCATAATTCATAAAACGACTTTATCGAAATCACATTGGCTAAAATGACCCTTACAAATTCCGAAGGATCTTGACATCTTGTCATAATCAAGGTGCAGATTTCATCAACTGGTAGTAAATTTCTAAGGCCACAGGGGGCGCTAACATTCGTAACCGTTTGAATGTTGTCAAAGGTTATGATAAATTTTGTAACTTTAAAAATAGTGAGCCAAGAAAAATAAAACATGAATAAATAAAATAAACTTATATATAACCTAATATGATTCATCTCCCCAGAAAGACGCTGCTTGTTGCGCCGTCTGTTGTTAATTGTACTCTTTCAACGAGTTTTAATGCATAGAGAAAGAAAGTTACCCTTCAAAACTAAATTAGTCGAAAAATGATAGTCAATGAAAATGATAACGTGGAAGAAGTCTTTTTACGTAAGTGCATTTTTGGTGTGGTTTCCTTTTCTATATACTTACAATCACGAATATAGGAAATTTATAACTACTGCGAATATGAAGTCGACCACATGATAATAGCGTAGCAGGCACGTTTCTCACTGGCCACAATGCTTTCTGGACATTTGTCAAGTTGTTTTGTTAGCTTTCACAAGTGCAAATACAAAGCCTGTTTGAACCATCAAATGAACAAACATTACTATCAAACTGTTAACCTTTTGTCGGGCACCGACGCGGGGGAAGCTCTCCATGATGAAATAATGAGTCGGGTGGTCCCGCTCAATCAACTGTAAAATATAACATAAGAAAATATTTATAATATCCGACGGTTTCTGAACAGAACCAATAAATGTGCATTGTGTGTGCTCACAACTTGTTACACTGATTTAAAAATGCTAATCCTAGACCTGTTTTCTCTCTTTCATTTCGGGGGAGGACGGGATCACAGTCACATTTACATATATGGAGACATCCTTTAGTCTTTAGTGCTGTATTAATATTCATATTAAAGGAAACTACATTTTTATAATAAATAATGCAAAATAGTCGTAGAGCCTCATTCCAATTCATATTGTTCTCAAAAATATTTAAATGACTCATTAATGACTCAATAATCATGAAGAATAATGATATAAACAAGAAAGTTTGAAAAAATTATAAAAAAAAATATAATACAAGGACTTAAGAAGGCTGCGCTTAAAAATGTCAAGAGTTTCCTGGATGGACGTCCTTCAGTTCTTCCGCGGAATCAGATAAGCCAAAGGATACTAGTATGTAACATTTAAAAAATGTAATCTAATATGCTTTTCTATGTAACAGAGGTTGGCCGTATTTGAAAACCAGACCGCATACTATATTATCTTTTTGTGCAGGATTGCGTTTAAAAATCCACAAGTTAAAATGAATAAATCAAGATATAACGTACCACAGATTCGCAGTGTTCCTGTATCTCCGACTCTGTCAATGTCTCGCCCTTCCTAACACTTTCAGGAAAAAAAAATGATTTAGAAAATACACAACCACCTTTATGTGTATGTATGGGTGTATTTTCTTTTATGTTTGTTATCTTAAGATAAATTAATCAACCTAGTTATGCCGATATAAAATTCATCTCTTTAATAGTAGAAATAATAAATAATAATTAAATAATAATAACTTATTATAAATAAGAATATTATCGCCAAGATTCACTTTGTATTAACATGTATACAGGTACAAAATTAACTATATATTACATATAAATATTACTGGATAGTTTGTAAGAAGCACATACAGTGGTTAGCATTATATATATAGATAACGTGAACATATAAATGATTAACATAATAATGGACATACCATGTGTCCGTTACTGTATGGTGAGATCGCAAAAAAGAAACCCTCGCGAAACATTGGAAAAGTAGAAATCGCGAACATTAATCTTCTCCAATATGAAGCCAACCATATTATTCAGTTGCAATGGTGAAACAATGGAATTATATATTCTGAGAAACTAAGTCGTTTGACTGGCTGTTGTGGGTAGGTAGGAATTACTTAGGTAAAAAAAAACATATCACTTACGTCACACACAAGCAGACTTCGTCACCTAGTTGTCGTTTACTTAAGACACCAATACACTGGAACAAAAGAGATACTCGCATGCAGCTTAAAGGTAATTTCAGTAATCTGGTCACAGAAAGGTTGTATTTTCTTTAATAGAAAGGCAAAATTTTTTAACAGCGTCATAATTGATTATTTTTTCATTTTATTCAAACAGTACATTTCTTTGGGTATAAACACCGAACTGTCAAAATCACCAAATATCTTTTTTCCTTACACACCCATCCTTTTTTATTTTAAAAGATTGTAGTTGTTAAAATTTAGTGTGGAAAATTAAAAATTCGAGAGCGATTAAATTATTTTATTGGTTATACAATTGGAATTTCTGGGACCGTTGGTACATTGCTATCGTTACAAGTTTAAGTCACCAGGTGGCTTGATTTCCCTGATATCAATATGGCAGGTATTTACCATCTACCTGAGGTCCAGGTCTCAAGCTCGGATGAACAGGAACCTTGCTTCATGGGGCTTCCAGTAATATGTTTTTTTACCGGAAACTTTCATTCTCGTGTTATCGTGTGCACAGTGTATATAATGATATTCTGAACAACATTTAATTTTCGGTATCTGGAAACACTGCTTTACCGGTAAAAACTTAAAAACATTATTTTTGTGCACAAAGTTTTCCATAAATTCCAAATATCTCGCTCTTGTTACCAATTTATTCAATTTCGAATTTAATTTAAATTTGATTATTCTGATCCAGTCTTAATATCACCAAAAATATGTCTCCGTACGTAGAGTGGCTCCCAGACACATAATTTTGCTTTGGAAATAGTCTTAAATCTAGGTGTTTAAATTAATTTATTTAATATCCCGCCCTGGCATGTTAGATGAAAACTTCCGAGTGGATCTGACCCAGACCTCCATTGGTTGACACCAAGGTGTTGATATATTCATGAACCAAATGTATGAATGTGTCAATAGGAAAGAGCACAGGGCTTAAAAGTGGGAGGTCGTGAATTCAACCCCCCCCCCCCCCCCGTATCCGGACCTGAGAACTTTAATTTATTTTTCATTAAGCCTCGTTGGTTGGAACCCCTCCCCCCTCATTTTCCTAAATCCTGGCTCAGCCCCTAGATTAATTGATTGTTCGAGCTGAAGATAATTACTGACATCACATGAACCAAATCTCTGTTATCTCTAACAAGTGCCATGTATAAGATGAGCAACAGCTGGTCTGCAGATAAGATAACAGTGTAAAGTCATAATTTCTCATCAACTACAAAGAGGACCAGTATCTCTCACTTACCTGAGCTAGTGCTACCTTTGGGTGCTGACAGGCGGCGCTCTCGATCACGCCTGGGTAGATGACGTCTGACATTTGCTTATACCGTAAACTGTCGGCCTTTCTCCCTACCAGGTAAATGAACCCATCCGGGTCCATAAATCCCATGTCCCTGTGATAATTTTGTCATATACACATAATAAACTGTTACATTATCTTAATAAATTAGAAAAAAAGTATTGAATAATTAACTTAGTAAGTGAACCCTGTACAATTGGAAACCACCTATGCTAACATAAATTAATAGTGTAGTGTTTGATCGATTATCAGCGCCCTCCCTTGTACATTTAGAGAAAACGAATACGATTAAAGCAGAGGTTTGATCAGGAATATTCAGTTATGTGTCGTTGACAAAGAATGATGATTGTTGGAAATATACTGTTATTAAAAGCAACTGTTCCTGATCATTATAATTTAAAAGTAATATACTTGTTCAGCTTATATAATGTAGTTAATATTGCGCATTCATTCATAGACACACGACTGTATAATGTATTCGCATCAAGGATTTTTTTCTGAAATACTACATTTTAATATGTTCCCTTGAATCAGAACAAGAATTAAAAGTCCTATTTATCAAGGCCTGGTTTTCTGGGCCTAACTCAGACATTTTGCTGCAACCTACCGGTAACTGCAACAATTAATTCATTGAAACTCAAAAAAGTTGAGCAAATACCGGCGTTGCTTGTCCAAGCTGTATATATTCCGTAACAATATTAAGTATAAATGAACTGGACATTGTCAACTTATTCACCTGACAATAACTATGATATAAAACGAAGCTTTACCCTGTGTGGTACCAGTTGTTTTCATCGAGATATTGTGAAGTCAGTTCTGGGTCTTTGAAGTAACCTAGGAAACGAAGGGGCGTGCGGATAAGAACCTCTCCTATTTGCCTGATGGGCACCACGTGACCTTCTTCTCCTATCACTTTAACCTTTTGAGGATAAAAGCACCAATTAAGAGCCGAGCCCGTATAAATAATACATGGATTCAGGGGAGATAAACATCAATTGAGCGGTGATACTATATCGAAATAGATGGCGCTATTTTCATCGGCTCGCCGCGTGATATAGAACTCAGACCTTACTTCCTCAAGTAATAATCAATTAATGAAGCAAAAGCAACAGATGATGCGAATCACCACAATTTTATTATTATAATTATTTAAAATACACATTACCGTATGCTTTTTGCAAACATTTAGGGTTAAAGATGAAGTCATGCCATGAATACAACTGAAAGTTGTAGGATCCGGTATAAATGAAAATGTTTAGTTAATACAGAGGTTCCTTTAATTAAAATACACCACTCGCCTCAGTATGTGCGACAGGATAGCCAACAGAGCGAATCCTCCGGTCTTTGTTGTTATCATCCGGGAAATTACTGGTAATGGTTAAACTCTCCGAAGTACCGTACATATTCTGTAAAATGTAAATATTAATAATTAATATTGGAAAGTTTCATTTAAAGATGAAACTAGACGACCAGAGGTCGAACGCTTGCCGGAAGTTGAAATGACAGACAGATGGACAGACAGAACATATTGTGGGTTTTCTATTATTTGAATGACCCTCAGCGTTTGCTGAGAAGTTGTGGCCTGTAAAATGACATATCAGACAAAACAACGAGGAAGCAGACAAAGCTGACCACAAAAGACTAACAGACAAACATACTGACACATCTGTGATAACAGATTACCAGACAAAAGTGCCGAAGGTAAAGAAGAGCAAAATTAGCGATGGTTTATGTAGATAAGGTTTATAATTTTGGAGATATGGCCAAAACATGATATGTTGGGGAGGTGAAGGTGCAGCGCCCCCTAGTGGCTAAATGAAAAATCTGTTTTGAGATATTAGTGAAACACATAAGATGTACCAGTTTTAAAAGGATTCCTGAAAAAAAAAACTGTGGCCTGTAGAATGCTATATATGAGACGCAAGAACCAGCAAGTAGGCGGATTTGAGGACAACTGACAAACAGACAGACACACTGACAAAGTGACACAAGAATGAGACCAGATGACATTACTAGGTCATGGAGAAGACTCAGGGAAAGAAAATAAGCCATAGTTTCTGTAATTGAGGCTTTGGGTTTTAGAGATATGGTCAATATAATGATATGTGTGTGAGGGTCAGGTGCAGCGCCACCTAGCGGCCATATCCGGAAAATGAAAAAAAAAATTGTGAGAAAATATAACATGCATCAGTTTTCAAATGCTTCTTTAAAAACTGTGGCCTGTAGAATGCTATATGCGAGACGCAAGAATCAGCAAGCAGCCAAATTTGAGGACAACTGACAAACAGACGGACACACTGACAAAGTGACACAAGATTGAGACCAGATGACATTATCAGTTTATGGAGAAGACTCATAGGGAAAAAATAAGCTATAGTTTATGTAATTGAGCTTTGGGTTTTAGAGATATGGCCAATGTAATGATATGTGTGTGAGGGTCGTATGCAGCGCCCCCTAGCAGCAATATTCAAAAAATGAAAAAAAAACATTTCGAGATACTAGTGTAGGACTTATGATATGTCAGTTTCAAAATGATTCCTGCAATAATGTGGCCTTTGGCGCAAGATGAATGAAATCTCGAAATATCTCTATTCACGAGATATTTTACGAGATACTGCAAGACTTGTAATAAAATCTTGTAGTACTAGTTAAATGCTACCTGATGCAAAAAACTAGGTCTCTCTAGCTTTAACACCGACAAAGTTAGAAAAATGAGACCCCTTAATTTCGAATATCATGACTTTTCCCCAAAAATTTATAACCATGGTTACGGCAAATTTGAGTCAGCTACACACCAGATGACAGGCCTTGGAATGACAATTAAAATGAGCTATTGTTGAAGTAGATACAACTAATAGTCACAAAGATATGAAGAAAAAACCGTTTTCAGAAGTTTTGATGACCTTGACCTTGACCTTTCACTTATTTTGACCAAAAACAATAAGGCACCTAGAATTTGTTTTGTTTATCATCCCTGAAAGTTTCAAGGTGATTGTGGCAAAATTGTGGCCAGGAGAGTGATGACAAACAAACAAATGAGGTTGATACGACCATATTTGACCAAGTGATGAAGAAAAGAAAATTTCGAGGTTTTTCGATGACCTTGTCCTTGACCTATATTGACGAAAAACGATAGAGCACCTTGCATTTTATTTTTTCGTCATCTCTGTAAGTTTCAAGGTGATTGCGGCAAAACTGTGGCTTGTAGTGTCGTAAATGTGAGACAGAACAACAAGGCCGTTGACAAAATTGACAACAACAGAGGAACAGACAGACATACTGACAAGGTGACACATGGCCAGCAAAGGTTGAGCACCCTTTGATATGGGGAATGGAAAGACGAACAAAATGAGGTAAGAATGAGGTTGATACGACAATTTGTGACAAAGTTTTGAGGAAAATACGGTTTCGAGGTTTTTTGAGGGTCTTGACCTTGACCTTTGACCTATTTTAATAAAAAACAAAAGACTGCCTAGAATTTTGCTTGTCCATCATCTCTAAAAGTTTCAAGGTTATTGCTGCAAAACTATGGCCTGTAGTGTCGTAAATGTCCGAAAGAACAACAAGGCCGTTGACAAAATTGACAACAACCCTGAAACAGACAGACATACTGACAAGGTGACACAAGGCCAACAAAGGATCATCATACCAGGATATGGGCAATGGAAAGACGAACAAAATGAGGTAAGAATGAGGTTGATACGACAATTTTTAACCAAGTTATGAGGAAAATAAAATTTTGAGGTTTTTTGATGACCTTGACCTTAACCGTTTACCTTCATTAACCAAAAACAATAGGGCACCTAGAAATTTAATTCTCCATCATCTCTGAAAGTTTCAAGGTGATTGTGGCAAAATTGTGGCCAGGAGAGTGCAGACAGACAGACGGACAGACAGACAGACAGACGGACAGACAGACAGACAGACAAACAGACATACGCAACTGAGCAATATGCTTGCCAAAATCTTTGATTCCGGCAAGCAACTAGCTGCAAAAGTCGCGGTGTTATCAGCAGTTACGTGAAATCATGTTTTTTTCTCGCTTGACGAGATATAGTACGAGATTTGGCAAGACGAGCAGTTTTATTATGTCAAGACGGCCAAACGTTACGAAATGGCGAAAACTAGATCCGTCTAGCTGTAAAAGTCGCCGAGTTATAAGCATTTCCGTGTACTCTCGTGTTTTCTCGTTTGACGAGATATGGTGCAGGATTTGGACAGTCTTGTAGATTTGTCATATCAAACTCTCTAAATGTTATGAAATGGCGAAAACTACATCTGTCTAGGTGTAAAAGTTGCCGAGTTATTAGCATTTCTGTAAAATCTCCTTTTTTATCGTTTGACGAGATATGGTGCGAGATTTGGCCAGTCTTGCAGGTTTGTCATGTCAAGCCGTCCAAATGTTAATGAATGCCAAAAACTAGACCTGTCTAGCCGTGAAAGTCGCCGACTTATATGCATTTCTTTGAAATCTCGTTTTTCCACATTTGACCAGATGTAGTGCGAGATTTCGCCAAGTATCGCAGTTTTACTATGTCAAGTTGGCCAAATGTTACCAAATGCCAAAAACTAGACCTGAGTAGCTGTAAAAGTCGCCTAGTTATAAGCATTTCCATGATATCTCGTTTTTTTCTCGCTTGACGAGATATGGTGCGAGATTTGGCCTGATTTCTTTTCTGGCGTGTCAAGCTGGTCATATGTTATGAAATGCCGAAAACTAGACCTGTGTAGCTGTAAAAGTCGCCGAGTTATAAGCATTTCCGTGAAATCTCGGTTTTTCTCGTTTGACGATAAACCGAGCGAAATTTGACGAGACTTGCAATTGAATGACTTATAACCAAGGGGAAGCAGCCTTATGCAAAAAACTAGACCCTTGAAACATAAATATTAACCGAGATAGAAGCCAAAAACTGCATATTTTCAGATCGTCAAGTTTAACCCACAAATTTGGTAACCATGGTAACGGCAGCACAAAGCTACATGTGCGGAGGAATAAGCCAATGTTCCTAGTTTAAGATACAACGATAAAAATTGTGCCATGTTTAAAATTATTGTAGATATTGCAGAAAAATGATATGTGTTAGTGTTTCAGGTACCACGCCCCCTGGTGGCTATTTCCAAAAAATGAAAAACAGATTTCGAGATATTTATAAATAACACAAAATATATCAATTTCAAAGCCATTGTTAAAAAAATGCAACCTGTAGGTCATATTTAATGAAATCTCGAAGACTCTCGTTAGACGAGAAACGGTGCGAGATTTTGCAAGATTTTTGATTGGATCACCGAGAGCTCACCAAGGGCTACAAGATGCAAAAAAATTGACCTCTCCAGCATAAAAACTGACAGAGTTAGAAGCTGAAAACTGCATATTTTCAAAATTCAAAAGTTTTACCCCAAAAATAGAGAAATCTGGCAATAGCGCACTTTGGCACCTATGCGCAAAAATAAGCCCATGGTACCCAGTTGAAGGTGCTGTGATGGAAATGGCCCAATGTTTAATAGTTCTGGAGGTATAGCACCAAAACAAATTTTCATGTTTTTTCATCTGCAACGCCCCCTGGCGGCCATTTCCAAAATCTGAAAAAACAATTTCGAGATATTCTTGTGTTACATAAAATATCTCAGAATCAGTACGATTGCTGCAAATTTGAAAAATATCAGGAAATTCCATGATTTCTCCCCGAAATTGCGTAACCATGGTAACAGCAAATTTAAGTAAGCTACATGTCAAAAGAAAGGCCAGGTGATGACGAAATAAATGAGCTATTGCAGAAGTGGATAAGCCTATTTATGGCGAAGTTATAGTGCAAAAACCGTTAACCATACCTGTCGTGACCTTGACCTTGACCTTTGACCTATTTTAACCAAAAACAATAGGGCACCTAGAAATTATGTTTTTCATCATCCCTGTAAGTTTCAAGGTGATTGTGGCAAAATTGTGGCCAGGAGAGTGCAGACAAACAAACAAACAGACAAGATGACCAGAGGTCACGCGCTTGCCGGAAATGGAAATGATTCAGACAGATAGATAGAGAGTGCATGTAGAAACAGTCATATGAATGAGTAACATTGTGGGGGCAGCAGAAACGGATAATATGTTTATTTATGCATGCTGACCTTTAACAGCTGCATATCTTTCTAGTGTAAAAGGGACCAAGTTCAAAATTTTTTCATGAAATCCCGTTAATCTCGTTTGACAAGAAGCAGTGAGACGTTTTCAGGTTTGTCATGTCAAGCTGGTCATATGTGACAAAATGCCGAAAACTAGAACTACTTTGTTGTAAAAGGCGCCGAGTTATAAGCATTTCAGTGACATCTCGTTTGTTCACGTTGCACAAGATATGGTGCGAGATTTGGGCAGACTTATGGCTTTTATCTAATCAAGCAGTTCATATGTGACACAATGCCGAAAACTAGACCTTCGTACCTGTAAAAATCGCCGAGTTAAAAGCATTTTGGTGAAATCTCGTGTTTTCTCGTTTGACGAGATACGGTGCGAGATTGTGCCTGACTTGGAGTTCTGTCATGTCAAGCAGGTCATGTGGAACTAAATGCCGAAAACTAGACCTGTCTAGCTGCAGTTCCGTGAAATCTCGTGTTTTCTCGTTTGACGGGATACGGTGCGAGATTTTGCCTGACATGCATGTCTGTCGTGTCAAGCTGGTCTAGTGGAACAAAATGCCGAAAACCAGACCTGTCTATCTGTAAAACTCGCCGAATTATAACCAATGCCGTGAAATCTCATGTTTTCTCGTTTGACGAGATACGGTGCGACATTCGGCCTGACTTTCAGTTCTGTCATGTCCAGCAGGTCATGTGAAAGAAAATGCCGAAAACTAGACCTGTCTAGCTGTAAAACTCGCCGAGTTATAAGAATTTCCGTGAAATCTCGTGTTTTCTCGTTTGACGAGATAGGGTGCGAGATTTGGCCTGACTTGCACATCTATCGTGTCAAGCTGGTCATGTGGAAGGAAATGCCGGAAACCAGACGTGTCTAGCTGTAAAACTGGCCCAGTTATAAGCATTTCCGTGAAATTTCGTGTTTTCTCGTTTGACGAGATACGGTGCGAGATTTTGCCAGACTTGCATATCTGTCGTGTCAAGCTGGTCTAGTGGAAATAATTGCCGAAAACCAGACGTGTCTAGCTGTAAAACTGGCCCAGTTATAAGCATTTCCGTGACATCCCGTGTTTTCTCGTTTGACGAGATACGGTGCGAGATTTGGCCTGTCTTGCAGCTCTGTCGTGTCAAGCTTGTTTGGTGGAACGAAATGCCGAAAACCAGACCTGTCTAGCTGTAAAAGTCGCCGAGTTATAAGCATTTCCGCGAAGTCTCGTTTTTTCTCGTTTGACGAGATATGGCGCGAGATTTGGCGTGACTTTCAGTTCTGTCGTGTCAAGCTGGTCATGTGGAACAAAATGCCGAAAACTAGATCTGCCTAGCTTAAAAACTGACAAAGTTACAAAAAAATGGTCGTGTTATTTCCAATTTCCATGATTTTTGCCCAAAAAATGTAACCATGGTAACGGCAAATTTAAGTAAGCTACATATCAAAAGAAAGGCCAGGTGATGACGAAAAAAATGAGCTATTGCAGAAGTGGATAAGCCTTTTTATGGCGAAGTTATAGTGCAAAAACCGTTAACCACACCTGTCGTGACCTTGACCCTTGACCTTGGAGCAATGTTGACCAAAAACAATAGGGTTCCAGGGTGTTCGGTTGTCAATCAACCCTGTAAGGGTCATGTCGATTGCTGCAAAATTGTGGCCAGGAGAGCGCAGACAAACACACAAACAAGATGACCAGAGGTCACGCGCTTGCCGGAAATGGAAATGATACAGACAGATAGACAGAGAGTGCATGTAGAAACAGTCATATGAATGAGCAACAATGGGGGGCAGCAGAAACGGATAATATGTTTATTTATGCATGCTGACCTTTAACAGCTGCATATCTTTCTAGTGTAAAAGGGACAAAGTTCAAAATTTCTTCATGAAATCCCGTTAATCTCGTTTGACAAGAAGCAGTGAGACGTTTTCAGGTTTGTCATGTCAAGCTGGCCAAATGATATGAAATGCCGAAAACTAGACCTGCCTAGCTATAAAAGCCGCTGAGTTATAAGTATTTGCATGTAATGTCGTGTTTTCTCGTTTGACGGGAAATGGTGCGAGCTTTGGCGAGATTTCCAGTTTTGTCATGTCAGGTTTGTCAAATATTACAAAATGCCGGAAACTAGACCTGTCTAGCCTCAAAAGTAGCCGTGTCATCAGCATTTACGTGAAATCATGTTTTTTTCTCGCTTGACGAGATATAGTACGAGATTTGGCAAGACGAGCAGTTTTATTATGTCAAGACGGCCAAACGTTACGAAATGGCGAAAACTAGATCCGTCTAGCTGTAAAAGTCGCCGAGTTATAAGCATTTCCGTGTACTCTCGTGTTTTCTCGTTTGACGAGATATGGTGCAGGATTTGGCCAGTCTTGTAGATTTGTCATATCAAACTCTCTAAATGTTATGAAATGGCGAAAACTACATCTGTCTAGCTGTAAAAGTCGCCGAGTTATTAGCATGTCTGTGAAATCTCCTTTTTTATCGTTTGACGAGATATGGTGCGAGATTTGGCCAGTCTTGCAGGTTTGTCATGTCAAGCCGTCCAAATGTTAATGAATGCCATAAACTAGACCTGTCTAGCCGTGGAAGTCGCCGACTTATATGCATTTCTGTGAAATCTCGTTTTTCCACATTTGACCAGATATAGTGCGAGATTTTGCCAAGTATCGCAGTTTTACTCTGTCAAGTTGGCCAAATGTTACCAAATGCCAAAAACTAGACCTGAGTAGCTGTAAAAGTCGCCTAGTTATAAGCATTTCCATGATATCTCGTTTTTTTCTCGCTTGACGAGATATGGTGCGAGATTTGGCCTGATTTCTTTTCTGGCGTGTCAAGCTGGTCATATGTTATGAAATGCCGGAAACTAGACCTGTGTAGCTGTAAAAGTCGCCGAGTTATAAGCATTTCTGTGAAATCTCGTTTTTTCTCGTTTGACGATAAACCGAGCGAAATTTGACGAGACTTGCAATTGAATGATTTAGAACCAAGGGGAAGCAGCCTTATACAAAAAACTAGACCCTTGAAACATAAATATTAACCGAGATAGAAGCCAAAAACTGCATATTTTCAGATCGTCAAGTTTAACCGACAAATTTGGTAACCATGGTAACGGCAGCACAAAGCTACATGTGCGGAGGAATAAGCCAATGTTCCTAGTTTAAGATACAACGATAAAAATTGTGCCATGTTTAAAATTATTTTAGATATTGCAGAAAAATGATATGTTACGGTGTTTCAGGTACCACGCCCCCTGGTGGCTATTTCCAAAAAATGAAAAACTGATTTCGAGATATTTATAAATAACACAAAATATATCAATTTCAAAGCCATTGTTAAAAAAATGCAACCTGTAGGTCATATTTAATGAAATCTCGAAGACTCTCGTTTGACGAGAAATGGTGCGAGATTTGGCGAGACTTTCAGTTTTATCATGTCAAGCTGCCTATAACGTACATAATGACCAAAACCAGACGTCTGTAGCTTATAAATTGACAAAGTTACAAAAAATGGTCGTGTTATTTCCAATTTCCATGATTTTTGCCCAAAAAATGTAACCATGGTAACGGCACTTGCATATCTGTCGTGTCAAGCTGGTCTAGTGGAACTAAATGCCGAAAACCAGACGTGTCTAGCTGTAAAACTGGCCCAGTTATAAGCATTTCCGTGACATCCCGTGTTTTCTCGTTTGACGAGATACGGTGCGAGATTTTTGCCTGTCTTGCAGCTCTGTCGTGTCAAGCTTGTTTGGTGGAACGAAATGCCGAAAACCAGACCTGTCTAGCTGTAAAAGTCGCCGAGTTATAAGCATTTCCGCGAAGTCTCGTTTTTTCTCGATTGACGAGATATGGCGCGAGATTTGGCGTGACTTTCAGTTCTGTCGTGTCAAGCTGATCATGTGGAACAAAATGCCGAAAACTAGATTTGCCTTGCTTAAAAACTGACAAAGTTACAAAAAAAATGGTCGTGTTATTTCCAATTTCCATGATTTTTGCCCAAAAAATGTAACCATGGTAACGGCAAATTTAAGTAAGCTACATATCAAAAGAAAGGACAGGTGATGACGAAAAAAATGAGCTATTGCAGAAGTGGATAAGCCTATTTATGGCGAAGTTATAGTGCAAAAACCGTTAACCACACCTGTCGTGACCTTGACCCTTGACCTTGGAGCAATGTAGACCAAAAACAATAGGGTTCCAGGGTGTTCGGTTGTCAATCAACCCTGTAAGGGTCATGTCGATTGCTGCAAAATTGTGGCCAGGAGAGCGCAGACAAACACACAAAAAAACAAAAAAACAAAAAAACAAACAAGATGACCAGAGGTCACGCGCTTGCCGGAAATGGAAATGATACAGACAGATAGACAGAGAGTGCATATAGAAACAGTCATATGAATGAGCAACAATGTGGGGGCAGCAGAAACGGATAATATGTTTATTTATGCATGCTTACCTTTAACAGCTGCATATCTTTCTAGTGTAAAAGGGACCAAGTTCAAAATTTTTTCATGAAATCCCGTTAATCTCGTTTGACAAGAAGCAGTGAGACGTTTTCAGGTTTGTCATGTCAAGCTGGCCAAATGATATGAAATGCCGAAAACTAGACCTGTCTAGCTATAAAAGCCGCTGAGTTATAAGCATTTGCATGAAATCTTGTGTTTTCTCGTTTGACGGGAAATGGTGCCAGCTTTGGCGAGATTTCCAGTTTTGTCATGTCAGGTTTGTCAAATATTACAAAATGCCGGAAACTAGACCTGTCTAGCTGCAAAAGTCGCGGTGTTATCAGCATTTACGTGAAATCATGTTTTTTTCTCGCTTGACGAGATATAGTACGAGATTTGGCAAGACGAGCATTTTTATTATGTCAAGACGGCCAAACGTTACGAAATGGCGAAAACTAAATCCGTCTAGCTGTAAAAGTCACCGAGTTATAAGCATTTCCGTGTACTCTCGTGTTTTCTCGTTTGACGAGATATGGTGCAGGATTTGGCCAGTCTTGTAGATTTGTCATATCAAACTCTCTAAATGTTATGAAATGGCGAAAACTACATCTTTCTAGCTGTAAAAGTCGCCGAGTTATTAGCATTTCTGTGAAATCTCCTTTTTTATCGTTTGACGAGATATGGTGCGAGATTTGGCCAGTCTTGCAGGTTTGTCATGTCAAGCTGGTCATATGTGACAAAATGCCGAAAACTAGAACTACTTTGTTGTAAAAGGCGCCGAGTTATAAGCATTTCAGTGACATCTCGTTTGTTCACGTTGCACAAGATATGGTGCGAGATTTGGGCAGACTTATGGCTTTATCTAATCAAGCAGTTCATATGTGACACAATGTCGAAAACTAGACCTTCGTACCTGTAAAAATCGCCGAGTTAAAAGCATTTTGGTGAAATCTCGTGTTTTCTCGTTTGACGAGATACGGTGCGAGATTGTGCCTGACTTGGAGTTCTGTCATGTCAAGCGGGTCATGTGGAACTAAATGCCGAAAACTAGACCTGTCTAGCTGCAGTTCCGTGAAATCTCGTGTTTTCTCGTTTCACGGGATACGGTGCGAGATTTTGCCTGACATGCATGTCTGTCGTGTCAAGCTGGTCTAGTGGAACAAAATGCCGAAAACCAGACCTGTCTATCTGTAAAACTCGCCGAGTTATAACCAATGCCGTGAAATCTCATGTTTTCTCGTTTGACGAGATACGGTGCGACATTCGGCCTGACTTTCATTTCTGTCATGTCCAGCAGGTCATGTGAAAGAAAATGCCGAAAACTAGACCTGTCTAGCTGTAAAACTGGCCGAGTTATAAGCATTTCCGTGAAATCTCGTGTTTTCTCGTTTGACGAGATAGGGTGCGAGATTTGGCCTGACTTGCACATCTATCGTGTCAAGCTGGTCATGTGGAAGGAAATGCCGTAAACCAGACGTGTCTAGCTGTAAAACTGGCCGAGTTATAAGCATTTCCGTGAAATTTCGTGTTTTCTCGTTTGACGAGATACGGTGCGAGATTTTGCCAGACTTGCATATCTGTCGTGTCAAGCTGGTCTAGTGGAACTAAATGCCGAAAACCAGACGTGTCTAGCTGTAAAACTGGCCCAGTTATAAGCATTTTCGTGACATCCCTTGACATCCAGTGTTTTCTCGTTTGACGAGATACGGTGCGAGATTTGGCCTGTCTTGCAGCTCTGTCGTGTCAAGCTTGTTTGGTGGAACGAAATGCCGAAAACCAGACCTGTCTAGCTGTAAAAGTCGCCGAGTTATAAGCATTTCCGCGAAGTCTCGTTTTTTCTCGTTTGACGAGATATGGCGCGAGATTTGGCGTGACTTTTAGTTCTGTCGTGTCAAGCTGGTCATGTGGAACAAAATGCCGAAAACTAGATCTGCCTAGCTTAAAAACTGACAAAGTTACAAAAAAATGGTCGTGTCATTTCCAATTTCCATGATTTTTGCCCAAAAAATGTAACCATGGTAACGGCAAATTTAAGTAAGCTACATATCAGAAGAAAGGCGAGGTGATGACGAAAAAAATGAGCTATTGCAGAAGTGGATAAGCCTATTTATGGCGAAGTTATAGTGCAAAAACCGTTAACCACACCTGTCGTGACCTTGACCCTTGACCTTGGAGCAATGTTGACCAAAAACAATAGGGTTCCAGGGTGTTCCGTTGTCAAACAACCCTGTAAGGGTCATGTCGATTGCTGCAAAATTGTGGCCAGGAGAGCGCAGACAAACACACAAAAAAACAAAAAAACAAAAAAACAAAAAAACAAACAGACAAATGGACATACGCAACTGACCAACATGCTTGCCGGAAATCTTCCGGCAAGCAATAAACAGACAAATGGACATACGCAACTGACCAACCAACTTGCCGAAATCGAAGATTTCCGGCAAGCAAAAAACAAACAAAAAAACAGACAAATGGACATACGCAACTGACCAACATGCTTGCCGGAAATCTTCCGGCAAGCAACAAACAGACATACGCAACTGAGCAATATGCTTGCCGAAATCTTTGATTCCGGCAAGCAATGATAACCACATATTGGAACCAGAGCTGCCAGTGACTGCAAGATAGGATTCGCCTTGATCTAAGGTCAATAATAAATATCTGGTGCAAATTTGTCGTCTGGAAATAATCATTCTGTCTACGTGCCAGTTTTCGAAAATAAGCATTTATGAAAATCAAAGGCAACAATGGGCGGAAAAAAAATCATCACCCATAGAAACCTCCGTAACTTTTCTGGGAAATAACAATCCTGAGTCAATAAGGTTTTGGATCAATCTTTTTTATCAGAACTTAAAACTGGGACATAATAAAACGTACAGAAATAATACTAATACAAGTACGCATATTTACTTAAGGGAACATTAAGTGATGGTGCTGAATTTGCATTCAGCCCTCTAATTTTTTTAAATATTACTTAATATTCATTTAATCTATTGGCTATAATATTTTCTTAATTATAAGGAGAAAGATCTGAATCAATACATGCATGTATTAGACTTATGACGAGACTTGCTACCAACCACAAATTCTGGAACATTTTCCGTAAATCTATCCACTGTTTCCTTTGACATCGTCTGCGCACCCGACATACCTGTAACAAAATATCATTTAATTAAATGAACACATAAAATAAAATCTGCAATGAGAGAGAGAGAGAGAGAGAGAGAGAGAGAGAGAGAGAGAGAGAGAGAGAATTCAATAAAACCAATACCAACCTCCTTTTAGAGTAGTTAAATTGTATTTAGTCATGTAATCAAAATTTATAATGTCTTCCCAGATGAAAGGCCATAAGTCTGCATGCGTGCACCTGAAATGATTAAAATCGGTATCAAGCGTTTATTGTTTATGTGGTGTATAAATAAACCATGACATGTAAAGGTGCTTAATCACATCTATATGTGATGGCATCTCATACAAACACATGTGATCGTATATGAGTTTTTATACGTTGGAATCATTTCTGATAAGCGCCCGTAAGCGGTTGATAGCTTTTGATATCAAGAGGATGTAATTTATAATTATTAAAGTTTGCAGACTGCATTTTATTATTTTTTCAACAATGTTGCCCGGACCGCCTTTAAATCTTTCTATACCACAATTTTTCATGAGAATGGTGTTCCCCTATAAATGAGAATCATCCTTTTTTGTGCCGATATTTTAAATAATAACAACAGCACGATGTATAGTGGTCACTAACATAATTTTAATATACATGTTAATTAATGAAACAAAAACGTACTTGTATTTAGCCATGGCTTCGGCATAAATATCAGTTGCTCCCGAGTATCCACGTAACCTTGGCAATATGACACACGTGACCTTTTCCCACGTGCAGGCGGCACTCATCAGGGCAAACACGAGCAAGAGATCATCATCAAAGCTGCTTTGAGCCGCCAAAATAAAATCCTGAAATAAAGGGTTTTAAATCATTGCTCAAATATTATAGTTACAGTAGGACCCCGTTCTTTCGTCGACACTACGACCACAAGATTTTGTGTTGGGAGGCGAGGGTGCCGGATGATCGATGGAGGGCATTGGATCGGGGAAAGTCGGAGACATTAGCCACGTGTAAGGGGGGATAGGTTAATTCCTCTCATGAGCAATTTACAGTTAACAAGCAATTAATTTAAGGCGCATTTGTGTAAACAGTTAATGAAAACATTTAACGATGGTAACATTTTATCAGAGTGAGAGTTCATGCGGATTGATACCTTCCTGTTTGGGTTTCTTCTGATTTGCCACGCGTATATCCGGTTCACCATGGCAGACTGACTGTGTAGGATGGCCTTTGGGTCCCCAGTCGTTCCCTGTTGTGAAGATAGACACAGAAATATGCTAGAAATGTACGAACCATATATGGATTGATATATATTACATTTAATCAACGGCCAGGTTCTGGAGCGAGCGGACGATACAATTTTATTATAAATTTTACTGGTCAAGGCCAAATTTGTGGAATTGTGACAGCTTATTTCCACTGTCACATAGTCCTTTGAGCCTGACTATGGCATGTTTGCGCTATCAACTGGTTACTTCCGAAACTCAATATAATTTCAAACTTTGTATGACAATACACCACAAGGCGACTTTTCCAAAGTCACTAACACTAACATACTTCAAACAGTATTTCTTTTCAGGACTTTGCTGTCTTAGATCTATTTGTAACTTTTGCCATAGAAATGATGTATAATAAAAAGGCCAAAATGAACAATACATTGACAACACCAGAACTATTGTAGGGAGTTCTGACCAACAACAGTTGGTGCCCTGACAAGAGATACTATGGTTGCCTGTTTGTAAGTGAGGTTTTCAAATTGCGATTTTCGCGAAAGAGAAAATATCCCGACAATTAAAACTTCTTGATCTTCGCAGTTCATTTGTGTTGCAGCATCGAAAGTCCAAAGTTAAAGATTTGATATAAAAATAATTAAAATAAATGTCTTATATTACCAGTAGAACAATAATTAATAATATTAATAATATCAGATCATTTATATACTCCAGCAGCAATAAATAGACATGTTCAATATAAGATCATTCATATTATACTGGATCGACTTTCTATTGTTTAAATTGAGTTCATAGGAATGAAACCCTTTGGAAAACACTGAACAAGTGAAAAGATCGAACCGCCGAATAGTAAACCAAAGACAGTATCTGACGATATCTGACAGTGATCTGACGCGACCTCGCGGGTAATTTCATAACTATTCATTTTTTAGTATGATCACTTGGAACATTACTGGACTATTGCTGCGTATGTGCATATACAAATTCTTTTATCATTCCATCATTTTTATCTAAAAACACCTGCATGAGTCTTATCGGACAGGATATGGAATATCAATATCTTATGCATATTAGGCCTATCATCCAATCAGCAGCTCTCAGCCGAGGATGTTTTGCATGTGACCAATGACCTTAACCGCGGTAAGTGGTGCTAACATGTTTTTAATTAGACTGATTTCTCATACTTATAAATAATTTTGTTTCTTAAAAAATGTGCCAGGTAGATTTATTTTCCTTGTTGAAAATCTTCCACCCTACATTACCATTTTCTCGCTAGAAATAAAACAACATTCAGGTGGACAACAGGGTATGGAACAGAATATACTCAGGTGTCAAATTTGACAATGATATGTGCCATGTCGTACCGTGGATGTTAGTATCAGCGCTGGGTCTTCCGGCCTAACTTCTTGTATTCTATTTGACAGATCCTCTTCACTGACTGTCTTGGCCGCTGACAGCGCTTCTTCGAAAGCTTTCACGCCTCTGTCCAAAAGACAATCTGAACTGTGTAGTCGGAGCCTACAAACCTCCGCTTGAATATTGTAATCAGACTTTCATGTGTATACATTTTATGATGCTTCAGTATTACCAGTTCAAATTATAAATTGAAGAACAAATGCTTCCCCTACTGCCTATGAATAAACGGTTTCTACACTGGTTAAAGAAATCGCCTCTTGTCGGAATGGAATATGATCTTTTGCGTTTAAATATATAATGATGCACCAGATTACCTCAAAAATGTAATGTAATGTTACTTTGGCATTATATTAACCCTACATTAGTCTTTTCGTGAGGTTTCAACTCAACATTGTAAAAATTATAAATATCACAACCTCAACGAGGTGGCGCTTGGACGACTCATTTAATGGGATGTTGTCGTTTGATTGTTTAACCACGGCGGTGGTATTAAGTTTTTACCTTGGTTGGACACTTGGTTAGTTTGTCCGTTAGCAAATGTATCAATGACGAACATTTTATAGCGTCATTGTGGAAACAGATGTGCGTTAGTATAACATTTCAAAAGCACTTACTTGAGTCTGCATTGACTAATGGCCACTACAACTTTGAGAGTAGGTGCCTGAGGGAAGGTCACGTGACTTGATTCTGATAGGCCCGGGAATACACGTGACAGGCTTCTGAACGTCTCCCCTTCCTTTCCGGGGCCAACGACAAGTATTGCGGTTTCCAACTGAAAAAAGTCTACAATGTTATTAATAAATGTTATTAATATATGTATATATAGATAAAGATTTGATAAGCTGATTTCTGTCAACATTTAAATAAATTTTTCATATTTTCAAAATTCTTACTGTTCTATATAGTGGAAGATTAAAATATTATATCTTTCTTCAATCAAATGATGAAAAGCTTTACTACAATTTGCGTCTTCGATATTTTGCTTCATGTGTTTTACTGCATAACTATCAGGTAAGATAGCAGTCCTGACAAGGCTACGTAAAACACATTAAACTGGCATTTACATGGTGACAAATATCCTGCCTTAATTGTAATGTTGAATCGGCCTTGCCAGTCGATGTGAGGATTATAATCCACAGGGGTACCGAAAAAGGCCTCCCATCCCTAGATAAAAGGTGCTCAGGTTCAATTTTTTTTTTGCAAAAAGACATCCCGTTTTATAGTGATGAAGAACACAGTCCACTTACATTATGTCATAAATCCCTAACATATATTATGCTGTTTGTAATTTTCTTACACGAAAGTATTTTTGCTCAATTTTGAAAATTTTTTTGATGATTTACTCATGGTATATCGTGGTGGCATAATGGCTAGAGCGCTCGACTGGTGACCACACGGTTGTGGGTTCGAGTCCTGTTATAGCTGCTTTCCCCGCGAAATTAAACCCCTGAGCAAACTCTTCACCACATGGGTGGGCCCTCTAAACCCTAGAGAGAATGGGTAGTGCTCGAGGGCGACAGGCAAAAACATCGCAGCGTCTGCTTGGCCGAGAAAAGCTTCAAGAATTAAATGGTTCAAAAGACCAGGAAGGCAAAGTGTATGGTCGGATGAGACTGATGTCGTCACTTGGGACTATAAGCCCCTTCCTTTACATAATTAGAAAACCGACAGGAATATGAAGAATGATGTGGCGAAAGCATAAACCATAACTCTCGCAAATGCTATGTTAAAACTTATCCATTTTAATCCCCTAAAGACCTGCCCCCCCTCCCCCCCCCCCCCAAAAAAAAATAAAATAACTGATGGGACATGCCTCCAGAAGCAAGGCCGATGTAATGTTGTATATTACATATATTATGCGTAACTTAAGTCACGTACCTTTGTAATTATCTTTGGCATATACTCCTCTAAAGGCTGGTAGAGATACGGCTACAAAGAAAATTTATAGAACGTTTAAGGCTTCGGATAATCATGTGAGCAATAACATAAATATTCTATACTTAAGATGAATGGTATGACTCGAAATTTTGTAAACAATTGACTAAACACACAAATTTTGACCTGATCGATCAAATTTTCGCAATATCGACCGTCACCTTGGGGATTTCCCCTCTAATCACTTGTTGACGACACACCAGTATCCACTCACGATTCATTTATCCAAAGGATTCCCCCAGTGACGTCCCTCATTTAGGTCGGCTACAGGAAACCGATCACTCTAAATACGAACGAAACTAAAACTGATTTTACCCCTATCACACGGCAAAACTGAAATGCAAAGCGTTTTCAAAAAGTTTTGGCCAAAATGTTATGGATCACGCTCAGGAGGTGGTTCCAAACCGTATAGAATTCGGATCGTTCAATCCGCTCTCTTAAAGTGTAGTTTGAAGGCTCAATCGCATTTAATTTTTCCTAAGCAGGAACTAGGACACAGCGCAAGCGCGAATGCTTGTGTCAGCAAGCATGCATTTGTGCGAGTTGACCGTGTGAACGCACAAAACGGATTCAAGCCGATTTGGTCATATCGCTTTGCCCAAATCGTTTTGAAAACGGTTTGTGTGTGTAGTGTTTTGGGCGACACTATGATACAATCCTTCTCGACCAGTGATAGCATAATGGTGACTATGGCGCCAGGAAAGTGAAACAGCATCTATTAACTGGTTCTGTTTATGTCTGCAAGCGTTACATCAGTACGAATGGAGTTAGAAACAGCGGTGCAGTAGTATTTTGTATTTAATATTCCCTACACTATCCCTGTGTAGCTGGAGATGAGACAGGCCGATTCTCCCCCTCACAGTCGTTGCATACGTGAACACGTCATTGAACAGAGGGAAAAATATGTTTCATGACTGACTGTTATTTAATAATTAACGATGTTGTATGCACTTTGTTCATTGAAACCTAATCGGCTCATTCATAAACACAAAACGAAACAAAGCACAACCGCTTTCGAGTAACAGAAAAACTAGTTTTGTATTTTCAATATTTGCCCGAGAACCCCTCAACCGCAGGATTCCTAATATGACGTCACACTCGGTTTCCCGCAGGATTCCCTCCAGTGACATCACATCAGGATTCCCTCATCTAAGGATTCATTCTGTGACGTCACACCAAGATTCTCGCAGGATTCCTTCCCCGAAGGGTCCTCCTATGACGTCACCTCAGGATTCTTGCAGGATTTCCTCACCCTAGGATTCCTCTTGTGACGTAACACCAGGTTTCCCAAATTCCCCAAGGATTTCCTAAATAGCGTTACGTCAGGAACTTCTTTAACAGTACAATTTCCCAAACAGCGTTACGTCAGGAATTTCTTTAACAGTGCAATTTTATTTATGAGTTGGTTTACACGTTAAATGATTTATTGACATATCTGCATTTTGTTATAACCTTTTTTAAATAAGATTTCCCTTTGGAAATGTTATCATATGATGATCGACTTATGCCCATGCGTAGTTGGTCCTCACATTAATATAGGCCATTAAACACCACACTGCGCAGACTCGGACTCACAAGAGTACGATTCTGCTGTTTAGGGATTTTTGGAGGTAAAATCTGACCCCTACAATGCACCGGGGCTTCTAAATACACCAGCGGCGTAGGTATAGTTGTAGAGAAGAGCACAATGTGGTCCGTTCAAGTGTGTTGGATAGGAATTTTTTTCAAGGCAAATTACAAAAACACGGGTGTTTTTGTGTAAAGGGCTTTATGGAATAAGTAATATTTTATACGCATGCATGCTCATGTGAAATGTAAACAGAAGGTGTTTCCTTGAAATGTGACAGAGTTTGATTTTAAGGTTTGACAAGTTGGACAAGTAGCCCCAGCCTTCTCATAGTGTCCAAACAGGAGAGATTTGTTTCGAGTGGAACGACCTCTGGCGGGAGGGTGCATTAAACACTACAGTTGCTTTGTATACTAACCATGGCAAAGATGGCGCCAATTGACGTCACAGCGTAGAAGAGGAATATGATGTGGCAGTCCGGGACGCCCGCCAGGGTGACCGTGTCACCTCTTTTTACCCCCAGCGCTATTAATGCTCGAGCATACAACCTGGACTGAAAGACAAAGAATATAATACTTATTCCATTAAATTCATTAACAGTTAGATTCAATTCCATCCCGAGGATACAATTAATACCAATTGGTATTCCTTGAAGGGTAACCTTACAGCTACCGTAGTACCTTTCACGTCAGTCCTGGGTATGTTTATAAAGTCTGTTTGGCAAACAGGTACATGTACATATGATATAAAAATATAAAATACATACACACCCTGATTTAGCAAGGATAGCATTATACATTTAAAAACTTATTTCCATAATGGCCCTTATATTCAATATGGGTGACAGGAAGAGTAGTTAGTCTTAAACTTATACATCTGCACTAAAAGATATATATCAGTATTGCATGAGATAACTAAGATTAACTTTTAAAAAAATCTGTTACACCAATAATTAAAGCAAAGATGTATAGGATATTTCATACATATGATATTATTGCACAATCGATTCCCAAATCAGTTCTGCACGAGAATAAATACAACTTAAATGGGCTATGACTAGGTTGAAATGTAAAATGATAGACATTAAAAATACATATCACATACATCCATGTGAAACAATAAGAGCACTGTAAAAAGTGTTCTTAAATATATGGCACCAGAGTATTTTGTTCAAATTGCTATAAAAGAAAATGTACAATTCAGTTAAAAGTCAGAAGATCAAACATACCCCTATGACTAGATATAGAATAGTCCATGTGGACGAACTACGAAAGCAGTACAAGTTTATATTAAAAATTACTAAATGAATAAATCATATATAAAATCTGATTATACAATTAAAGAAGTATAATTATGTTATCAAAATGGCCAATACTTAGTAAAATAGAAGGTCACTCATTTTCATTAATTGCATATAATTGAGTAAGTGTTTACAGCACTCCTTAAGACATTATAACTTCTGATAGACTGAATACTAAAAGGGACGCTGTTCCAACTTTATATCCCAGTGTACATGAAAGACTCATATCCTTTTATACCAACATAGAAAAGGAACAGGGAAATAATATGTCAGACAGGGGGCAGAATATGTTACATGACCCTTTTATATGACGTCTATCAACTTAAGAATGCATGTTCATAGAAATAGTCCAGAAGAAGCCGATCAGACCGCACTCAGGCTGTTCATGTTGTTTATATCCTCGTATTTATAACATATGTGGGCTCACAAAAATAATCCTAACACATTCAGCAAGGACGTCTGACGGCAATACAGACGGACGTTGGTTCTGCAAAGGGCGTTCTGCAACTACTGATATTTCAGCTGCCGCACATATGCAACCAACCACCTTGGGTTAAATGGGTTTTCTGTTTGTAAACACTGCCGCATGAACCGTGTTTACTAACGGCTTGTAGATAAACATAGCTTATACATCCATCACAGTTGTGTTATTTAAACTTTCCTTAACACAAATTACCTACTTTTTACTATTTTTTCGCAGAGTAAGTATAAAAAATTACTGAAATTCTACATAAGAGGTAATTGAATAACTGGTTGTAAAAAAACAGACATTGAGAGAAACAAACAGACATATTTACCCCAAAACATCATAGTCCTACAGGAAGAATACATACTTTTTCAATGAGCTCCTTGTAGGTTATGTGGACATCCGTCTCAGCGTCGATGAAGACCACGTGATCAGGTTGAGTGCTTCCAGCTTCCTGCATCTCATTCCAAATGGTTGTATATTTCATCGGAAAACGACATGCGGCGTTTTGGTAGCTGACCTCCAGAGGGCGCTCTGGTAGGTATACGTCCCTGTTTAATTAAACGAGGTTGCATTTTGATACTTTCCCTCTGATAATGTAAATAAAACACAATGTAGTTGTTAAAACGAATATAGAAATTGATACTACATGTTACTGCTTACGTTAAATGTTTGCAAAATATTTGAATGTATTTAAATTTATAATATTTGTAAGCGTGATTAGCATCTGTTATTTAATGCATATCATTATCAGGCAGTCTGGAATATTTGACGCTATAAATATAAGACATATTTACTAGGTATGATAATCCATATCGGGAGCTGTTTCTATTATATGTAGATTAGTCTTTGCAATTTGCTAAACCTCCTGTCTCTCTATCCGTCGTGTCAATCATTTACTGTTTCTATCTGTCTGTCTCTTTTTGTCTGTCAGTCATTCTGTCTGTCTGTCTCTTTGTCCGTCTGTCTGTCTTTCTCTTTCTCGGTTCCTGTCTTTTACCTCTGCCCATGCCTACATCTCTCTCTTTCTCTTTCTCTCTCTCTCTCTCTCTCTCTCTCTCTCTCTCTCTCTCTCTCTCTCTCTCTCTCTCGCTGTCTCTCTCTCTCTCTGCCTGTCTGTCTGTGTGTCTGTCTTTTGTAGACACTGGAGAGCAGAGACCGATTTTTGTTTTGCCAACACAGGCACGAGGGATTGTTATCAAGTGGTATTAGTAGACAAAGGGTCACGAATATATAGCATATGCTCAGGCACAAAACCACACTGTTGAATATTCAAAGACGAACTAAACCGTATAAAAATGAAGCCTCCCGCTGTTTTGTCTGTACAAGTACTAGAGCAGATCAAATTTTAGATAAAGATATTAACTTTGTAGATTATATAAGTGGTTAATTAAATCAAATTGTACCTGGTTTTCTTCCAATCGTCTCCCATATCCACAACAAGCTGAAACGAAGCCGCCCACGTGTGTTTCAATCGCAAAACACAACCTGTATAGTGAACCAGCTCCAGGGTCACATCAATGTACTTCATCATGTGTTTGTTTCATCAACGTTCGTGCATTTACTATCAACTACAGGTCACACGGTTCGATATACTTGAATCCCTGATCACATGAATCGCACCTTAGCCCACTTGTCCACAGAAAATCAATCCCATATTGATCCTACTAACACCACCCGTCATCAATTAAAGACGGTAACTACATGTTACTGAGCACTAACAATCCTGATATGGACTACCTGATGCGGCATACACTTAATTGTCCCCCCTCCCCATATTAGTTTAAGAGAATTTGGGGGGGGGGGGGGGGACTCTCGGGCATACATATATCACTAAAATGGCATTTTCCAAGTATATGTTGATTTGTGAAATGCTCTCGGAATTTGCATTTGATACTACATTAAATGTGAATACGTCATGCAAGAATGTGGGTTTAGAGAAAGGCATTTCTTTGTGATGAAACAAAGCATGGGCAGTGAACAAAAACAAGTCTTATGAAATATTTTATTGCCTAGCCAAAGAATAAAATATGGTTTTACAAATAACGATATTAACAATTTATATCTCTGTTTGAAACGCAAAATAATGTCGATAACTAACTCGCGAAATAATGAAAATACATCAAATGTTTCATTAATCCCTTAAGAATAAGGGTTTCCTTTTGCTGATAATGACCATTTTCTAACTCTCTTAGAATTCAAATAAAGTGTGATTGTACCATAATTCTTCCTTTATATTGAACTCCCATTGATTAATGGTTCAACCACAATTTTATGTGTTTTAATTTTTAATTTCCATTACCATGACAACCAAATCTTCATACTCTTTCTTAATCAACCAGTCATCTATATGACACGCGGCATTTACCTCTAAAACTTTTACATATTATTCCTTGCAGCAGCCATTTTTTTAAACAGGCATCTTAATAACGAAGAAGTTCGACTCGCGCATACTATAATGGTCTACATGTCTGAATTAACCTGAATGAATTGTTGAAAATCACATTTTCAACATAAGTCACCGTTCGATAGAACAATACACAAACTTGCCAGTCATTAATATTCATTTTATAATTTTCAATCTTCTCCATATTGACGATCCAGTCAAAAGGATTTAAGCACTTCAGATTAAATTTACGAATGAAACTTGCTAGATTTCACACACGGAATCAGTTAGGTCAAGATTTATTTATAACTTTGTTGCTGTGGTGTGTTCCTCAAATGAGCAAATAAGTGTTTGGTTAAGTGGAGAAAAAAATATAACCGATAATATTATATCTTGTGGAAGGGGCACGCGGAAAGTTTTTCGCAGGAACTGTACGTAATTCTTTCGTATATAAGGGACAAATCTAACTTTATTTTTATCTTAATTGCTGATTTCAATTTCCTTGGTAATTTGAAACCTATCCTGTATTAGGAGACACATTTACAAGTTATTCTGGTGTGTAAAAAGCTCATTTTTTTAGAAGGACCCAGCAGTCGAAATGGTGCTCTTCAGCACATACCGCGGCCTACGTGCTGAACTGGACAGAGTCAGTACCGGTGAAAGGTTCACTGAAGCTTGTGGTAGATATCGCGCGGGGCTCTGGCGGCCGATATGGTCGATACCTGGCCCGCGGCCGACACCTGGGGCGGCCGATATGTCCTGATATAGTATATTACGATGATAAACGACATGCGGTGTCCTGGTAGCTGATCTCCAGAAGGCGCCTTGAGAGGTAAACCTATCTGATAAATTAATAGCGGTGTATTTTAATACTTATATATATATATATATATATATATATATATATATATATATATATATATAAACTTTTTCACGTCAAATAATCAACTTTTGCACGAATTCAGGTCTAATAGCCTAAGTTGTGTGTTGGCTTGATTCTTCAAATGTATATATATATATATAAAAATTTGTTAAAAATTACACTTTTGTAATATGAATAAAAGGTTACTGTATAGTGAATTTACTGAATGTGCATCTTATTAATACATGTTTTAAAGTATATCTTTTTACAATATCAGTGGTCCCTAAATGTTAACTCTAACAGAAATACAAAATAGTGATAACGTGATCTGCATCTGTACTTCTAATTAGGCAGCTTAGAATTTATTTAACATACATGTATATATATAATCTCATAATATACACAGTCTCTCTCTCTTTCTCTCTGCATTTTCTCAATTTTTGTCTCTTCTCTCTAGGTATCTTTGGGGCTGTCTCTATCTGTTTCTGTCTCGGCATCCCCCCCCCCCCCTCTCTCTCTCTCTCTTCGGTTTCTCTTACACTTAAAGCATGGTAACTTAGAGAACCTGGTTCCTTAGGTTTTAGGTCAATTTGCCATTTGTCATCAGCCCTTAAATATGTATTTAGTATCAACTGCATATCACAAGGTTCTACATACATGACTCTTTGATCACCTGATCTGCTTTGCGTGTTATAGTCTCGTACCTTAGCCAACTTGACAAACAACAAGCAACCTAGACATCTTTGTTTACCAATGATTCGTTTTTCATGCCATCGCCGTACCTTAGCCCACCTGTTTAATCACCTATGTATTGATATATCACACTATAAACATGACGCCCGCGTGACTGCATTCAATATAAATACGACTTGATATTTTATGTCACGAGTTGTAGGCCTATACTTGCAGACATTTTTTTTCAAATGTCACACTCTTCTGACCATAAATTATCATTATATCATTATAAATTATAAATTATACAAATCTCTCATCATATCACCATCTCTCAACATCGTCTGTGTCCTCAGCTAGCTGGCTTTGCTTTAGGCAAATGCTGTAAACACAGGGTTGACCTCCATTCTTGACATCATTTTAAGGATATCCCACACGAGTCCTCGCGACAGGCCTCTGAATCGATTCCCTGAGCAAGAAGGATTTGTGTTAGTTCAATTAAAGAAATAGAAAATGTCAAACTTCGGGTAGTACGTTTCTTTTAAAAAAATGCAATTTAGATTGAACAGGCCTTTAATTGGTAATTTGTTTTCAAAGAAGCATGAAGTCCTGTCACACAGGGGGTCAATCTGAAGCTTATAATAAGGGAAAGGGTCCTGGTCCGGTCCAGCTGTATTGTCACACATACAATCAAAGGTATATATATATATGTCTGTTTTCTCCCAACTTTGATTACTCTCCCATGCCTTTGATCCCCCTCTTGCGAGTCATCTCCACATCCTTACAGTCACCCCCCCCCCCCCCCCCGCTTCTATGAGGATAAATTGACGCAACTGATTAGTTCATATGTTTAGCATAATCAAATGTCACAAACACAGCAAAGAGCTCAATAATTTTAAATTTTTACTTGAATCCCAAGATCTAGTTTCATGTTTTTAATGATAGATTAAAAAATTATCGTCTTTGTAAATAATTTGACAATAGAGGAATATTTTGTGTTTCTATGCGGGGCAGGGTGCTTATAATATAAACCAAATTGTGCAGGTTGGGGCGACCTCTTTCAGGGAATTAGCGTAGCGGGGATTAACATTAGCTGAATATTGTGATGTTCTGGTTACAGTGGGATTTAACAATAGTACACCTATCAATCTAATGGTAATGATTGTATATTTAGAGTATACAAAGGTCTAGGTATTTAATGTATTTAATGTATTAAATGTATTGAATGTATAGTAATTGTTCTTACTATACTCCGATTCACAGAAATACAAAAAGAAAAACATTGTGAAACACAGTAGGAGGCAATGATTTTAATGCTGAACATTAGGGCAGTATCACGCGATTCCTCTCATTGTATATCCTGGCGTTAACCAGGCACGGTGACTACAGCACCTGTGGGCCCTGGGTGCGAAATAGTCCCCATTGTTTGGTCATATCACCGAGGATCCCCTGAAAGGCATACTAGTTAGCGGGTGAAACCGGCCGTGGGGCACAATCTTTTCATTAAGCCTGCAGAGCGCTCACCCTGGGTGGGGGCCAACCGTGATAAATATCACCGAATGGACTGAGATTCGAATTCACGACCTTCCGGCTTTGAGTCCTGTGCTCTACCCTTTACTGTGACTAAGAGAACACAAAAAAATAAAAAAATTAATACACGTATATAATTATACGATTACAGCTGCCATTGCTACAAATACATTTTACGTAGCTAAAAGAGTGTTTCTTTGAGAGGTTAAATACATCTTTTTCATAACAAATGAGGCGGGTAGAAACTAAATCCATAGAGTCATCTATTTAAGTGAAACCTTTAACAATCAGGTAGAGCGGTCCATTCCAGCCAAAAATTAGGGACCGAACAGGTCCAAGCGGTCCGGTCCGCACCTCTTCTTGACATCGTCAATAATCGCTCCACCACTGGTACGTGGCTGACGGGGTATTCAAGTATCCCTAGGACGGACGGTTATAGTGGTTTATTATACAATTTTTGGGTCAATATTTGAGTCATACGAGTCAAAACTATCGGTTACACTATTTTTTTCTTTTTCTACCTCTTTTTCCTCCTTCTGTCCGGGTTTAATTTGTGCCAACTCTAAAATCAGGCTGCTTTTCTGACCTTTAGTCATAATATCATTCATAGCAAACGAATGTGCACCTGATATTTTATTTTGACCTTGTTCCCATGCTTCCATATCCAATTTTCTGTCCGTTGCTTGGTGGAAGGGATGCTCCTAGTCATTTATTGGATTTTATTGACTTTCTTATCACAGGAATATTGACATTTTAAAAATCATCTAACCCAGACCGATAAACTTAAACGACATCTCATTTCAAACTATATATTCCAAAACCCAATACGTTGAACGAATTGACGAGTTCTTGCTTTTCAAAAATAGTTAAGTTAGCACTCTAGGATGTCTGACTAATCTATTGATCAGATTAAATTAATATAAATTCGTCTAATCATCTTATATATCTTGATCAGGGCTGAAACTAGACGTTATATCTATAACAAATCGATAAAGCAAATAACAGTCACGTGACACAAATTTCAGCTGCTAAACACTGACCTTGAACTATAGCAAGTATAGACGGCGCTAAAATGCCGGCATCTTAATTCAAGGGCACTTTGAGTCCAACATTGATTTACTGATCATGACATTTCTTCACTCTTGACCTCATCATCAGTTACTGCCTAAACACACTGTTATAACGGTAACGATTCCAGAGGGGGTCAAGGGGGTCTTGTCTATTCCCTTTTCGCTACCAGTTTTTTTTTTAGGCCCGGACCCTCCACTTTCCAGGGTCTTTGGAAATTGCATAGTAATTTCGTTGGACGGTAGGGACCCGTTTGTTTTACCAAAAGTTTTCCTCCATAACAGGAGAAATTTTCATGTAATGAATAGGCATGTTTGGGACTTGGTCCAGTGTTCGATTGGCTGGTGACTACATTAAGTCTCAAATCATGATATATTTAGTTTATTGAGCGTTGTGACATGTTTTATTGCCAGTCACACTACCCCGAAACAAAGCACTACAGGGGCGGATCCAAGATTTAGCACTGCACCTAGGTTTGCATAGATGCTCAGCCAAAGGCCCAGCTGTTAACCCTTTCGTCACCGGACGTTAATTTTATCTTAACCCACACTTTTCTGTAGTAAATCCACTGTAATTAAACATTAAAATAATATGTACAGCTTTGTTCAACAGCTCTGTGTTAGAAACTTGAAAAGAAGCACCTTGAGTCCATTCAGGAAACACTATAAAAATAATCCTGATAAAAATAAGTCCTCTTAATAAAACAAACGAAGTGAAAACTAGAAAGCATTCACAGAGCGCACACCTCCGCCAACACCTGTACTAGCTCCCAGGTCGGCTCCACATTTTAATCAACCCTTTGCCCATTAATCCACATTAATGCATTTAAATCCATTGAGAGCATTGGATCTTAACAGCAAATATATTAAAAAAAAAAAAAAAGAAGGGAAATGCTTTTTGCCGAGCCAGTCTGTGACATCCGGGACGGTGGTTCTGACACATGCCGCAATCCCGGCTCCCTCGACGGAATTAAAATAAAAGCTGAAGACTGTTGGATTTTGAGAGGCCGGAGAGCAGTAGCTTAATTAAACGATCTTAATTAGTCGTAATAAAACTTGTGGGAG
The DNA here is from genome assembly GCA_026874595.1 of Sipunculus nudus. NCBI lineage: Eukaryota > Metazoa > Annelida > Sipuncula > Golfingiida > Sipunculidae > Sipunculus > Sipunculus nudus. The sequence continues at coordinate 4,139,281 of CM049313.1, read as the reverse complement.
TGACGGACATAAACCAAGAAAGAAATGATTAAAATTTTCGGCGGATTGATACATTTTTAGGCTGTTGTGCAGAGACTCAAACAGGACAGTATGGAAAGAAGGTACAAAACTGACTGGATCCACATTAGATCCGCATTTTGATTTTACAGGTCCGTCCCAAAATGATAGGAACAATGTGACAGAAATGGCGAACTTAACTTTTGTTGAAATATAATATATAATAACATAGTTAATAGTAGCAGGTAAACAGTGTCAAGCACCCAAAGTAGCAGGAATAGGCCTTATTTTTAAACAGCAACACACGCACATGCATCACAGACACAAAGAACACCAGGGGATGACGGATGAAGCAATAAAAAACCTACAAAATTTTAAAATGCAAGGTATAAACGCCTTCAATATGCCCGGGGTCAGTTGTACTTTAGAAGTCCTAGAAAAAACTTTAATCCCTTTTCACATGTATTCACCTGTACGTAATTCAGAAAAAGCAAGAAGGCGTTGTGCTAATACATATTCAACTCCCTTATACCTGCTCCTATGCTGACATCGGTAATAACAGGTAACACTCAATAATAGTCACGGGGCATTTGTAACAAATACCTCGTCTGCTGATCACGAGTAAACAATCGATAAGGTCTTAGGATAACCTAAATCAAAGGCATGTTATGTTCAGACAAGTCATACCAATCGTAAGGTAGTATATAAAACATTGCTGGTGTGAGGTATACATACAGCCTTGTACATTTTTATCCCCGAAGCAGACAGAGTGGGGCAGTTGGCGCCAAAACAACGCTCATGGGTGACACGAGAGCAGACGTGCTCGAGTTTGATACCCTAGACGAGTTCGCTGACGTAGCCCGCCGACGGTTAGAGCCACGAGCTTGGAAATATTACTGCCATGGTGTCCGTCAGGGAGGAGCCAGTTATCCGAACTGTGAAGCTTTCAGTAATTATTTTCTGAAGCCTAAAGTGATGACTAACGTGGAACACAGGGACCTTTCCGTCAATTTATTCGGCGACACTTTGAGCATGCCCATGTTAGTCAGTCCAGTGACGCTACAGAACAGGGCTCACCCGGATGGCGAATGCGCCACCGCACGGGCAACTGAGAAACTAGGCACAGGGGTTCTCATTAGCACTTGGGCTAGCAAAGGAATAAATGAAGTCGCGGAAGCCGCCCCAAATGGAATCAAATGGTTTCAGATTCATCCCTTTTATAATCGGGAAAAGACTGTGCGCAATCTAATTGAGCGGGCAGAATCGGCAGGCTACAAAGCCATAGTTTTAACCATAGACTCAAGGGTATTGGGTAGAGAATTTGCTATTCATTTGAAAAGCGGGGAGTTCAGTTTCGGCGCTCTTTCAGACTTACCTAATTTAAAAGAATTCGGTGTAACGAGCTATCATGACCCTTCAAGTACTTGGGAGTTTATGGACTGGCTTAAAGGAGTGACGTCACTTCCGGTGATCGTGAAAGGCATCTTGACTGCCGAGGCGGCGGAGGAGGCGATCCAACATGGCGCCGACGGTATCGTGGTCTCAAACCAGGGAGAGAGGTGACGTACGAAGATCTAACTTCTGATTATCACACAAAACACTATAACATGCCCACATACACAAATGCGCGGTTGTATACAAACGCACGCAGGCATAATCTCGCATGAACACACCTGCACATGCTCACATTAGCACGCCCACAAAATAAAGGTAAATATCTGTTATATTTGTAAAATTCTTTATGCGCCAATGGAACTTCACAAACATGATTTTTGTCATATTAAGAAGGCAGATGGTACATCAGCAAAAAAAAAAAAAAAAAAAAAAAAAAAAACACGTCTGTTTTAGGGTGGCTCTATCAAGGAGTTAATTACAACTGAAGCTGTTTTAAAATATCTTGCACACTTTTTGGTTTTGGGGTTGCTGTGCGCCCCACCGTTTTTCCCAAGGTTTTTATGCAATACTTCATATTTTGTGTTTTGCAGGCATTTGGACAGTCTTGTTCCGGCAATCGATGCTTTACCGGAAGTTGTTAAGGCCGTCAGAGGGCGCTGTGAGGTGTTAATGGACGGAGGGGTGAGGAAGGGGACGGATATACTCAAAGCACTTGCATTAGGTCAGCGCAAAATACGACATAATTCGAAAGATATTGTAGAAATATCAAATGGGTTTTATATTGAGAAAGTAAGGCTAAAAACGAAGGGAAAACATGTATAGCTCATGTTTCCCTGGACAGTCGTGCAAGATTACGTTTATAGCTTCATCTTAATTTTTATCTAGAGAGAAACAGAGACAGACAGACAGACAGACAGAAAGACAGACACATGGAGAATGATATACAGAGACAGAGAGACAGAGATACGGAGACAGAGAGACAGGCGGACAAAGTGAGCGAGTGAGTGAGTGAATATTTGTAAGAGTAGTGTGTATGTGTGTATAAATTAGATCGGACAGTTCACACAGTAATAAAATATGTATAATTAAATGTGTAGTCTGCAAAAAATCCCATCAAAACTTTGTTCATATATACTCAGTTCACGGTTCATCGACTTGGGTAACAGGTGAGCTCTAGAACAAAACCACCCCTAATACCTCTTAATACCCGTGGAAGTCGGCCTAGACAAAAATAGCATTAAATATATCAATAGTAAAAAATCCCTTAAATAAAAAACATATGATGGTGATCCAGATTACCTCTAAAATCATTCCTTTGATGTTGGTCTAGCCCTTCACAAAATTCCCTCAGAACTATTTATGCGTTAAGTTGCTAACAGAAAGATCAATTTACAATATAATACTGGTATAAATATAATACCTGGCTTAGGTATGATCCTAGTAAACTACACGTTTGAAAAATATAATAAAAATATAAAAAAAAAATAGATATTTAGTGAATGCAGATGTGAACCAACTGAAAAGAAGTTATTATTTAGGAAACGAAACTTACTGTTGCTATATTGCAGGAGCAAAGGCGGTTCTGATTGGTCGGCCGACTATATGGGGACTGGCGTGCGGGGGAGAGGACGGCGTCATACGAGTCCTGCAGATCCTGGCGGACGAGCTCAGTACAGCCATGGGGCTGTGCGGGTGTGCGTCCCTGCCTGACGTGGACCAGTCCATTATTACAGCACGCACAGTGCTTCGACAGTTTTAACAGGCATTTTGCATAATTGGGCATAAAGTACCTATTGTTAACATCGATATTCTGTAGCCAAACAGTGCCATCAGGTGTTCAAGCTTTCAAGGATTTTTTTCTTGTTATCATCAAGTAACGTTTATACTTTTTACAATTCAATCCTTGAATACTTTAATTCAGTGTTTAATAATGTATAAATGCAAGGCATTATTTCTCTTGGAAAACGAATGGTGAGCAGTTGTAGGAGTTCTCCCACATATAAAATAAAATAACAAGAGAATAAGAGTATGCCATAGGGGTAGTATACCCCTACTATAGCATAGGGGTAGCTTATTATTAGGTTAAGTCCATTTATAGTTAAGAAGGGTGGTAGGTAGCCCCGGTGTCTTGCACAATATTAAAAAAAATAATAGTGCAGACAGGTATGCTGAAATTGGTATAAGTGACACAGCTGAACATTAATTTTATATTATCACTATCTGTCCACTAACAGTTGGTTTTATCAGTAGTTATACATGACGAAACATATTAAGAGACGAGACAATGTTATAAGATGATGTTCAGTATAGGGGCACAAAAAATTGTCACTTGGGACATTTACATAAATGACATCTTGAGTTGAAGCAGGGAACATAGTTTCATACCACTTCAATTCGATCAGGTGTTCACAAGCACGTCTCTCTAGATATGGCTTTCCCTGTTGTTAACTACCACCAGTTCCTGACGTGACGTACCAATTAATTTATCATTTTTAGCTCAGCTGACAACAAGTCATCTGGGCTATAGCGATGGTCTGTCGTCCGTCCGGCTGTCTTGCCGTCCGTCCGTTAACAGGGCATGTTTTGAAACCGTTGTACCCACGAATCCAAAATTCAACATTCAGTTAGATGTTCATTTGTTCTTCTGCCATACCGAAAATTAGGTCAGTACGACTTCGTTCCTCTGAGATATTAAGGAAATACCTCAATATTACATTTAAAACCCATTTTTACACTTCAAGAATGCCTAATATCAAAACCACTGATCTGTTTGTGACCATATTTAATATAAATATTCTTCTATATATTTTCTGTATATTTCCTATGTACATACTAAAATTAAGTCAGTATTGTGAAATTTCTTGAAGTTATGGGCCAGAATAAAATGCACTTTGTAAAAAACCAGGAAAGATATTGACTCACTTAACATGAGAATTGTTGAAGCTAGAGACTTTTTTCTCAGGGATATAACTTAAGTTGATCAAGATGCAATTAATTGCCCAAAATCAAATCTGAATTTTTCAATTTTAATGCCCCCGCCACAAAGTGGCCGGGGCATATAGTATTACCCATGTCCGTCATTCCGTCCTTCCGTCCTTCCGAAATCAAACAGTTGTACGGGCTTTTTTTCGCAATGCCTGCAGATATTGGCCTGAGTTTGGGGTGTGGGCAGATATAGACCAGTTACAGATCGAGTTCGCGTTTCGTCCCGGTTGACCTATTTTTGACCGTTTTACGGTTCCTAAACTTAGAAAATTTCATGAAAAATAGAAATATTCATGACAGATACACATGTACGGACTTTTTTTCACAATGCCTGCAGATATTGACCTGATTTTTGGTGTGTGAGCAGATATAGACCATTTACAGATCGAGTTCGCGTTTCGTCCTGGTTGACCTACTTTTGACCGTTTTACGGCTCCTGAACATAGAAAATTTCATGAAAAAAAAATGAAATTTCATGACAAATACACATGTACGGACTTTTTTTCACAATGCCTGCAGATATTGACCTGATTTTTGGTGTGTGAGCAGATATAGACCATTTACAGATCGAGTTCGCGTTTCGTCCTGGTTGACCTACTTTTGACCGTTTTACGGCTCCTGAACATAGAAAATTTCATGAAAAAAAAATGAAATTTCATGACAAATACACATGTACGGACATTTTTTCGCAGTGCCTGCAGATATTGGCCTGATTTTTGGTGTGTGGGCAGATATAGAACAGTTACAGATCGAGTTTGCGTTTCGTCCCGGTTGACCTACTTTTGACCGTTTTACGGCTCCTAAACTTAGAAATTTTCATGAAAAATAGAAATATTCATGACAGATACACATGTACGGACTTTTTTTCGCAATGCCTTCAGATATTGGCCTGTTTTTTGGTGTGTGGGCAGATATAGACTAGTTACAGATTGAGTTCGCGTTTCGTCCTGGTTGACCTACTTTTGACCGTTTTACGGCTCCTGAACATAGAAAATTTCATGAAAAATATGAAATTTCATGACAAATACACATGTACGGACTTTTTTTTCACAGTGCCTGCAGATATTTGCTTGATTTTTGGTGTGTGGGCAGATATAGACCAGTTACAGATCGAGTTCGCGTTTCGTCCTGGTTGACCTACTTTTGACTGTTTTACGGCTCCTGAACATAGAAAATTTCATGAAAAATATGAAATTTCATGACAAATACACATGTACGGACTTTTTTCGAAATGCCTGCAGATATTGGCCTGATTTTTGGTGTGTGGGCAGATATAGACCAGTTACAGATAGAGTTCGCTTTTTGTCCCAGTTGACGTACTTTGACCGTTTTACGGCTCCTGAACTTAAAAAATTTCATGAAAAATATGAAATTTCATGACAAATCCACATGTACGGACTTTTTTCGCAATGCCTGCAGATATTGGCCTCAGTTTTGGTGTGTCGGCAGATATTGACCAGTTACAGATGGAGTTCACATTTCGTCCCGGTTGACCTACTTTTGACTGTTTTACGGCTCCTGAACATAGAAAATTTCATGTAAAATATATATTTTCATGACAAATACACTTGTACAGACTTTTCTTCACAATACCTGCAGATATTGGCCTGATTTTTATTGTGTGGGCAGATATAGACCAGTTACAGATCAAGTCTACGTTTTGTCCCAGTTGACCTGTTTTTGACCGTTTGACGGTGCTCTAACATAGAAAATTTTATAAAAAGGTGCACATGTATGGACTTTTTTTCGCAGTGCCTGCAGATACGGGCCTGATTTTTGGTGTGTAGGCAGATAATGACCAGTTACAGATCGAGTTCTTGTTTTGTCTCAGTTGACCTACTTTTGACCATTTGACTGCTCCTGAACATAGAAAGTTTCATGAAAAATATAAATTTTCATAACAAATGCATATGTACTGACTTTTTTTCCTCAATGCCTGCAGATACCACCCTGATTTTTTTTGTGTTGGCAGATAATGACAGTTACAGATCGAGTTTGCGTTTCATCCCGGTTGACCTACTTTTGATTTTTTTACGGCTCCTAAACATAGAAAATTTCATGAAAGACAGAAATTTTTATGGAAAATGCACATGTATGGACTTTTTTTCACAATGCCTGCATATCCTGGCATGATTTTTGGTGTGTTGTTTGATAATGACCTGTTACAAATCGAGTTTGCATTTTGCCCTTGTTGACCTACTTTTGACCATACGACACCTCCTTAACTTAAAAATTTTTCAAATTTTACAAATGTTTCTAATTTGCCCAAGGCGGGGGCATTCGTGTCGTTCCGACACATCTAGTTTTTTAAGGTATCAGCATAAATATATATCAGTTTATTAAACGTCGGTCACGGCACTTTTTTTCTGTAAGTACTCTTGATTTTCACAGCATGTACACATAAGAATTTAATCTGTTAAAATCTGAAATTTGAAAATAAAAGCTCCAAAATTAGGCTAAACATTGAATTTTTGAGGGTCATAATGTATTCATTAGCAGTGTCAAGTAACCCACTTTGATCACTGGAAGTCATTCAGTGCAGTTCTCTCTGCTTACCTGATTTTTAATGGGTCTCTGTGGGAGCTGGGGTCATAAGTGTACACTTATTCTCATATCACCCTCCCAGACCCCCCCCCCCCCACCAAGTGGAACGCAAAAATTGTTTGTTAAATTGAAATATAATTACACACTGGTGTATACTCTTTGTTTTGGGTAACGTGTGTTTTAAAAATGATGATATTACCATAAGATAATATGTATATATATATATATTATTTCTTACTTAATTTGCTACCTGATTTTCTAGTACATTTCTTGCGGTCTGTATTCCATAAGTTTATGTATGAATAACGTGATCCAAGTTATTTGTTTGATTTCTATATTTCATGAATTTGTGCATGAGTAGTGTATACCCGTATTAATGTACTTCGTATTTGTTATGGGGTGCCATAAAAGCGGACCCAACTGTCTCGCTAGTGAAGCTTGCTTTGCTAGCGAAGCGGTCGGTACGGTAGACTTGTGCGCCACCGTTATGGGTTCGAAACCAAGTTCGGCCCATTGTTTTCCCTTTAAAAATTTTTCTTCGTAAAAAAATGGGGGCTCGTCCAACGTGACGGTAAACTTTGTGGCCCAGGGAATAAGCTCACCAAATTGTGACTCCTGGGATAATTAATCTTGTTCTGATAGAAGAACGCCCTTAAGAGTGGGTTTGTCGGATGGTACGCTGGACTTGTGCGCCACGGTTATGGGTTCGAATCCGGGATCGGCCCAGTATTTTCCTCATAACAATTCGTCTTCGTAACCAATTAAATAATTTGTAGTTCAAAAACGTACGGCAGATGTCATGACAGCTCGTAGTCCTGCACTAAATATCCATGGAAACAAGACCCTTTTGTCCACTTACACTTGGTTTGATTTATTGTAAAGTAGCGGCTTTGAACATATAAGATGTACTTTCATATTTACTGTTTTTCAGATGTTTTGTTTTTGATTCGATTTTGGTTTTATTAATGGAGCCGTCAGATCAAGATTCACGTTTAGGGATAATAAAAGATCGAGCACTTGTATGATTTGGTGTTTGTTTGTGTGTGTGTTGAAGTGCTACCCTATAAAAGAAATCGTAACGTGTAACAACAATGCAAAATTTAACGAATTCATAAAAGTATTATTGAAAATAACTTACACTATCTATTGTTCATGAACACCATTTTAAATATTGATAACATTTTAGTGTGTAAAAATTGAAAAAAATAACATATTTTATCTCGACCGGTAAATTGAAAAAAAAGTCCCCGCGCGTTCCAAACTTTAGGACCCAGAGACCCCATAACAACTTATTTTTCTCGGCGTGGCCTAATCCGAGTTTAAAAATAAACAAGGACCATCATTTATATTTTACAATGCATTTTTTTCTGCTGGATCAAGTGATTAGGTGACTTGGCCAATCAGCATGATTTAGTGTGGTGTTAGGACAAAAAGTGACTTACTTCCTTGTGCATGTAAGCATTGGCCTTGACGTTCATCATTGCGGTGGAAAGCTATGGGAGTTAACATTTTGTCAGATATTTATCTAATTTAAATTCTGGGACAGTTTTCCGGGTATATTAATCTTTTCAATCTACGTGAACATTATTAGGGTTATGCATTGTTACAGCTTACTTTCAGTACTTTGTGTAACCGGTCTGACCATTCGTAAATATTCACTCTGCCAAATTTCAACGGCCAGACACATATGGATAGATGTAAATATATTCTTTCAGTGAACTCCGTCACCCTTGAGCAACATAGTACAAAAGTTACTAAAAAATATATAATTAACCTCTGACTTCTATTGTGAATTGTGTTTCGCGTGTCTGATAATTAAAACAGGACACAGTGAGGGATTCCCCAGTCAGAGTGCGGTCAGATGCCGGACCTCATCACTTACAAGTGTACCCATTCACCCACAGGGTGTGCATCGACACCAATATGGGACAATGTGCGCGCGTGTGTGTGTATGCGTGTGTGTAATACTGACAGATTTGCGCATTTTAAGTGAGGCTGCCATTTTGCTTTGAGGGAGAAAAAGTGATTTGGTAGAGCATTTTTAAAGATATGTTTAACAAGAAAAACTTAGTGTATTTTTGGTTTTTGTTTGTATGTTTTGCTGTTGCAATATGAATAAGTAATTAAGGGTAGCTCCCAGCAAAAAATGACAAAATATAAATCGTTCATTTCCACGTTATGAGGTTGTTCATATTTTGGAAATGGCTGATTTATTTTATTTGATAACACAACGGGGAATTTTTCTATAAGGCATGTACTTATAAGTAGAGAAAGGAATACTCAATGCTTGTGAATCTAAGTTGTTTCTGATCATATGTGTAACAGCACCCTTTCAAACGCCTGGCCACCTAAAATAAAATTCCATTTTAAACTTCTCAGAAACTACCATCACAAAGGACACACTAGTATAAAAGCTGTCGTTATTGTAGCGAGCACCGGTACTCGTTTTCAAGTCGGGTAAAACATTTCAGACGTACACATAAAAAGCAAAAACCATAAGAGGGATATTTGTAGGCGCGTTGTGGATGCGGGAACAGGATGTTTGGGTAGTTTTGATTTAGTAAGTTCTAATTGCAACAGGTGAATAAGTATAAAAGGATCAGCTTTGTATGTATCGATTCTTGCTCAGTCACGGATATAAATACGTCAACGATGGTAGACAGCGGGTTTTAAATGGGGAATGTTCGTATATCGAGGTCTAGGGGGAGGGTATGGAAGGGGTGGTGTAGAACTATTGGAAAATGCAGGATGTAATGTTGCGACCAGGGGTAGATTTCGCGCTGTTTTTAATACATGATATATCAAGTATAAATATCTGACATCGTTGTACATATTGCTTATAAATGAAGTCCGAGGTGTGCATGGAAATTGATCTTGACTCTTTTTAAGATTGATTTTTTACTCATTTTCCGTATTTATAAATACAACTTTAAAAATTGTGAAGAATGTTAAATATAAAATTGGGTAAGCATCCCCGTGCCCCTAAATCCGCCCATGGACGTATGTCAGTGTATTTCCCACGGGTTTCCGTTATCGGGAGACAGCTGATGAACTTATAACGGATGTTGATGAGTAATCACTGATGTTTCCTGATGAACTGATAATGCATCAGTGTTTTACGTATCATTCCAATATTATTTTGTTACGGACGCATGAATAATCCTGTACTCTCGAGTTAATAACTCGTTAGAAAACACAATGTTTAATACAGTCATCAGGTCACAAACTAGAACTATTCATAGTTGGAAATCTAACCCATTAGACGAACGTTGCTTTATTATCAGAGTATTTTCTTTATGAAATTGCAAATTTGATTAACACATTTCTAATCATGGACTTTTCAGAAAAATGACATATGCTGATATTTTTTAAACATTAAAAAAGTACTTTACATTTTACAGTTACTGATTATTTTACAGAGATTAAGACGAGGCCGGAATCTAGTATACTTTTTTTAGTGGACTTTGAGGGTTCTGGGCACTGACGTGTAAGTAAGAACTCGAGAATTCATACCGAGTCCATCTCGAATCAAGAAGAAAGAAATCTCCGTCAAATACTACAAAATCATTTTTATACACTGACAAAATATTGCAGCGTAGAGGACTGTATATCCCAAGCTTAAGAACATGCATGGAAAAAGACTGTATATACCATGTTTTAGCTCATTATGGGGAGCTATATGTAATTAAATATTCAAGAAAAAAGATAGTTGACTTCGACTTATATCAAGGGTTCGGACTCGAGCAGCCTGGACTCGGACCTGGACTCGGCTTCGAGCGGTGTTGAGTCACTGTCATTTTACATCCCTTACGTTGCAGTGTCAGCCATGCTGGTTGCTGAATCAATGAAAACATACGTTAATTTCCCTCACCTCGGGATATATGTCCTCTTTAAAATGGGCCCTCTTCCCATGACATTCTACATGGGTGGCACCACAAGTTTTGTCCAATTAATAGAGTAATCCAAGGTGAGACTATTTGACAAATTGACCCTCGCACTGCGCATGCTCGTGGTTGAAGAATTTCACATGCATACATCATTTCAAAGATATCCCGCTGTTACTTTTCAAGTGATAATTAAGGTCTTTGAAATGTACCAAAATAAAAATGAAATGTAAGGTATAAGCATCACTTTTATATACAAGCTTACCGCTTTGCATTACAATGTGTCTACCCATTATTTAGAAACCTAATATAATGCTACGTTAAAGGGATATAATCAGAAGCAAATAATGCCTTTTCTTTCACACTATCGGTTCAGTTTTGCTTTAAACAAATGTTTTCAAGCAAAACAATCCCAGCACACTGTCTAAGTACCTCACATACGGCTGTTTAACACCTTGGTATGGCTCTGCGTGTTGGTAAACACAGTCCACGTGTTTGTTCACCATAACAAAGCCGCGTGACCGGAGGTCTGATTTTGAGCTGCAACACGCGGTGTTTCAGCCAGTGGGAACTTGTATTACATTTTAGGGCCAAATAAGTGAGGGCATCTCATGATGCACACGGCCCCTAGCGTTGTGTTTATCTTGATATCTGTGATCGCGCCCGGTTCACTGTTTTTAACGCTCGTTTACGGGAGTAAGCAAACGGTTTCAAGGAAATATTTGGGCAGGTACAAATTCATTTCAAAGGGAAAAAAAGCTATTTTTTGTGTTAATTCAACATTCTTTATAGATGATTGGGCCCATTTAATCAACAAATATTAAACAACTTATCCCTTGCCTTTCAGGAATAGTATGTTCTATTTAAGCTTTGCCCTGCCTTCCATGTGTCTTAAAAACATCATAAATAATGTTTCTATTCTATTTTTTTCTATCAAGGTATAACCAATACTCTTGATTATATAATTACAATAAAGCAGTTCTTAAATGCATCAAATTTTCAACAAAAAGTTCTCTTTGCCAACGTATAGTTTTATCTTTGTTTATACCCTCAGACTTCCATGTTTACAATGTATACTATGCCTCAAAATAAACGCCTGAAAACTAGTTTATTAATTTGAATCAAACAAAATTAATATAATATTCGTTTGGCCACCTTATAGGAGTGTGCAGCTGGACTATAGTATATATACATCTCAAAGGGCGTAGCCAGCATTTACCGAAGGGGGCGGGGTTCCAGTTATATGGGGGGGGGGGGGGCAATTGCTGCAAGAATAGCTGATGGGCAAAGAGTTCATTAATATATATTAGTCATGTCATGACAGAATCTGAAATAATGGCTCCGGGATAGATCTCTGTGTATACATTATTGCAGATGAAGGGTATGGAAATTGAAAATTTACAGATATTATCATTTTTTTTTATTTTTAAATTACTTTAATGCTATATTTTTTAGTGTCTAGTAATTTTAATTAAATAATCAATGCAAATTTTAGTTGGGTGGAGGGGCGTAAGGGCGTGGCCCTAGAAGGCACTCCCCTGTATACGTCCTGCATTTTTTAATCAGTTTCCGAATCTGATCTCGTGATACATAGAACAATTCATCTCTGTTCAACAAAGTACCAATTTCGCAATTCTCTTATCAGATTATAAAGTGGAAGAATTAATATTTTAGAAAATAAATTATGTCATCGGGTGACGTTTTTCGCCATGTGTGTTGTTGTTTACCAAGAAAATAACGTACTGTTTTACTCCTAATGCAGATAACCTCGAGGCCGGCGTTTTGTGTATACATACTTGTGTTTTGCCATGCAGCGTCCCAGTTAACAGCTACCTGATAATGATACAGTGTCTGATAGCATCTAACGGATTCTACCGAAGCTTGACTGCGTCATTATAAAGAGGATAAGCTGTTAATATAAGGGATACTTCAGTACTACCGAACTAGTGTATACTAATGCATGAAGTACGGTCATCAATGATTTAACTTTAAGGCCGTAATAATATTAAGGTATTTTAGCCATTCCGGAATACGTGACAGCTAGAATGGAAGATATAAACGCTACTGAGCTGCCGGTCTACTGGTTGGGACAACCAGAATTTCACATCATTCATCTTGTTGCTCTCGTCAGCTGCGGCATCAGTATCGTTTGCAGCAGCACCATCATTGCTTTCCTCTTCATCACAGAAAGATCCTCCAAACGCCGATCGTTCTACCGATGGACGACCGGGGAGCGACTCGTGGTCTACCTGGCCTTCTTTGATCTAGGTTTCAGCTGCTCACACACACTAGACCACGCCTACATGTACGCCGCATTTGACCATCCACCCGTTGGCATATGCGTCACTTTCGCCTTCATGATCGTGCAGTTCATCATCGGCCAGAGTCTCGTTGTGCTGTTCACCGCTCTGAGTGCGTACCTGCTTGTGATACACCAAAAGAAAGTTAAACTTGGTCGTTATGACTGGAAGCTGATGCTGTACGCCCTGGGTATCCCTGCTGTTTTCTGTACATTTGGTGCAATCTTCAGTTACATCGGGGCTAGCGGAACGTGGTAAGTTCAGTTAATCATCTGTTTACCAATTCCACACCTGACCATGAAGACTTTCCTACATTGTTCAGCTGATTTAACCACACGAATTTCATTTCCTAAAAAAAATTGTCCTTACATATAATTGTTGGTTTAGCAGTCGATTCTTCTGTATTTCTACATTACCCTCTCTCAGTCAACGAACCATCTCTATGTCTACACAATCCTCTCTCATTCAATGACCAATGCATCAGTAGTTCTACATAACCCTCACTCACTCACCGATCCTTCAGTGCTTCACATAACCTTCTCTCACTCAACGATCCTTTTGTTCTTCTCGTAACCCTCTCTCACTCAACGATCCCTCCGTACATCTGCATAACCCTCTCTCACGCACCGATCCCTACGTGCATGCTTCCACATAACCCTCTCTCACGCACCGATCCCTACGTGCATGCTTCCACATAACCCTCTCTCACGCACCGATCCCTACGTGCATGCTTCCACATAACCCTCTCTCACGCACCGATCCCTACGTGCATGCTTCCACATAACCCTCTCTCACGCACCGATCCCTACGTGCATGCTTCCACATAACCCTCACTCACTCACCGTCCCCGTTCTTCTACATATTAACGGATTATTCCTGTTCTGAACCTAGCCATCGTTTACTCTTTGGTTCCTTTTCTGTATAACCCTGAGTTACTCATCGAGACTCGGATACATCGTTTGCTAAGAATTCACTCCATATCATCTGTATCTGCATAATCGTTTTATTTTCCAACTTTGAGGTTGTAATACACAAAACAAGCAGTGTATATTTGAGAACGTAAGGAACAATATATATGTCGCGGAACTGATATAACAATATTTTCAACGTAAAGTTTATTAAAGCCGGCCTATACTCCGATAACAGCTATGATATATATTTGTGGCCGAATATACTCTATATAAACAACCACATCGTGCCCACATCCGCCCCGACCGTTTTCTCTCGAGTCATATGATGTTGTTTCACAATTAATACTTGGTCGATACATAGCATCTGAGAGATGGGGCACAGCTTTTGCAATTAATGACAAGACGTTATTTGGCACAAATAATAGTATTATCGATGGTTTCTGATAGGACCGCGTTTGATGAGAGGCGAGGATTAAGTTCAAGCAACGCCATCTATCGCCTTTTAGAACGACGAAAAATGATCAAAATAGATAAAAGGGTCTGAAACAACCTTTTCAAAGAAAAACGTCGGATCTAACTCATCCAGTTTTACTGTTATTATTTTATTTTAATTTCTAAATTTAGACTGTAATCCCACTATATTTGGTCATGGTATGTAATCCTACTATATTTGGTCATGGTATGAAAAAGGAATCATTCCTCTTTAAAAATCGTTATTTCGCTGTAACATTTGTCGATACACGTCTCCTTGCCACCAAAATTATCTCCGCAGATGGATTTTTCTGTCGGCGCTGTCCTCGGAGTTTTTTCGTGTCTCATCCCCGAGCCCTTCTTGGAATTTTACAGGGTTATTTGTCCCAGTTTCTAGAAACTGTTCATAGGGTTGCCATTTTGCGTGCACACTAAAACCAGGATATGAGAAGTCGCATGTCGAGAATATGGCTATACCGCTAGTGACAAATATAAGCGGCTAGGCACGTATGATATACCCACTCTAAAAGACACATTTGCAGTAATATGGGTATTATACCACCCTATTAGTTCTTATCGGCTGAATAAAAATTTTCCAAAGTAAAACCATTCCGTCACACAGACATACTATCTCCAGTGCACTTGTTTTATACATTGTTGTGGTTCTATGTGTGATTTAACACAGACCACGTGTGTCTGTTAAACATTATATGACTGCGTGACCAGCGGTCCGATCCTTAGCATGCACATCCCTCAAACAAGAAGAAGTAACATGGAAGGAGAAACCCAGACGATACACCAGTTTGAAGCTTAAAATTATTGATTTGTGAAACTTTCCGATCTGGCCACCAGGGGACATGCGCATTATGTTTATGTTAAGCACCACTGATAGGGCCCGGTGCAGATTTATTTCAACTTGTGCCCTGGAGTAGCAAACGGTTTCAGAATGAAAATATTTACAGTTACCACAGTGTTTTTAAGAGAGAACAAAGTCCATGTATATCTAATATACTTGGTATTTGAATTAATATATATATATATATATATATATATAATTATAAAAATATAATTTTGTCTTTTTACATTACAGGTGCATCATGGCAATGGGGAACAGGTTGGGCAAATTGATGAACAACGCCTGGGCGTGTTTTATGATCGTTGTCTTCTTCGTATGTGCGTTCTGTTACGTCATCATCTGGGGCAAGATGCGACGGTCCGGTCCATCAACTGGTACAGAGGCAGACCTTGAACGTAAACGTCGCTACCACCGGTCGGCCAGAGTGATGCTACTGTTCGTCATAGCCTACGTGGCCCAGTGGTGGCCTTGGGTGGTTAACGCTATCTGGGCATTGTCAGGGCAACCGCAACCGTGGATAATTGTCGTGGTGGTGTTCCTCTGCAATATGGGTGGCGTGTTTAATGGGTTCGCCTACACGGTCATGAGGCGGAAATATCTAAAACAGGATACACCCAATGTTATGCGAGTAAAATTGAATTATAATTCAACAGAAACTGGTAGTTATCCTGTATAATTCATACATTCATGGATGTGTTATATATAAAATGTTGCAACACTCCATATATAAGATCACCAACTCATAACTGTGATATAAATAACATTCCATCCTTATAAAATCTAAAGGAGGTCAGTAAACCATTATGCATGTTGTTAATATATGTATAGTATAGATATGTAATGTATATATTAAGGATAGATGTATGGCCTGTTGACGATAGCTCTTCCTGGGTTTTAGTATTAACATTTAATACTAAAATCCTTAAAATAAAACTTGATTCCATGTACCGATAGACGTAACTCAGTGCCAGCTCTTATCACTACATGGAGTCGGTCAGGGAGCTGTAAATTAGTTATATAATTAATCACTAGGTGGCAGATCCTAATTTAAGCTTTGCGTCACAGCAAGAGCAAGTTTGATGGCTCTGTTAGCGGGAGGATATAACCATTGCATCGACTGGTCCAGTTTATGGCCAGACTCTGTCTAGGGATAAAATAATGATAAAACAGAATAATGTGTTATCATCAAGCGTTCATAGCTTCAGCTTGTATATATAAAGGACCAGGATTTTATGTAACCACACTTCATTAATATATTACAGCTACTCACCGGGGTTCTGTAAGGATTTCCAAGTTTTGACTTTTTTTATTGAGGCACTGCCGGGGTTCTCACCACGGGCCTGCAGCTCCTAAGTAAAACGTGTCACTAGTAGATTTATATAATCCAACCTAATGAGAAGGTCACAAGTCTATTTTAATGGTGTTCAAAAATGTTCATGCATACAGGGGAGAGGGGTGGGGATGGTTTTTAAAAAAGGCAGCGGTTCAAGAGGTTGTAATGACTTTTGAGAGTGATTTTGTGTTTACAAAAACTTATGAAATTGTTATTCCCACGTGCACATATAATTGGTGCAATTTTAGTTGTGTTTGCGTTTTTTTTTATTTTTTTTTATTTCCCCCCTAAATGTTTCCTCAGAGAGAAAGTGACAGTCCTGGTTTAACATAACTGTGTTTGGTATGTTGCATTCTCGTATAGATCTTTTAGAGGAGGATTAGCTGTATGTTAGTCTCTCATTTAGAGGAAGGTTTTCTTCCACTGGATGGAACAGAAATGTTACATGTTAAAATCTTGCTCATTATTCAAATTGTACATACACCAAATATGCCTATCTCGTTTTTTTACGAATATTTACACTCTTATAATAAAAGATATAAAAGCTCTTAGGCATCGTACATTTGTGCCAGAGTTTGGTATACCCGTAGAAAAGTGTGAAACATAACGCTACACATTGGATACATACATATAATGATATTTCAGTAGAGCTAAGTGATACTTAACTCTCTCTCTCTCTCTCTCTCTCTCTCTCTCTCTCTCTCTCTCTTTGATTGTACTTCCCATATACGTAAAATTTGTAAAGAACCTGATTCACTTCAGCTCAGCACCAGTTGGCGTATACTTTTACCCCTATTCCTTGTCCACAGAAACACACATTAAAAAGCATGAGGTTGAGTTCAATTCTCAACCAATTTCAAATAGATCAATTTTCAACCAATTTCCCTTACCCCCGAAGATAATATTCATGATGGATTGAAAATCACCGGTATATATAAGTATAAATATAAATATATATATATATATTTGTACTTATATATATACCTGTGATATATATATATATATATATATATATATATATATATATACCCTCCCGGTGTCAGGGCTATTGCGATTTCATTTTTGGTAGCTGTTGACATGGCTCTTCAAATAAAGTTTTCTCAGTAAGGGCGACACTGACATGAACTTATCACCAACAGTAAATAGCATACTTATCATAAACTCTAGGCATATGGACCAATCACAAATGGAGTAGGGTTTTTTTTATTCGTCTAAGATTAAGATTAAGAACTTATAACAGATCGTGTTAGTTAATCTGAGGTTCTTTCAAGACCACGAAAAGAGCGAGTCATTAAAGGGGCATAATCAGGAGCAATATTATATCTAATCTTTCACATTATCAATTCAGTTTTGCTTTATACAAACATTTCCCACCAGAACTATCCCAGCAGTCTCATTTCCTGGTATCCGGCCGATTTACACCTTGTTATGGCTCTGCGTGTAGGTAAACACAGTCCAAATGTGTCATTTTTTTGTTTATCTTTGTAAAAATAGTAATTTCGATAATCAGCGTTGGATTACTTGTATACAAATATATATCTTTTGTGACCTGTTCTAAATATGACAGAACTCAGTCACTATTCTGAACGATATTTATATATCTGTGTTGCTTGATTTCATGTTTTCTATCCAGATACAAATGAATAATTATAGTTCAATGAATTATAATATACATTTCACCCGGAGTTTTATATAGTATTCGAGTGCTGGGGAGGGTAACCCTTTATTTAGTTGTGTCTTTATCAGGAATCCCCACGCGTCAAAAATCGCTCCAGGAGCGATAGCTGACGCTTGACGCTTGACGCGCGCGTCACGCGCGCGTAAGTCTGTTTTGTCATTGATAAATACAGTGGCGCGATTTTTCCAGATTTGACGCTTGACGCCTGACGCTTACCGCGTGAAGGGAGGTCCGAGTACGAGGGGCGCTGTTTAAGCCAGCGGGAACATGTGTTTTTTTTTGCCAAGTCAGTCAAGGCCTCTCCTGATTGACACGTGTTGTGGCTCCGTTTTGCACACAGCCCCAAGCACAGTGTTTATGTTAACACCTTGCGATCGCGCCCGGTCCACTGTTTTAACACTCGTTTACAGGAGTAAGCAAACGTTTTCAAGGCAACATTTTGGCAGGTACAGGTTATAGAGAAGAAGCTATTTCTCGTGTTAAATAAACATGCTTTACAGGTGATTGGGCCCCTTTAAGAAATTTGACGCATATGTGGGAAATGCGTCCAGAAAAATACCCGGCAGTTCTTGACTTAAGATCGAGTAGCTCAAGCCGCCGTTTCGTGTAATCTACAATAAATATTCTACGCAAAGACTCAATTTATAATTCACGTAACAACCTCATTAATAAAAATAAATAAATAAAAAACAAGATGTCCGAATAAGATTTATTTACATATAATATTTACCTAGAGCCATTTTTTGTTCACGGATGTTTAAGTGCCGCGGACATATGGCAAATCGCCCGGTCCCTTGAATGTCCGCTATAGAGAGGTTTCCCTGTATATATATTTGTTTCATGATATATATTTGTTTCATGGTTATATCAGCGCTGTGAAAACATATAAACCTTTCATAAAATATATCAGATCGGCATATTTATGTTGATCCGCTCGATGTGTTTAACAAATCTGCCCGAAAAGAGCAGATAATATTAGTATTCTGGTATCTTAAATATTTGATCTGCAAAATCGATACTTATCAGCAAGTTTATTACATATGTATATGGTTATTGATAGGTTATAATTGTACTTTAATTTCACATCTTAGTCTTCCTGTTTCTCTGTTAAACATACGCCGATAAAGTAAGGTTATGTTCTTACCCGTGTCTATCTTTCTCTAATTGATTACATCCGCCAGAAGGGTATGCCTTATTCCCCATTCGTGTGTGTTTGTGAATGTGTTTCATTTCAGGGCATTTAGTGAATGGGCCAAGAAAGAATCCTATTTGTTGCAGACCCGGCACATAACCAGGATATAAGAACGTCATCAAATAATATTCACAAACTTGAACATACAGTCACTATATGCTTGAATGAACCTGGGAAAAAGGGACGAATAAGTGAATGCAGACATGGATGAGGCTTGTATGAAAGTAGATTCCTAGTTGTATCTGTGTCTGCTTGTATTTATAGATTTGTTTGTCTGGATATAAAAAAAAAATAAACAGGATGACAGATGACAGAAGGTGAAAGAATCCTGCAAGATCCGACCTGTAAAACGCACACACATTCACTTGTCCTTCTACGACGAACATTTGTTATTGAGTTCCAAAATCATGATATGGACTACCTGTGTGGAATACATTTGATCGTTTAGTCTAGTGAGTTGGAAAGAATGGGGGGGGGGGGGGGGGGGGGGGTTACTAGTGTTACGCAGGCGCATGTACGTCACACATGGTATTTTTTCGTTGCCCTAAACAAGATTCACAGACGCAGCAGACTTTAACAGGGTTTTCCCTGGAAATCGGAAAGTACATTTTTTGCCCAGTGCCTTCAGTCTCCCATCCCTTATAATCAAGCTAGAAACTGAAAATTTTTTGCTCAAGTATGTATAGTATCGACAGAAAATTTCGTCATAAATCAAAAAATGGCAAAAATCTGTATTTGCAGAAAAAACCAGTTTCCTGTTAGACCCTTACATTGGTATCTCCTTCCGCTTGACTTAAATAGCGATGCTGACTTATTTTGCACACAGGAGACGATTAATATGTGCAGTGCACATGCTCGAGGAAAGCTAGGATGATATGCTGTCCTCTTGCTATGAAAAAGGGGTGACATCTGTTCAAAGGGAGGAACTTTTAATCAAGCAAAATTCGAATGAGTTTGGAAATGAGCAAATGAGTCATATCTGCTTCCTTGTACGCTTGCACCCATGTTCTTACTGGAAGTGGCCAATTTAAGTAGAACGATTCACAGAAATGGTTTATAGCTTTACTTCGAGGTGATTATACCATAAGTAAGGTTGACAGGCAAAGTAAGGGAACCGTGTTTGCACTCTCTTATTCGTCCAATATTCCGCAATTCATTCGTGTACAAATGACTAACGTTTGTGAATAATCTTTCATGAAGTTTCTGAAGTTCATTTACCGGATGCATACAAAAAATCTAATCGTTTTATCATTGGTCTATTCCCCGAATGCCCTGAATATTTCATGCGATTCCGTTCATTACTGCGTGAGTCATGTTGTCATCAAACACACAGGAATGCGAAAGGTCGCATAACTACTGCCGGGGCACAAAATGTTACCATGCCGCAACCTACGAGTGGAGAGCTTAGTACAAGTAACATAGTCATAAAGTAATACTAGTAAATTCGATGCAAAAGATGCAATGCAAGTATCGTATAAGCTGAAAACAAATATTGATGGTGCACGATGTCTGTTGTGATTGGTGAAGTATCTTCTCAGACACCTCAGTTGTTATACACAGCCGGCATCCCGGACATCCTCTCGTGTAACCGCTGCTTTGTGTGACAAGGTTCTCCAGGCGCGACCATCAGGGTGAGTTCAGGGTAAAGTATTGTAATCAGACCAGTGAGATCGTAATATTGCATTTTGCATCCAGTTTAAATTTTAAACATATGACACTCGCTTTCGTTGGTCTGAACCTAGAGAACCTTTCCACACACAGCAGCGGTTACACAAAGGGATGTTTTGGACGACTGCTGGGTATAACCACTGCCTCAGGAGCGTATTCTGGCCTAGGGCTCTATGTTTAAATGCCAGTATATACAATACTCCTCCCGAATTCTGCATCTTCTGCAGTCTCATTCATCTTTAATGTCTAAATTTGTTAAATACAAGTATTTCGTTAGGATATATAAAGTTAATTTGACGTTTTTATTTTCTATTAGAAACACGAAAATCTAAACAGATAGAAGCTCTGCCGTTCCGCATAGCTGAACTCTCTGTAAACCTTCAAATTGTACCGTTTAACAGCTGTTAACATATATGAATCATATCGATGAATCTTAATACAAAATAAACAGTACATATCAAAGGCACATATTGTTTTTAGCAATGGAATCCGTGATACCCAGAATAGGCCTATATAGATTAAAGATACCGGTTGTCTGCCTAGAGCAAAACAATGTCAGCTATTTTATAGATGTAAGAATCAAACAGTCTATTAGATTCAGTGCATTATGTAGGACTCGATTCCGGAATCGAGTACACTTTTGTAGGGACTCGGACTAGGATCTGAGGTTGCTGGACTTAATTCATTTCGAGTCCATTAGAAACAGCTCTATCACATACATTACAGATTTATACATTTACAGACTACAAATAGAACATTATAAGAGGATATATATATATATATCTCTCTCTCTCTCTCTCTATATATATATATATATATATATATATAATTTTAGTTCAGAAAAGGGAGCTAAATTTAATTAAGCATGAAACTATGTGTCAACTGATATAATAATATACAGGCTAATCTGAAATTTCTATTTGAAATTTCCTTTAAATGGAAGATCAGTTTTGGACTCAAACTCCGACCTGGACTCTGTTTCATTCGACCATGACTCTAAGCAGGTTGACTTGGACCCGAAACTCAAGGACTCTGTGGTGTGGAGTCAGACTTACATCGGACTCGTACGGAGTGAGACTTACACTTAGACTCGTCTGGAGTTAGACTTACTCTCGGACTCGTATGGTGTGGAGTCAGACTTACACCCGGACTCGTGTGGTGTTGAGTCAGACTTACACTCGGACTCGTGTGGTGTTGAGTCAGACTTACACTCGGACTCGTGTGGTGTTGAGTCAGACTTACTCTCGGACTCGTATGGTGTGGAGTCAGACTTACACTCGGACTCGTGTTGTGTTGAGTCAGACTTACACTTGGACTTGTGTGGTGTTGAGTCAGACTTACACTCGGACTCGTGCGGTGTTGAGTCAGACTTACACTCAGACTCCTGTTGAGTCAGACTTACACTTGGACTCGTGTGGTGTGGAGTCAGACTTACACTCAGACTCGTGTAGTGTGGAATAATACTTACACTTGGACCCGTGCGGTATGGCGTCAGACTTACACTCGGTGTCGTATGGTGTCGAGTCACACTTTTACTTAGACTCGTGTGGTGTGGAGTCAGACTTACACTTGGACTCGTGAAGTGTGGAGTAAAACTTACAGTTGGACTGGGTTTGTGTGGAGTCAGACTCACACTTGGACCCTTGCAGTGTGGCGTAACACTTAAACTTGGAATAATGTTGAGTGGAATCAGACTTACACTCGGACTCGTGTGGCGTGTAGTGTGGATTCAGACTTACACTCGGTATCGTGTGGTGTGGGGTCAGACTTACCATTGGACTCGTGTGGAATAGAGTCAGACCATACTCGGACTCGAGTGGCGTGTAGTGGAGACTGACTTGCACTTAGACTCGTGTGGTGTGGAGTGACACTTAAACTTGGACTTGTGTAGTGAGAAGTCAGACTTACATTTACACTCGTGTAGTTCGGTGACAGACTTACACTTAGACTCGTGTCTTGTGGAGTCGACTTACACTTAGACTCAGGTGGTGTGGAATCCGACTTACACTCGGGATCGTGTGGCGTGTATTGCGGGGTCAGACTTAAAATCGGACTCGTGTGTTATGGAGTCACATTTATATCCTGACTCGTGTGGTGTGGAGCCAGACTTACACTCGGACTCGTGTGATGTGGAGTCAGACTTACACTCGGACTTGTGTTGTGTGGAGTCAGACTTACCATTGGACTTGTGTGGTGTGGAGTAAGACTAACCATTGGACTCGTGTGGTGTGGAGTCAGACTTACACTTGGGCTCGTGTGGTGTGGAGTCAGATTTACACTTGGACTCGGTTGGTGCGGAGTCAGACTTACACTTGAGCTCATGTGATGTGGAGTCAGACTTACACTTGGGCTCGTGTGATGTGGAGTCAGATTTACACTCGGACTTGTGTGGTGTGGAGTCAGACGCACCCTCCGACTCGTATAGTGTGGGGTCAAACTAACACTCGAACTCGTGTGGGGTGGAGTGACACTTACACTTGGAAATGTGAAGTGTGGAGTCAGACTTACACTTAGACTATTGTGGTGTTGAGTGAAACTAACACTTAGACTCGGTCGGTGTTGAGTCGGACTTAAACTTGGAGTCATGTGGAGTGGAGTCAGACTTACTTTCGGACACGTGTTGCGTGTGGTGTGGATTCAGAATTACACTTGGACTTGCAAAGTGTAGAGTAAGACTAACACTTGGACTTGTTTTGTGTGAAGTCAGACTTACACTTATACTCGTGTGATGTTGAGTCAGACTAACACTCGGAATCGTGTGGCGTGTAGTTTGGAGTAAGACTTACACGTGGGCTCGCGTTGTATGGAGTGACACTTACACTTGGACATGTATAGTCTAGGGTCAGACTTACACTTAGACTCGTGTGGTGTGGATTCAGACTTACACTTGGACTGGCAAAGTGCGGAGTAAGACTTACACTCGGACTTGTGTAGTTTGGAGTCAGACTTACACCTAGAATCGTGAAGTGTGGGGTCAGACTTACACTCGGAGTTGTGTGGTGTGAAGTCAGACCTTCCATTGGACACGTGTGGTGCGGAGTCAGACATACACTCGAACTCGTCTGGAATGAAGTCAGACTTACAATCAGAGTCGTATGGTGTGACTTTTACTTGGACTCGTGTGGTATGGAGTCAGATTGGTCCTAAGTAGTCCTGTCCGGTCCTTTTAAGACCGCCATGTTTGCAGTGGTTTCAGGACCAGGATCAGGGGTTTCTCATTTAGCAACGAGAGCAGCTCTGTTAACCATCTGACTGAAGGCGATAAAGATGTTATTAACGTTTGTGTTGCTCACCTCATCTCCTGTCTATAAACAGCATTAAGGATTCACGTGTTATTCTCGTAGCCAATATAACAACCGTGTTAACAACCCAGTCACAGCCATAAGGTTGAGATAAAATTACATTGTAACCTGTGTTCATATTGTATATAATGTGTCTGAGAACCTATGTTTTGTGAAGTTTTCATGGAGTTTCCGTATTGCAAATCGTATTTCAACCTCATATATTCTGTGTTACTACTACTACTACTAGTATTTCTACTAAAATAATGATAATAAAAGAAATCACTGTTTTAGGTCAATCACGGGAAGCTGACTCGATTATTTATGCTTTCTCTTTTCAAGGCACACTGTTATTTTTTCTTAAAAAGGTCTCTTATTCAGAACACACAAAGTATTTGCTAGAATGGTCTAGTCGACGCAATGGTTAAGACATAATTCCTCCAAGTAACAGAGCTATGAAACTTGCTTTCCTGTGTCGCAAACCTAAGAACAGGTACTGCCTCCTCGCGGCAAATTATATAACTAAATTACGGCTTGTATAATTATATTGAATCACTTTTTTTTATACGCATTCTAGTATCAAACGAAAATACTAAAGCCAAGACAGGGCAACCTAACAGCTCATTGGGACACGTTTCACACTTTACCATCACGTTTATAAACGTGGACATCTGAATAGTAACTTCTAAAATCAGGAAACAGGCCAACTTAATCCTATGTTCTATTAGACTGGTACTATGTTATGGTTAGTGTGCTAAAAGAATGTACTAAACTAAAACCACTGATTCCAGATAAAACCTGTATGCGAGTAATTTTTTTGCGTGACGTTTATTTTAACTGAACCCGAAAAGGGATGTGTCACCAAATGCTTCATGCATGACTTACTTGAAATATTTTAGCATTTTAATATTCAAAAACAAGTTCTGTGGGTAACAGACAAACCAACAAACCAAAGGGTCAACAAAAACTCCCTGGCGGATTTATGACCAATTTTGATTTCAATCCACTTTCTAGTATCTGCAAAAGGTCTGTTGAAAATTGACAAGAAAGTTTGTCAAATTAACTCTTTTTAGTGCTCTGTTTTTGAAAAATTGCTCAAATGTCACTGACAAAGGGTAAATTGAATTGTTTGATGATAAGGTACTAACTGGGTAAATATCAACGGAATCTAAGAAAACAGTTTAAGCAGTTGTAATTTACTGACACTTCTTCTACAAGCTGTTAGTAAACACTGCCCATGTGCCCATGTTGACAAATAGAAAAACAAATATATGCCCCGAGTTGATTGATAGCACTCTGATAGCACCCAGACTATTGGGCCAACTGAATTTCAGATAGAAGTAGTTGTTGGACGAGGTTGGATTACGATGGGCGTTCATTTTGGCACGTGGATATATACAAAATGTGCAGCCGGTGCGTCGTGTGGTCCTCGCTCTCAGGATTGGTTTCGTTAAAGTTTCAATAGATTACCTTATTGAAACGAGAGATATCGGAATAGGTCCCTTCAGTGGATTGCTTCCTTGGTTTAACCCTCAAGTCAATCAAAGAGCCTGGCCACCTGGCGGAGGTAAAAGGTAAAAATATGAAAGGCAATTGTGTTTTAGCATTCTTTACTGTCGATTAGTACAGGAGCTTGCCTGCAGATGTCCCTGGCAGGTTGCTGCTCTCCCAAAGAAAAACACAAGTACACCCCGTAAAACAGTGGGATTCACAACACATGTGACCCCATGACCTGGTAAAAAAATATCTTTTTTCCATCCTATAATCACTGCCTTCACTCAGACACCCGCACTTACTTGCTGTGATATAAAGGTTAACTGTTCGTCAGAAAATCAACTGTATCATCTGATCATATATCCGCGTGGGGATGTGTGAGGCATTGATCTGTATTATCACTACAGATCATCTTAAGGTCACAGAGGTGTATTTTTAGCAGTTACACTTAATTAACCTGGTTAATGATATACCATTGAGCAACAGACATCCGAGATTTGAACTGCAGATTATATGAGCATAATTTAAAGGGATGTAAATATTTACTAAAAAGGCTTTAATTAACGTGGGGTAACCGTCCGAGATGCACCAATTCTCACTCTGACGCTCGGTTCTCTGGATCGAATCCGGCTGTTTTAACTGAATGGTTCAAAATGACTCTTGTAGTCCTTGATTCTTTGCCAACAAACTGCTTTGCATGTACAGTTCCCTCTAAGTCAAAGGATTACCCAAGTTAACATTGTTTGAGTTTAAAATGTTTTCTAATTATGGGTATTGACGCAAATGCCTTTTCGAAAAAAGTTGTTTCTGCTTCGGGCGTAGTTTTGAATTTGTAATTAAAATATGTCAAACAACCACCCTGCCATATATGGATTGATATACCTACGACAAATGATAAAAATGACGCTGCATGTTGTACGCCGATAAGAAACATCATGTAAAAATGTGTTTCCATGTGCGCGAACGTATATGTGTATATGCGAGAAACAACCTAGTTTCAATGTGTAAGTAAAGAGTTGTATAATGTGCTTGAGTGACATCATTCTACCTGGAATCCATAGCACCCGACACTCTGTCCATGAAAATAGCTCCCCTAATCGATATGATGATTTTTTTAAACATAATGACCTATACTCGCCCCTTAGGCCACCAAAAAATGTTAAGTTCTACAGACTTTAATTGAAGCAAAGTATATGGTACGAGCAAGTAACATTTGGTTGTTTTTTTTTTCTTTACCGGTCGAGGCACAGTATGGGGAATTTTGCTAGCTTGCTTATTAAATACAAATATTTGCTTGAATTATTGAAATAATTAATAAGCTTAACATAATTTATTCAATTTTCCATACCTTGGAGAATTATTTTAGGAATTTGGGCCTAACGTTGTCTTCATTTGCAAAAAAAAGGAGATCTTCCACGAAAAAATGGAATATTTTATTTGATATGGCCTGATGTCTTAAGGGGTGTTAATATATATATATATATATACTTGTTTTATTCAGATGTTGTCCATCCCAATCATTGGATGATGTGTACGAGATTTTGCAAAATGTATATCCTGTCTTCTAAGTGTTTTATTGTGCAACATTATGGCGTGTGACCCTTGTCCTGGTCACACAGAGCTGCCGCTTTAAGTTGTTTTTTTCGAACGCCTTTTGAAAATCGTCAAATAAGCTTTCCAAGGATCCATCTTACGCTCCATACCGTCATGGTTTTATAGAATTCCTTTCTGGTTAACGATTAAGAGACGGATTTTATAATACCCTTCCTGAACTGAGACCAGCATAATGAGTTTACTGAATAGCTGCTTTTATATTCATCCAACATCATATTCTAAAAGAACCCTGGTATTTGTCTAGGACTCGCATATGAGATACTATAAGCGGGATTTCACAATTACCGCCTAAGATATACATAGAAGAGTGTAATTTAATATAGCCTCCATCTGAGATACTATTAGAGTGGTGTTATAACCTCCTCTGAGATACTATTAGAGTGGTGTTATAACCTCCTCTGAGATACTATTAGAGTGGTGTTATAAGGCCCCTTTTCCATGCGCCGCGCGTTTCCGCGCGCTGAAAAAATCGCGTTGAATTGAGCTTTTCCATTTGCGCGGAAACGCGCGCATTTTCGCAGAATTCCCCCTTCGCGTGACCTGTTTTCACAAGGTATTAACCGTCCCACAGCCTTCCCGGCATCATGTCAAGCATGTGTCTGTTCTGTTTATGCATGTATACATTTAAAATTTCATTATATTTGCAGGAACGTATAGTTTTTATTACGGTAGTGTGCTATTGACAGGAGGGCGGGGGTCGTATATAGGCTAAATATGAGAAGATTATTAATTAAGCAGTCGGTAATAAGATATTTAACACCCTCGCCGCACATATATATGTTTATATATATATATATATATATATATATATAATCATGCATTAAAGTAGACAAGCAGAATAGCAGTTAAGTATGACTTGTCGCCATGCATGATAGAGGCAAATGCTGGGGCGTCCTCAATCAGACTGCATTCGCGTCCTTGACCTCCACAAGCAGGCTCAACCGCGCGCGTTTCCGCCTGCATGGAAAAGGTATACCTGATTTATACTTGCGCGATTTTTTCAGCGCGGAAACGCGCGGCGCATGGAAAAGGGGCCTTACCTCCTCTGAGATACTATTGGAGAGTCGACATAAACTCCGACTGAGACAATATTGTAGAGATGTAATAACCTCCCCTGAGATAATATTGTAAAGGCGTTATAACCTCCCATGAGGTAATATTGTAGAGGTGTTATAACCTCCCTCTGAGATACTATTGGAGAGGTGTTATAACCTCCTCTGAGATACTATTA
The DNA here is from genome assembly GCA_026874595.1 of Sipunculus nudus. NCBI lineage: Eukaryota > Metazoa > Annelida > Sipuncula > Golfingiida > Sipunculidae > Sipunculus > Sipunculus nudus. The sequence continues at coordinate 4,110,447 of CM049313.1, read as the reverse complement.
GAGAGGTGTTATAACCTCCTCTGAGAGACTATTGGAGAGGTGTTACAATTTCCCCTGAGTTACTCTTGTAGAGGTGTTATAACCTCCTCTAAAATACTATTTGAAAGGTGTTATAACCGCCGACTGAGATACTATATTAGGGTTGTTATTACCTCCGTCTGAGATACTATGGTAGAGTTGTTATTACCTCCGTCTGAGATACTATGGTGGAGTTGTTATTACCTCCGTCTGAGATACTATGGTAGAGTTGTTATTACCTCCGTCTGAGATACTATGGTAGAGTTGTTTTTACCTCCGTCTAAGATATTATGGTAGAGTTGTTATTACCTCCGTCTGAGATTCTATATTAGGGTTGTTATTACCTCCGTCTGAGATACTATGGTAGAGTTGTTATTACCTCCGTCTGAGATACTATGGTAGAGTTGTTATTACCTCCGTCTGAGATACTATGGTAGAGTTGTTATTACCTCCGTCTGAGATACTATGGTAGAGTTGTTATTACCTCCGTCTGAGATACTATGGTAGAGTTGTTATTACCTCCGTCTAAGATACTATGGTAGAGTTGTTATTACCTCCGTCTAAGATACTATGGTAGAGTTGTTATTACCTCCGTCTGAGATTCTATATTAGGGTTGTTATTACCTCCGTCTGAGATACTATGGTAGAGTTGTTATTACCTCCGTCTGAGATACGATGGTAGAGTTGTTATTACCTCCGTCTGAGTGCTTTTGTAGAGTTGTTATAACCTCCGTCTGAGATACTATGGTAGAGTTGTTATAACCTCCGTCTGAGATACTATGGTAGAGTTGTTATTACCTCCGTCTGAGATACTATGGTAGAGTTGTTATTACCTCCGTCTGAGATACTATGGTAGAGTTGTTATTACCTCCGTCTGAGATACTATGGTAGAGTTGTTATTACCTCCGTCTGAGATACTATGGTAGAGTTGTTATTACCTCCGTCTGAGTGCTTTTGTAGAGTTGTTATAACCTCCGTCTGAGATACTATGGTAGAGTTTTTATTACCTCCGTCTGAGATACTATGGTAGAGTTGTTTTTACCTCCGTCTGAGTGCTTTTGTAGAGTTGTTATAACCTCCGTCTGAGATACTATGGTAGAGTTTTTATTACCTCCGTCTGAGATACTATGGTAGAGTTGTTTTTACCTCCGTCTGAGTGCTTTTGTAGAGTTGTTATAACCTCCGTCTGAGATACTATGGTAGAGTTGTTATTACCTCCGTCTGAGATACTATGGTAGAGTTGTTATTACCTCCGTCTGAGATACTATGGTAGAGTTGTTATTACCTCCGTCTGAGATACTATGGTAGAGTTGTTATTACCTCCGTCTGAGATACTATGGTAGAGTTGTTATTACCTCCGTCTGAGATACTATGGTAGAGTTGTTATTACCTCCGTCTGAGTGCTTTTGTAGAGTTGTTATAACCTCCGTCTGAGATACTATGGCAGAGTTTTTATTACCTCCGTCTGAGATACTATGGTAGAGTTGTTTTTACCTCCGTCTGAGTGCTTTTGTAGAGTTGTTATAACCTCCGTCTGAGTGCTTTTGTAGAGTTGTTATAACCTCCGTCTGAGATACTATGGTAGAGTTGTTATTACCTCCGTCTGAGATACTATGGTAGAGTTGTTATTACCTCCGTCTGAGATACTATGGTAGAGTTGTTATTACCTCCGTCTGAGATACTATGGTAGAGTTGTTATTACCTCCTTCTGAGATACTATGGTAGAGTTGTTATTACCTCCGTCTAAGATACTATGGTAGAGTTGTTATTACCTCCGTCTGAGATTCTATATTAGGGTTGTTATTACCTCCGTCTGAGATACTATGGTAGAGTTGTTATTACCTCCGTCTGAGATACTATGGTAGAGTTGTTATTACCTCCGTCTGAGTGCTTTTGTAGAGTTGTTATAACCTCCGTCTGAGATACTATGGTAGAGTTGTTATTACCTCCGTCTGAGATACTATGGTAGAGTTGTTATTACCTCCATCTGAGATACTATGGTAGAGTTGTTATTACCTCCGTCTGAGATACTATGGTAGAGTTGTTATTACCTCCGTCTGAGATACTATGGTAGAGTTGTTATTACCTCCGTCTAAGATACTATGGTAGAGTTGTTATTACCTCCGTCTGAGATTCTATATTAGGGTTGTTATTACCTCCGTCTGAGATAATATGGTAGAGTTGTTATTACCTCCGTCTGAGATACTATGGTAGAGTTGTTATTACCTCCGTCTGAGTGCTTTTGTAGAGTTGTTATAACATCCGTCTGAGATTATAGTGTAGAGTTGTTATAACCTGCGTCTGAGATACTTTTTGAGAGGTGCTACTGCCTCCGATAATATTGGTATTGTCAGAATGATTGTTAATAGTATATTATTATGCTATTTATGTATACGTGTTACTTGATGCAACTTTGTTTATATGACTACCGGGAATTCCCTGGCAACTATTGGCCCAATTTAAACCATAAAACTGGTGAATCTAGAGGTTTTATTAGAGGTGACCCAGTTGTCTTTGTCTGATAAAAAACCCTCCAATTTTTTTTTCTAGCTCAAACCTAAAATACATGTAAATCACATGTTCTCTATTGTTACATGCTGCAGAACCTGTATATTTTTGAGGGTGTGACAATAATAATGTTATCTGAGGATTTCACAGGAATTATATGCACCATGTCAGGTAAGGGATGCCAATGTTATATAACCACGTAGGTGGGGCTACGTAACCAGGATTCCGGTTACTTGATGATTCACAACAATGATAGCGGTGACATTTAGTGTAACCCGTGCAGCTTTCTGTCCAATTAAACAATAAAACGTGTGTTTTTGGGACTTTGTTCATTCCCGGAAGGAATATAAATAGCTACTAAAAAGAATAAAAGGGTCGCGTCTTGCTTAATCTCACATGCTTAATCTCAAGTGTTTAACTAAGCGGAATAAATGGATGGATTAAACGGAACTAAGATGCCTGTTTTCTTTTTGGGGCAACCAGAATTTCACATCATTCATCTTGTTGCTCTCGTCAGCTGCGGCATCAGTATCTTTTGCAGCAGTATCATCATTGCTTTCCTCTTCATCACAGAAAGATCCTCCAAACGCCGATCGTTCTACCGATGGACGACCGGGGAGCGACTCGTGGTCTACCTGGCCTTCTTTGATCTAGGTTTCAGCTGCTCACACACGCTAGACCACGCCTACATGTACGCCGCATTTGACCATCCACCCGTTGGGATATGCGTCACTTTCGCCTTCATGATCGTGCAGTTCATCATCGGCCAGAGTCTCGTTGTGTTGTTCACCGCTCTGAGTGCGTACCTGCTTGTGATACACCAAAAGAAAGTTAAACCAGGTCGTTATGACTGGAAGCTGATGCTGTACGCCCTGGGTATTCCGGCAATCTTTTGTACATGCGGTGTCATTTTCAGATACATCGGCCCTAGCGGAACCTGGTAAGTTCATAGAGAGTTCATATAGTCTTCAGTATATTCCCTTTAAACCAATGTATAAAAAATAAAGACTTTTACGGATTTTAAAGAAGAGTTCTATGACATATTAGACGAGGTTTTAGGTAACCATATGATGCGAGTATGTTCTGTATTTTAGTATTTAATCCACGGAACAAGAAATGAACGATAATTTAGTCACATTGTAAGATATCGGACCAACCTACCACCTATCTAATCTATATATGGATTGACCCTGAATTTTTTTTTTAATTAGCCAAAGCATATACTGCAAGTCTATTAATTTAACGTGATGGGCAAAGTACCTTGACTCAGTAATGTCTATCAGGTGTTGGCATATCCGCCTGGTTACTGTAGTTTATTCAGCGGCTGGATAGTGGCCACACTGATCCAATTAAGACACCAAAGACCTAGTGAAATGCCTTGCGCCTTGACCCTAAGACAGCCTGCTTTGTCATAGGGATGGCCTATTTATGGATCAATCCAAATATACTAGATAAGAGAGATGTTAGGTATGTCTGATGTCTTACAATATGACTCGTGTTTAAGACTTTGGAGCGAATGTGTGGTTTCATTAAAATGGCACCATTTTGACCTCATCTTATGACAGGATTCGAATCGGGGACATTATGCTTCGTGTTCTAAAACCCTAACCTAGCTATTGAATACATCCATGTGTTTTACGTCACAGGTGCTGCATGGCGGTGGGAACCAAGCTGGGCAGAGTGATGAATCAGGCGTGGGGCTGTTTCATGGTCGTCGTGTTTTTTGGGTGTTCGTTCTGTTACGTCATCATCTGGGGCAAGATGCGACGGTCCGGGCCATCAACTGGTACCGAGGCAGACCTGGAACGTAAATGTCGCTACCGGCGGTCAGCCAGGGTCATGCTACTGTTCGTCATCGCTTATGTGGTTCAATGGTGGCCGTATGTGGCTTACACCATCTGGGCGATGGTCGGACAACCACACGTGTGGTTAATTGTGGTTACGGTGTTATTTTGTAACCTTGGAGGTTTATTTAATGGATTTGCGTATACGTTCATGAGGCGAAAGTACCTAAAACGGGACCTCCCAAAAGAATTCCCGAAGAAACATAGTCACAGTGGAAATTCCACGCAGACCGAGAGCTTACCTTTGGATTAAAATATACATATGAACTTATGAACACATTTAATGACTGAATTTATTATTAGGGCTGGGCAATGGAACAAGGACTCCAAATAACGCTCAAACTAGATCATCGTCATTTCTACTACATTTTACGTAGGTGATTTGAATTAGGACTTGTATATCGTACAGATGGCAAGATATATTTAGATATTTAAGCGCCATCCTATAAGATGGGGAGCCAACAGGGATTTATGAGTTATTTCTATATCCACATTTGGGTACAAATTTATATTTCTTTCTTTCTCTCTTCTCACTTTTTTTGGACTGAATGTCCGATATGCTGATTTTCAAAAGCAGATATTTAAATACTACACATTCCAAGGTCATATATTATTTTTTACCTTGACCTAATTCTCAAGGTAGTACACTCCATATCCGATTCCTCATTATCGCTCAGTTGCGGGCCGTGGGTTGGGGTTTGGGCTTCTAGTGTTGACTGAAGTGCACAAGGCATTGGACAGACTGTCTTATACACTTTCGTAATAGCAGCCAATTAAAATGTTAGGTAGAGAAACCTGCTGAAATCAGAACATGGGTCGAAGGTATTTATAAACAATCATAGTGAACAATGCATTGTGGGATAAAACAGGCATGCCTATTTACGGGACAAGTGTATTGTTGGTACGTAGGATATAAACGTGATGTAACTTTATTGCTTGCTACAGTTATTTCATCATGGGCTTTTTATAGATATAGTGGAATGGATATCCTTAGAATAACTGTATGATGAAGTGGTTATTGCATATAGTAACGTTACAGAACTTTGTTTATTGATTAAATGTAAATGAATCCTTCAATTTTGTGTGTAATTGTAAATAAATGTTGTTAAATAAACCGGATGAATCAACTGATATAATCAGAAATGCAAACAACTGATTGTTTAACCACCCTTTGATTTAAATATATATATATATATATATATATATATATATATATATATATATATATATATATATATATATATATGCATTATTGAGTAAATGTATTGTTTTCTGTCACTGTGGTGGTATTTCACGAAAGTTTAAAGCCAGATAAGCCTTGATATTTATATATAAATAATGCACCCGAGAGCAGGCAGTTCGGGTAATTAACACGTAGGTCTACAAACAAAATGTTACAACAGAACAAATACTAATACAAACTAGCATCAAAAGAACCGCGAGAACGTAACCGGACGTGTAAACCAGCCTTGAAAGTTTGTTACCCTTAAAGGCCTGGTCACTTGTTGTATGTGCCATGGATATTAAAGTTGGGTATCTCCTTTAAATTTCGTATTTCAATATAATGCAACATGGGGTAACGTATTGCCTTAAGGATTGCATTAAATGTATAGGAACTGAGTGTCTTTTCAACAGGGAATTGGTGGTGTGTACAATCACAGGCGTATGCCGCATAGCAAGGCTGCCTTTTATAAACAAGAACACTGTTAACTTGACACTTGATCTTACGGCAGTTATTATAAGATGTGAAGGGAGAATATTAATGAATGGTTAATTATACGTTACCCATATCGCAATATATTGCAGGACGGAATTTTAGCCGATAACTAGCCCTACTTTTCAGCAGTTCTCTTTGTTGCATGGAAATATTAATCGTATACCAATAGGTCTTCGAGCAGACATGTATTTTTCCTCAGACGGACTTTTGGTCTATGGTAATTCAAGCCTTCTTGAACAGTTTTTTACTGAATAAAGACACGGTAATGGGTTCACTTAAACTCTGTCATTAATCCCAATGTCATTTTATTGTCTAAATTTGTAGCAGAAACATAAACAAAAATCGGTTTTAGGGACATTAAACAAAATATAGAAAATAACGATATTATTGGTACCAAAAGATTTATCAACTTTCTTATCATTGTTGTAATTTACAAATATTTATAACACAATTCATCTACATCTGCAAGTTACATAACGGGACATTTCCACAAGTGAACAATTCCTAATAAATATTCCTCACAATTTACAATGCTCCTAGATTTTTTTTTTAATATTGATCCAAAATTAAAAATAACCAATTGAAGTTTTTTTTTCATTTTTTTTATTATAATTTAATGCATATTTTGCATAAATTTATATATTTTAACAGAAAAACGGTCAATTATGATAAGATTGAACGTGATTTTTGAAGATTATTGAAAGAAAAAGTGACTTGCAAGTGTCTTTCATTTTTCCTTATGGTAAGTCTAAAATGTAAAACGTTACGGATCCATAAGGGACAGGGAAATTCTTGGAATTTAATGATATTTCTAGTATACATTGTAGGCTGCACCGACTTTCATTCATGCTGAGCTTTAGCAGTGGGTTTAACGTCCGTTCTCCTTCAATGAGGCAATCCGTCTGACCATCAGCAGTACCCAAATTTTAACCATATAAATTTATTATCGGTTATTAAGGGTGCTGAAGCTAAATCTTTTGTATACCTACCTTGAAAATGGTCCATAATTACTCAGAATGATTAATAAAGTTACAAATGAAGCGTACGCAGCAGGCGTTTTGCATTTGCCTATTCCATTGTCAAGCAATTTATAATTCTCAAGTATAACGCGCTAATTTTATTTTGTGTGAAAACCTCCTCAATTCTTAAGAAATCTGTATAATCTTTCGCATAAAGACTCGAATAGGAATCATATATTTAAAATTTCTAAACCTTGCTCCGGTGTTCCTCCCAAGGCCTCGCAGACAGAGAGAACCGAACGAGGTTATTTTTGTAAACTAGAAACGCTCCAATGAAAAGAATTATGATTTCTCCACTGAAAATGTTGGATCCAATAAAATACATTTATTGGATGTGTACATAAAATTAACACATTTAATATATCTATTTTGGCAGGCAGAGTTCTTATAAGACAAAAATATCTGCAGTGGCGTCAGTAATCGTCAAGGGTTGGGAATGACTCGAAGACGTGGAGGGTTAATCAGAGTTGGGACAACATTATACATATATATATGTTGAAACTGGGTCGCTGTGGCCTCATTTCTGTGCATCGCATTTAGCTTTAAAAACCTAATTTAAGACTGCTAACCCTTTTAAAACTGTCTCATTATATAACGATTTTTTTTAATAAAAGTTTTTTTAGAGTTTGGCATTACGTTGTTCTGTCCTTGGTGGTGATGAGGTCAGTATCGAGAAAACTGAGAGATGACCCTTATCGACAAACCTTTTCCGAGAATTACCATCGATCGTGTCGGCCTCATCTGTAGGCGTATATCCATACTAGGTTACAATTCCCAGTACATACACGGGAATCGTGACACTTTGAACGTGGACAATACCGTAGTGATCGCTGATGTATTGATGGGTATGTACTCGTGGGTATGTTTGTCATCATATAGATGTTTCAATGACATTGGGTGTCAATAAATGTCTAATGAAGGACGTTAGTGAGCTTTATTTCTGTCAGGTTTCACACAAACTTGTTTGGGCTTAGATATCATCAGTAAACTGCGGCTCTATGGACCTGGAATTCACACGGAGCGGGGTCGTGACAAGATGGTGTACAGAATTAAACATTCTAGGGAAAGTCTTTAAAAAAATTATAGAAATTGTATATGACAATATGAAAATTCTTTTTATTGGTATATATATATATATATATATATATATATATATATATATATATATATATATAAATTACATGTAAAAGTTTTGCTGTAAAAACTGTTTTCAAGTACGTGAGAGTGTACTTCATGAAGTGATACAATGACGTAGGGGTAAACGTTCGTTTAATTTTGTAAATAATAATAATGGATGAATTCAATTCACTGCAACCTTTTAGTTAATACATACAGTCATTTGTTCTTTGTGATCTTGCGTCCCCTTTAGCCCTGTATTCCTACAACTATATGACGCTTGTGGATTCAATGATTAAACCTGCGAACTTTTACCAAAGGGGCCAGTTGGATATATATGCACCGTACTTCGTACGGCATTTCTATCAAACAACCGACTACAAAACTTGTTTTTCATGTTTTAATGAATATACTCAAGTCAGCACCTGTTGTGTTCCTTATAAAATAGATCATTTGATTATGTTTATTTTAAAACATATTGTATGATGTCTCTATTTTAACTGTAGTATGGTATGGAGCGTTAATCTGGAATATTCGCATGGTAATGCCTTTCATGTTTTGGACCGCAAGCGCTGAAACGAATACTCGAATAATACTAACCGTAATCGATAAATGAACTCGAGTATTCATATGGGCCTGCATATGTTGACATAAAATGTATTCATGTAATCATGGCTGTTCATATGTATATTTGTATATTTATTTCAGGTCATCTGTAATACTTTGGATGTTCCCTTGTTATGATTTGAGTAACTGAGCACGAGTCAGGTGATACCAATTTTGTACAAAGTTTAAATTCTGCATCCCATCCATTCCGACACTAATATCCAAACTTACATCACATGATATCATCGACAAATCAAGAACAGAGAACAAATCAGTTTATTTACAACACAATATGTAATCGTCACGGCCTTGAAGTACAAAAGCATTATAAAGAGGTAACACTGCAAGCAATTAACAAACTAAAAAAAAATAAAAAAATATAATTACATTTCAAATCCAATTTGACCATAGCAGTGGAAGATCCTGGACAGATTTCTTTTCTGGAAGGGGGAAGATCTATCATGGCTGACCGGGGAGGGTGAACGAAGTTGTGGACATATTTGTTTAAAATGATTGTTTAAGTTATCAAACCTTAGTACATTTGATACAAGAGCCGGACGAATTTGTTGTAGTGAAGTCTGATTCCGTAGCAATCATATATTTCATAGAGCTATAATTCTGGTCCTGTCTATTCCTTTGATATTTCATACATTTCTTATTTTCAATTTATAAAATAGAAGAATATTATAGAATTATATTAGAAAATGAAAACCGTAAACCAGATGTATATTAAACTCAAATAAATAAATATAATGTGAAATCTGGTGCAGTAACAAAGGACCGGTTCAAACTGCTCACTTTAAACTGTGAGTAGAGGTGCCCATTATATATTGAGGTCATGATTGTAACATAAATAATATGGAGGAGAAAAACGGGTCTGTCAGAAACTTCCCACTTTATAGAGGTGCCGACTAGGGGAGGTTCCATTGTATATCTAGCAAATCGGGTGTATGTGTAAAATAGGAGTGCTGTGTGGTTTTGTTCCTAACTTAGCCCTGCCAGGGCTTTAGTATTTGCGTTTACTAATAAAATGCTTACAATAAAACGTGATTCCATGTACCGATAGACTTAACTCAGTGCCAGCTCTTATCGCTAAAGCCCTGTAAAGTCCGTAGGGTGAATCGCTGATATTCGCATATCAAGGCGTCACAAGGCTCTTTGAGGACCAGACGATTCCCCCGTATTTGCATATCAGGCCGTCACGCCTCATGTGAGTGGCATCGTTGCTATGTGAATGCCAACAGCGGTCCCACAGCTCGACCCGCTTGGTAACATTCGCACTGAAATCATGTGTTCAGGTAGTCCACACATGAACCTTCGTGTTCTATGATATATCTCTGCTGAACGAATATTACGGGCCATGGGCCAAATGTAAGTGCATATTGTAGACACTATCGCAACAATTTTGTACCGACAGGTCCAGTAAAATTCCTTCTGTCGAGATGACAAGAGCAGCTGGCATTTGTCTGAACCCGTGTATAAACTGTCAAATTGCGACTCGCGAATCGTGATCGTGTCAGTCAGCCGGTACATTTTGACTGCGCTCGTCGCGTGGTGCACCTGAATATCTCGCGCTGATTGGCTGAGCCAGAGTTTGGCCTACATTATGTTTAAACAGGCCAACTTTCAAAAGGGCTGGTCCGATAAACGTTATCACTCAGGCTGAGGTTTATTGTGTTTTTATAACGTCTCACCGAACTCTATTTAAGCGACGGCCTAAAATTATTAAGACTAATTAAGTGCGATTACTGAATGAACCATGTTGGTTTTGAAAAAGATTCTGGGAAAGACCACTGCTGACGTCACTGGAAAAGACCTTAGTTCAGCGAGGCGGTGATGTGTGGCGCTGACCGTCCGGGAACCGGCAACATTATCAGTCAGAGGGTCAGATAGTGGCAAATTAGTTATATGAGTTGCCGCAAGATGGCGGTACCGATACTAAATGCGACACAACGCATGAACGTTTGATTTCTCTATCAGAAGCAACAATTAAGTCAGAACTATTTCATGGACTGGGCTAGTCTATTCCTAACTATCAGCTCTCTTATTTCATCTTATTTTTACCCCAACTGGAACCCAGTTATAAAGGCGGGCATCGCCAATGTGTGGGTGACCCAGATATCTGACTGATGGGACAGCAGACATCCATGAAAGAAAGTGGATGTTCTCCTAGCCATGACAAACATGACTTTGTTAGGTAGGCCAAAAATCTGGCCGTAATGTCAGATTGCCGATCTGGTGCTACTGTTCCTTCCGGGACCTCGAACAGTAGATCCCGTGCAAGCTCGATGTAAAGACAAACAGACAACGACGTCACAACCAAATTCATGTTTTCTTATGGCTCTGCAGTTAATATGAGAACGGGAGTTCTTTTAATGGTGAGACCTAAATCTAATTTTTTTTAGAAAATTCATGTCCATTTCTGTTTGATGGAATTAGTTTTGATATTAAATAAACTGGATCTTGCCATGAACATTTATTGTATGGATTTGAAAGACATGGTCAACATTCATATTATTCCAAGCTTTACGTTCATGCTGTAAAGCCTTTTTGAGACCCAAGTTTTGTGAGACCTACAGTTATTCTTCACGGGGTCTTCCCGTAAACAGCAGATGATCTCGCAGGGATTTTAGAGTACTTTATACATCATTACTCTAATGATGGATGAGAGGGTTTGGAGGATAAAAAATAAAAAAAAACCTTTTCCAGTGTTTGCCCTACCTTTATAGGCTAACTTTTATTCCAGTACTGAAGTAATTGACCTTTGTTTAGAGTATTAATTGCCCTATAACGCTTTGGTGTTTTGGGGGGTTTTCTTTGGTTGTGTCACAGGCATGTTTTACTGGTGAGAAATGAACGTTTATTAAAAGGCTTTGGGTTTTTAAGGAAATTTGATTAGTTCTAGAATTGTAGTGGTTGAACTTGCTTGGATTGTTGTGTTTTTGTATCCAGGTCGTGCCGTGATAAGTTGACAAACAGTCCCTCCAGACCGCTCGATGACGTTTAAGGTCATGCAGGAAGGGATGTTGAGACATTCTAAAGCACAGTCGGTGGTGTTCTTGTCGGGCAGAATGAGGGCAGGAACCGCTCCGACGAATATACTTTTATAAATTTGGTTGAATTGTCCCCTCCTTTTCATTTCAGAGGTGAGTTCTGTAATGAATGATTTAAAAAGACATTATTCATGCAGTTATAGCTACATTATTGCTACATGTGCCGCATTGAAATCTCGATAAAAAATATCGCCTTTTGGGGAGACAGATTTTAGTAGATTTCCTGGTATGTTTGACGGCTTTCTGATCCCAAACAAGCATTACTCCGGCGGATTATTTGACTTTTAGACCGGTTATTATTTTCCTAATGACTTCACTTCTCGCAGTAAGCCCAATAAGCACACGACATGCTTACTAAGCACTGTATTTACGGCTAGGCCTGTCCAACCACTTAAGCCGACCCTGTACAACCCAGTGTGCAGATTTATTCGCCACTCTCACCAGCATAAGATTCCGTAAGCCAAACCTTCCATACATCCTTCAGTTATTTCTCACTGATCTTTCTACTAGATTTCTACTTATGACTTGAAACAGGTTAAAAATTCTATCATTGTGAAGTTTTTGACTATATTTTTGCCTTTGTCTTTCTCAAGTTGATTTGAAAAGTTTGTATATATTATGTGGGCGACCAAATATGCCACGAACTGCTGCAGATACGACCGCCAGAGTTTAAAGGGATATCCGAATTCACCGATTCCAGATATTTGAATTTAACTCTTAATAACTTACAGTTATACTTACCACGAAGGAGGTCAAAGGTTAAGACCGCCGGGCCCTTTCCTCTTGGGAGCTGAACAAATCGAGTGCGAGTTGCGTCGCCTACAACTGCTACCCATGCAGCAGAGGAACGGAACCATTTATAACCAGTGATACCTAAACCACTGAGCGCGTCGTTGGCGTTCGTAAGTTGATTAGTAAAATCGTCTGACGTAATACCGGCGACTAAGGTCCCATAAGGGAGACTGAGCAGCCTAGTACTCAGAGCTGATGCTGCGGTGTGATGACCAAATGTATCATACCCTCCGGTGAATGTCACGTGACAAGTGGTGCCTGACAAAGTGAGTATGGCAATTTTGACCCCGCGGCCTTCCGCTACTGTCGGTACCTCATGGACGAACTGCGTGGTATCCATTTTGTATCCGTTGATGTACATCGCTGATGCATAGTTCCAAAATCCCTGATCTTCACCGCCATAACTTTCCAGCTGTATCAAGCAATACGGCGCGGACATATGTGAGGCATCTAAAATTAAATATACAGAGAAAATCGCTGTAGTACAACTAAAAACACAGCGACAGTTGACCCTACCACCCCTGCCGTTATGGCCCACCCCTTTGACTTAAATATGCCAAAGGTTTACGCAAAAACGCTTTCCATATTTATGGTTGTTAGAACAATATGTAACACAATAGTGACGCCATAAAATAACGTTTCAATGGTCGGGCGCGTATAGAGTCTCATTGACTGATGTCATCAGCTGCAGTCGTTTTATATCTGTTCTCCAGTGATTAGTATATTGCAATCATTGTGAAGCGTTTTGCCATTTGTTAATTACTTGTCTCTAATTAATTCTATGCAAGGCAAGACATTATTATTCCCTCAGAAGTCGGCACAATAGCTCCTACAACCTTTGACTTTTCGCACTGTCGCCTTTGTATAAAAAATATTCAGGAAACATGCGGAAACGGCTACCGGTACAGTTTGAGAGAGTTGCCCAATTCATGGAAATTTTGATCCTGGCAGGTGCTTGACGGTTTATATTGCCAACGTTTACTTGGTTCGCTGCTCTGTTCATGACTGTTCATTGAAAGAATATGCGATTACGGTCATATAGAGTTCATGGATAGGTCAATTTCGTTTACGTCTTCTGTCATCCATATACCGAAACAAATTAAAGAATTTGACCTATAAACCGATCTTGGAATATGAATATTAACCATTTAAATCTACTAGAAGATATCTTGCTACAGGTAATGGCATCACCGATTAAGCCATGCTTAATTTATTTAATACAAAAAAAATCAGTGGTATATTTTAAGGAACATGAGCAAAGTGTGTGTATTTATGTGTCCCATTTTACTATTTTGCAGCAAAAATCCGGGGCTTGTAGATGTTTGCTTTATTTGTAATTTTTGTTCTGCGACGTATATTTTTACCGGGGCTTGTGAGCTTGTTCGGGAGCATGGGTTGGTAAAACGTAACGCGCGATGAGCAGGGAATGAGAAACATGCTCACAAGCACGAGCTGGGGATGAGTACGTTTAATCCAGAGATCTCATGTGGAAGAGTAGTATTGGACAAGGCTGCAAAGTGTAGCCACCAATGGTGAATGATATGTTCAATTTATCTGAGAGTATCGGAGTTGCCACCCCACGTATGCTCTTGGGTAGGATTCTTAGCTCTGTACATTCTGTGCCTTGATAGGTGGAAAATCCATCATGATCTCATTTGATTAAGATTAAAATCTGTTATGGTAAGCCAATTGCATAAATGTCTAGCTTATATATGTACAAATTCCTAATAAAACGCGAATAGTACATGTCGCAAAGCAATGTCGCCGCTACAAATTACGCTCTTTACACAGCGCTTTGCCCATAGGCCAACTACCTTTATCGTTAGCGCTGTTTGTTTTGACATAGTATCCTGAATCTTTACACCAGCGGGGAGCACTGTATTTTGGCCCAACCAGATTAGACCCTGTGCTGGAAGACAAAACGGTTTACCAGCCAAGCGAGAAATACACGAAACAATGTTGTCCATTTCGTTTTGAGTAACAGCTCATCCCCCGGGAACCGTTTGAACAGGCCACAGGCTCAGAGAGAATGATCCAACACGCGTTATTCGCGTTTCATGACATTCCACATGGAGGAAACGGATTTGCTAGCCACAAAGGGTGACTAAAAAGTTAGATATATCAAAGAGTACATTTCAGTCACCACCCCACCTATTTACTTTGGTTGGATTATAAAACTCCATATGATGTTTCTGTAAAAAGGAGAAAATCCATAATCTCTTGAATACCATTTTTATACCCATTCCAGCTTTGCTAAGCAAATACGCATATATATATATATATATATATATATATATATATATATATATATATATATATATATATATATAAGGTAGAGTTACCCTCCGTTGTAAAGTGCTCTATGGCCTACATACTAGGCCAGAGCAGCATAACTCTGAAGAAAAACAACACTGTAAATTCACTACAGTCTGTTTCACGGGATGCGACCCGATCATCAGGTGAATAATGTTAGAATGAAGCTAACGCCGTTATATATATATATATATATATATATATATATATATATATATATATATTTATATATATATATATATATATATATATATATAAATATATATATATATATATATATATTCTCACATTCTTACAAAAGTGTAATTCCTAATAATACAGACATAGTACACAAAGACATGTCGATATAAATATATTCTCATTGTATTATAGTATTATGCCGATCAAATGTGAACCAAGAATCGTGGTAGATCTTCATAATCGTGGAACTTTTTGTTGCTTTAATATGATACAACACGTTTTGTTAGGATCCTGGACCATGTTTGTATAACCGATCCCTTACCTTTCTATGAAGATCTGTTACGATTCTATGGTGTTCCGTTGCGATATTTTACGATCATCCCGATTTGGATGTATGATCTCTTGCATATTCTTACGTTCCCTTACGTTCATAAAATTCGATTACCTTTTGTTACCTTCTTTTAAGATATCGGAGGCCGATTAAACATGATTGGGACCATATCATTAAAAATAGGTAAATTTTGCATATCAGCAATCTGTCCAGTGACTCCTCAGAGGAATCATGGATATTATACTACGCTGACCGGCCACCTTCCATTGCGTTCCTCCACGCTTTAACACGACCTGATAAGATATCAACGCTCTACTACGCATTCCCACGTGCTAAAAAAATCGGCATGACTGTGGTAAAGTTTGATCTGGTTTAAAATTTTGGCACGATCATAAAGATTCTCCCGATCACGAACATCCCTCGCGACCACGAGGATTTTGTTTATAAACTGTCACGTTCTATAAGATGAGTTGCGATTAACACGATTACAAAAATGGCTAAATCCTGGTTTTGTGTAAACGCACGAAAAGACCTCTTAAACCCTCTACGAAATAATCCAAAAAACGCTAATCTAAAGGTGCACTGGTCGTTCAGTTTGCTAATAACCACTTTTTTTAACAATAGGGAGATGGCTAAAATGGTGGCCCATAGTAATATAGGCATGTCCATCAAGGACAAACGACCACACGTTAGGCGAACCAGATTTTTGTTTTGCAAATGACAAAAAAATATGGTGATGGCTTCATAAGCTCTCATCAGTAATAACAAATAACTTTCTACATTCGCACATGCGCAATCAATGCGCAATTCGTCAAAAAACAAGCCTCACATACTTGCATTTTCGGATAACACATTGCAGGAGACATTTCTGCATGCTCCTTCTTTTTTTGTAAATCAACTGATGTCAATATTTCTTTAAAAAATATTTCGTCATGCAATATCATATCCTTTTACAAGCAAAAATACCTTACCTGCATGAGCGGAAATTGCTTATTGTTCAATGCAGTAAAATCGAGAGCCAGTGATTAACTCAAATAAGTCTAGACCTTTAAGTCCTTACCTGAACTAGCGATGAAGATAAACACAGCAAACAGGAGCATTACGCAGTAATTTTGTAATTAAGCAGCTCACAAGAACACTATTAAATTCACACCGACGAAAGCAATGACTCATCTAAAAGACCAGTGTGGCCTTATATGGCAGTGAGCATTGTCACGTTTGCAGTTTCCAAGGGGACAGCTTGTACTTATAATTTATTGACACATCAGGATGACGCAAAATACGTGCATTTTCAGGCTTAAAAATTCCGTTCGAAAACTTCATTACAGCTAGACGAAGAACACATTCCTCTTAATGAATATTTTACTTAATCAAACAATTTTCATTATACAGATTTTCATCTAATCTGATTTGACCATGTATTGGATCGATTCCCTATGCTTGGTGAAGCTTTGATGAAAGACGTGACCAGGCGTCCTCAGGAACATGTCCTTATATTGATTTTTATACAAATAGGAAGAACGTATATTTGCATCTGACAAAATAACAAAATAGTTTATTCATGTACTATTGATTATTGACCGATACCCCCTTTGCTGAGTGTTACTGATGGACCAGACCAGTAAACCATTATAAAGAGGTTATTCATACAAAAAAGGTTCAATTTTATCTAAAGACAGTAACGGACCAAATAAAGCGAGGCAGACCACGATTACCTCCGCTGCTCTCTAGGCGTTCCATTCTGAAAACTAATGCTAGACGTATATTCCGGGGGCATGGGGGGGGGGGGGGGTGGGTGGTCGGTCCTGTATGCAATCATATGTCCCCTTATTTAGTCTCCTAATAAAGGAAGGGTACCCTAAGGGGAGTAAAAAAAAAGTGGGTAGACATCCTGGTTCGCGGGTAGGAATCGTAAAATTGAAACTGGCGTCCAAATTGCCGCCGTATTATTGATTCATATATAACTCACCCGGGAATGGACGTAGGGGATTGATAATGGTGTGTTTGAATTCTATTTTCAGGGTCAAGGAAACAGAGCCAAAGACACCAAAATCGATTCCTCGATTCCTTGGTGAGTTATAAATGTCTTAATGTACAGCTGCTATATTGGCTCACATAATGGCATCCATCTTATTTTTCACCATAACAAAATACATTATTGTCTTTGAAATGGTATGAAAGGACCTTGAACCTAAAAACATAGGCAAAGACACAACAATCAGTTCCCTACCTCATTCGCTTGGAGTGTCATACATAATTCATTAGTACAATGGACATATTGACAGCCATACTGAATCTCACCATAACCAAAACATCGCCTTGAAAATAGTTCAATAGACTCCTTGACCATGAAAACATAGTCCATGACGCCAAAATCAATCCCAATAATGCATCGGCCATATGCACAGCCATATTGAATATCACAAACCAATACCTAAGAATGGGTCATGAAGACAAAAACCCAGAGCACCCCGTTGAGCACCCCAAAGGTCAGACCGAGTACAAATCTTATCTGTTGGATATAGAAACGTCTTATTTAATATAAAGGGTGGTCATGTAATGTATCCTTGGACATATGAAATAAAGTCTCTGGGACCTATATTCTGCTAGATTTGTGAAAGAACATGATTTGAGCACAATACAAGTCAGATGTACACATCTAGGGTGTGTGTGGAAACATTTAATAAGGCCGATGTAACAAATCTTCTAAGGGTTATGGGCAAAAAGCATCAATGGTACAGCGGCAATCTTGGCTGCGATATTGCCAGTCATATAAAATAGCACCATCACAAACAAGTGACCCATATGACTTTCAGTCAGCTGAGCTCAAAGACTGCTTGAACCTGAAAACACAGTCGATGACACCTAAATCAATCTCCTACTTTTAATTCCTTGGCATGTCATACATGATTCAAGGTTACAGTGGCCCTATTGGCAGCCATATTGAATAGCACCATCACAAACAAGTGACCCATATGACTTTCAGTCAGCTGAGCTCAAAGACTGCTTGAACCTGAAAACATAGTCGATGACACCTAAATCAATCTCCTACTTTTAATTCCTTGGCATGTCATACATGATTCAAGGTTACAGTGGCCATATTGGCAGCCATATTGAATATCACTGTAACCAACACCTGAGATTTGGTCATGATGACCAATATAATCTGTGTGTTACACGCCGATAAACCTAATTTCGTGCACTCAGAAAGTCAGACGGGGCTTAAATTTTTACTATTGGATAAAGAAGCGCCGTATTCAATATAAAGCGCGGTAACTGTAATTTGACCTTTTATAAACGGAATAAGTCACTGGGACCTATATTCTACAAGATTTATAAAAGAGCATGATATGAGCACTCTCAAAAACATTGTGATTTAAACAATTTGGACGTAGCATATTATAACTTAGCATCAGGTGAGTTCGTGGAAACCCTTTATGCGGTCACAGTAACGAATTTTAGCGAGTTTTCATCATTGTGTCATTGAGACAACAGAGGGATATGATCCAAGGATTTTAAACTTCGTAATCCAACGCCTTAATCACCGTCCGACGTAACAAATCAGCTTCCAAATGACTGGAATAGTATTCCCATATTGCAATATTTGATCTTGTAAGGTTCTGTCCATGTAGACATAATACGATGTCTGTTACCTAATAACGACTGCAAACATATATGCTCCGAATTTAATAACATTATTGATTATGGGAGTGGTGCATATATCCAGTTGTAAAAGGTAATACCTAATTTCTAAAAACCACAGTTTCATGTTTTAATTTTTTGCCTGCAAACCTGAAATACTATTCTTAATTTTTCGTATCAAAGTTAACTGTTCTTTTAGAAGAATTAAATGAGTATAATGACTAAATCAGTATGAATTGAGAATAATTATTTTAATCTTTTATTAAGCGACATACAATTAAGTTGATTACCTTTTTTTACGATTTTAAGTTTGGTCAATGCCCAAATCTTCAAATAATAGTAGGATTTCAGATTTCAGGTCATGGGGAGGGGGGGACTGGATCCCCCTTTTTGGACAATCACAAGGGTTTCATAAAAGTTTTTGTCACAAATTTGAAATCTATGGCTTAATTTGCGCCGGGGGCAAAGGGCTTCAGAAAGAACACTCACAAAACCTTTTGACCCAAGTATTGAAAAAGAAGTCAACCATTATAAGCCTCCTCACTGATCACATCAGACCCCCGGCTGGGAACCTCATCAAGGAATATTCACAAATGTACAGTCACTTTTGCAAGTGCCAAGTGGTTATCTGCAATATGGCTTTATGCAGATAAATAATATGCAAAGTAATAACCATCGGGATTTCAGTTTTCGCAGACTGTTTTTGAAACGTGTGCTCTTAGTTTTGAGGTGATTGGCCGTCTTCCCAGACCACCTAACAGTTTGCCTCTCGAAAGGAGCCCCAATTAAAGTTGCTCATTCACCTACCTTAAAAAAATAAATTTATGGGATTGTTGGCTTCCTGTGTGTTTATATAAATAATCTAAGGGTAATTTTAATTCTTATAACGCCTTCGCGAAGGATGTATGAACTTGTTTTTCAACAACATGTTTGTAAACACAGAAATGTGGTCAAACGGATAAACATGTATCTGAAGGTGGTAGGTTGCATATATGCGGAGGTAAAAACGTCACTTGTTGAATAACGCCATATGCAAAGCTCTGGTTGATCTGACTTGCTGACAGCTGCTCTTGTTGAAATTGTTTTGATTATTTTGGCGGGACCCCACATATTATAAACACGTTGGTATAAACAAAACAAATAGCCTGTGTGCGGTGCTATCCAAGTTTCTTTTCCTAGTTTTATAAAAGCTAGGAGGGATTACCTTTAATAGAATCAGTCGCATGTCAGAATCTCGTATACGAACCTCTCCTGAAGAGATATGATTGGTTCTTTTTGCTTTTACTTTTTTAATATGAGATATAAAGAATCTGTTTTCGTTTATTCGTCAGTATAACGCAAACACTTAGTATCTGTGACGTTCTCGAGAAAGGAAGTTGAAAGAAAAGAAGGAGGAAAATGCTAAATGAGCGTGCGGACAGACATTGTTTACTTAAGCAGTTTTAATGCAGCGACATCTTGTGGAATATTCATTTACGTGTTTCGTTTCATGATATTAAATAACAAACACACTAGAATATTCCCATCTTAGCTGAACTCCTGTATAGAGGTTTTCACATAAATATTCAAGAGGATCTCATCCTATCTTAAAATATCGATCTCATCCCATCTTAAAATGTCGATCTTATCCAATCTTAGAATATAAATCTTATCCAAACTTAAGATATCGATCTAATCCAATCTTAAAATTTCGATCTTATCCAGCTTTAAAATATCGATCATCCAATCTTAAAATATCGATCTTATCCAATCTTTAAATATCGATCATCCAATCTTAAAATATCGTTGAAATCTATATAAACTCATGGCTCTTCACTGTATAATAGCCAAACCGCTATCCAGCTGTTAACACAATGATAAATCTCGCATAATGAAGACTCCATTTAGTAGGGAACAATAGACTGCCAGTAAAATACTGTTATGCTATGATCTACCATACGGACTTCACATACAACGTAACCTGAATACACGTCTTTAATTTACGAATGGGGCAAAATGAATGCGAAATATTTATAAACAACCTGCGTCTGGGTATATAAGCGCCATGCACTGCTGCCATCAGATGGCGGCTGTCAGAATTACTAACACGACATAATTCCTAGAAAGTTTACCTACTTCAGCAAGAAAACTTAGACAATGGCATCAACCTCTGAAGGTTGAGTCACTGCGAAGTCACTGCAAGAACTTTGACCTTTAAAAGGAGATATAGCACAGTGTCATACGCAACACAGTTTTAGAAAACTCTGAGGTCAAAGTAGAGCAACTTCCTTTTTATAAGTATTAGATACTGTTAATATTATTATTCATATTAATCTTTATTATTTTAAATATAATGAGACAATAACAGTTTAATGCACATCAGTTTTTTTCATTCTTTTGTTATTAACCTTTGATTGAAATGACCTGTTCAGTATTTTAATCATTGTCCCCTGCTGAGTCGCACAATGCTGATGCTTTTCCTCTGTATCACTGTGTATCCAAGTATAATAAGAACAATTTATAAACATTAAATACATTCTATATATGGAATATGTATATTCTTCATGTTAAATAATTTAACTTAGATTAATAAGTTTTCTATTTTCAAATCGCACTTAAACCTCCAGATCACTGTTCATCTAATGTCAACCTGCAGTCATCCCTGTCCAACAAGTCCTTTGAGTCAGCTCGCCCCACCCAATAACACAATGTGGTTTATATTCCAACCACCATGCCCCGCACGGTTACAATATTCCACCCTTGTCATTAAAAATCAAACCCAGTGCTTAAGATAAGATTTGAGATTTTATACGCGGGTTGATGTGTATATGATATACGGTTTTATTAAATATTTGGACAAATATATATATATAATGAAAAAAACTATGTAGTATATGAGCAGAATAAAAAATAAAAAATAAAAATTTCAATTTATTATTAATGATATTTTAATAAATGTATCGGACCGCTGGACCGCCTAAAGCTTGACCGGACCCGGACCGGACCGTTTATGTGATGAACCGGACCACCCCCGAATTAAGAATTAAGTAAAACACACACACATATATATGTATATATATATGTGTGTGTTTTACTTAATTATTTACTGCGCCTTGAAATGCATGGTCTTCCACGCCCCCTCCTCCTGTAATGCATGTTTTTCCCCATTCATTCTTCCTCTTTGTATTGCATGGTTCACGCCCTTTCGTCTTGCTGTCCTTCCGTCTTATTGTGGTTATAATAAATGCGCCTGTTACCAAGGGGTTAATAACTGGTAAAAAGAGAGGTTTCAGGTATATCACACACACACACACATATATATACAGATTTTGCTCAAAATGACAGCCCCATGAGCGGTTTCGATATTATTGCGAGGTCTGTTTGAGCAGGGCACGGAAATACGATAACACAGTACACCGAGGAATGTATTATGATTGAGAGAGTGTTCAGTGCCCATTGGAACCGTATCTTCCAAGTAGAATGTGTCTTAATCTGTGACGAAAGGCCAAACAACCACGCCCTTTACTCTTCTTTTACGATTTTCCTGGTTAATCATTGGCCGCTGTATCGTCATTAATCAGCTGACCTGTAGCGGTTATCAGCAGGGACGCCAGCATTAGGCTATAATTATGTACATGGACCAAAGGTTGAGACTTAGACGGACTGCGAACGTTTGAGTTGATATAGGCACCTGGAGCACTGAAAGCAGTTTTATAGGTAAGTGACTGTGTATGCTGCGTTATGGATAAGTGAACATTTCTTAAACTATAGATTTGATCGGAGCTGTGTTGTTGTATTCAACAAAACACAGTCCAGTCGCGTTACACTCTCATGTAATGATTGGTCTTGTATAAACAAACGCACGTACTGACAGGTAGGTAAGAACTCCTGTTGGCATGTGTCGCTGTACTGATTTAGGGCGGATCCAGGATTTAGGGACGGGAAGGGTTTACCGGTTACACCTGGGGAACAATATCCTGTAAAAATGCCACAATTCCAGGCAGCTTTCAACATCGTGGAAGGAAAAAAGGAGGTTTAACCAAAATCTCGGCACTGTGATCTCTTTATTTCAGTATTTCAGATTTATGTTTATTTATGTTCAGGATGTATAGCAAATGACAATGTAGCTTCAGGCTTTATGTCTGGAAATATTTTTATGCTTATTTACACTCTGTCAAACAAAATCTGTTTTGTGTCACATATTTGTTTCTGTGAATGAATCGTGTCTGACAAAATTTGAGCTGAACTTCCAGCCATAAATATATGACACAGATTACAGTTACTGATTTGTAAGTCAGATCGTCCCGTACACAGAGTGGCTCGGCGTACGTCTTAGTTCATGGTGAATTTGATTTGTGTTATCTAGATCGATATACTTTTTTTTTCAGTCGGAATTGTTGGTTACCTATTGAGCACAAACCGCGCAGACCTTATTTCACAGATCAGGCATCCATTTTCTATTAGCTCAGGCTGTGCACCGAGACAGAATTACTATGCTGTAATATGAAAGAATATAAACTGAATAAGTAGCAGGCGACTTATGTGACATTATAATTCTGTTAATGTGTATTATTCTAGGGTGTACATGTGTCAATTCATTTGAAAATCACATTTGTGACTTGAATTTGTGATATGTTTTTGTGATTATATATATATATATATATATATATATATATATATATTTATATAATATATATATATATATATATATATATATATATATATATATATATATATATATATATATATATTGGTTGATTTGTTTGTTAGCAGCTTTTAAACAAATTAGTGAATGCATTTTGTGCAGGTTAAGGGTAACACCAATGGAAGAACCAATAATTTTTTTAGATAATATGGATTACAATAATATTTTCGATTTAAAAGTTTTTACTAAAGCGAGAAAGGGGTATTGCTTATCTTGACCGAACCCGTCTTCATTCACGAGAACTTTAATATCACCTTTGTTCTGGCGGACAGAGCCGACCTGTGAGGCAACCGTTGACTTAATCAGCCGTGACACCCATTTCCGTCGGGTTTAAAATCATACATTCCTTGCGCTTACAAAGTATACGCCACCTGGAGAATGTTGGCAGATATATATATATATATATATATATATATATATATATATATATATATATATATACGGTGTTTTTCATAAATGTAATAATATTTTAAATTTCAATAATTTAAATTTTATTTTAATTTCCAGCTTATCCAGTCGTTTTATTGACATTCTGACCCCGCTCGTTCCTGGAATAACAACACGATGGGTGGGTACTACTTATTATTATTATTACATATATTATTCATTAATTTTAATTGTCCAATTTTAATAACTCAGCATTAACGTTTCATGCAATCTTCTTTTTCTACTTGAGAGCAGTCTGAGATTAGGTCATTTGCCCTATTAATACTGTGGTTTGTGAGATTTTCAAATTCGGAATATTCGCGAAAGGGAAATTATCGCGAAATGGAAACCTAAGTCGCCTTATCTACACAGATGAACGGTCATTTAAAAAATAGCCTCTTTGACAATTAAAATATATTTTTAAAAATGATCACACCTGAAGTAGTCGAAAGGCAAAATATTGATTTTTTTATTAATATCATTTATATTTTTTACATGATGATTAAAAATGGAATCTTTCATATTTTCTGCCTATTTGGGGACAAGTACTCTACTCGTTCTCGTGATTATTCGGCAGCTTGTTAATAATCATTGTCATACTGGATAAACTATGTGTAGGTTACTGCATGGTAAGAATATGAAACCAACCAAAGTATATGTTAACGCAGGACACTATAGCACTTCAGATCTTCAATAGTGTATATTATATATATAAATATATTGTTACGGGATGACATAAAAGCGGACAGAACTGTCTCGCTAGTGAAGCATGCTTTTCTAGCGAAGCGGTTGGTACGCCGAACTTGTGCGCCACCGACATGGGTTCGAATCCGGGACCGGCACATTCTTTTCCCCTGAGCAATTTTTCTTCGTAACAATATATATATTTAATATTTTATCATATAAATCCATTATATAATTTGCCATAATACAATGAAAAAGATTGAAAGCCTTAATAGAAAAAAATTCTAATACACGAGAAAAAAAAATTATTTGTGAATTAATCATAAGATTGTTATAAAAATGTGCATGAGAGACTATATATATATATATATATATATATATATATATATATATATACAACACTGGAGAAAAACAACACTAAAAAATCACAACAGTCTGTTTAACGGGATGCGACCCGATCATTAGGTGAATGCGGTTAGTATATATATGTATGTATATATATATATATATATATATATATATATATATATATATATATATATATATATATATATACATTTTACAGAAAACATATACAAATGGTCATGCAGTTTTAAAATGTTGAAAATTGTCCCCATAATTCTAAAAAAGTCTTCTTTCTTTTGTTCTTTATGTGCTATGTATTGTTCATTTTTTGGTCAGTTGCACACTAACACATTAGATAAGGATGAATATGGAACAGTAAATAATAATGAAGGGCTAAAACTTGTATCTTGGAACGCAAATGGTCTGAAAAAAAACATATCGGGCAATATGTACTTACAGAACTTGTTGAGAGGCTAGATATCGTAAATATTGTTGAGACATGGGTAGAAAATTCAAATGAATTTGTACATGTCTTTCCTGGTTACTCTGGTTACTCATCTGTGCGGATCACAAATACAGATATAAAAAGAGGGGGCATAACAGTTTATATGAAAAAAAAAACACTACAAGAAGCTGATAAAAAAGGTTATAAAAATATATACTGATGTGTTAAAGTTTATCCTCCATAAATCTGAATTGGGATTTACTGAAGATGTTCTGTTGGTTGCAGTGTATATGGCACCAGAATCCTCAGTTATATATTCTTGTGTTGAGAAAGATGATGTTATCTGCAGACTAGCGAATATTCTTTGTAAAGTCATTGGCAAATATGGGGAAATGAAAAATAACATTATTGGTTAACCTTAATGCAAGAATAGGTTATCTGCAAGATGTCTTACTGGATGATGATGGTGATGATATTTACAACATTTTTGGGTCTATGAATGTAAATGTCACAGACAAATAAAAAAAAAAAAACAAAAAAACAAAGATCAAACAGTTAAAAAGTTTGGTAAATCATTACAGGAATTATGTATCTTAAATGGTAGATTTGACTCTGATATAAATGGGGGATTTACATTCTGCTCTTCAATTGGGAAGAGTGTCGTTGATTATATTATTGCAGATTTAGATTTGTTTAAATATTTTACAACATTTGAGGTCTTAAAAATGGACTTGTCTCATCATTTCCCGATCGCAACCACTTAAAGTATAAACAGACTGATAACAGATTGTACAGGGGATGAAATAATCATAAATAATTTTTGGATCCAGTACAGAGATAAAAAAATAATAATTTTATATGGGAAGAGGATTATGAGGTGACAAGTTTTATAAACCAGTTCTACATGAATGTGTACAATGACCCTAATGTTGGTGCTAAAAAATGATATTGCTATTGCAGTATGTTGCCAACAATTTACCATATAAAAACTAACAAGAGAGTGAAACCAAGAATGCAACCAAAATGGTGGGATCAAGAGTGTATGATTGCAAAACAGGAAAAAAAAATAAAGCATTAAATAAATACAGACTAACAAATCAAACAGCAGTCCTGAGTGTATATAGAGAGAAGAAAAGGTCTTTCAAAAGCTTGTATGTAAATAAACAAAAAAAAATGCAAGAGAAGAAAGCTACTGATCAGTTGATGAGGTGTCAATCTAACGATAAAATGTGGTGCACATGAACACTCTCAGAAGAAATACTGGTATAAAAAAGTAACATATCAAAACATGAAAGGTACACAAATTTTGCAAAATCTATTTGCAGACAGAACACAGTTGGAGAATACCTTTGAAAATGACATTACATAATTATATATATTACAAGATGAGACATATGGAAACTCACAATATTCTGATCTTAATAGTGAAATAGCCTCTTTTGAAATTAAAAAGGTGATAAATGAAATGAAAATTAAAAAAGCACCGGGACCAGATGGGTTGGTCACAGAAATATATAAGGACAATATTTGTAATCTAGAAGATATGCTGCTTGTGTTATTTAATGAAGCTTTACATCAAGGGGTATCCCCAGATAACTGGGAACAAGCAATTATCATACCTCTTTATAAACAAGGAAACATTAATGATATGAATAACTATATCTGAATCTCATTATTAAACTGTATTGGAAAAAACTTTTGTAAAATACTAAATAATAGGTTAATAAAATGGGCAGAGGAAGCAGACATACTTGTAGGGGAACAGTTAGGGTTAAGGAAACAAAGAAGCACAGTTGACAATATGTATACCTTAATGTCAGTAATTCAAAAATATATTTCTAAACCTAAAAGAAGAGCATATGCATTGTTTGTAGATTTTTCAAAAGCTTTTGAAAGTATAAAACATAATATTTTAATGTATGTTCTACTAAAAAATGGTGTAACAGGAAACTTTTTTTTAATTCTCAACTATTTTGGTGAGACTGGGACAAGACAAGGCTGTATGATAAGTCATAAGTCATTTATTATTTTTATGAATGAACTTTATCATATGATAATGCAGTCAGGTCACCGAGGTATAGCCTTAACTGAAGAAACACCAAATGTATTCATTCTTCTGTATGCAGATGATATTGTTTTACTAATAGACACAGTTGGAAACCTACAGAACCACATTAAAATTTTAGTCTTTTTGCCACCGATATGGGATGAATGTGAATCTGAAGAAAACTAAGGTGCTGGTGTTTAGAAATGGTGGAAAATTAAAAAAAAATGAAACATGGAAATTCATGGGTTCTAATATTGAAGCAATGAGCTCGTATACATATCTTACAAGCTTTAGTAAGTGGTCAAAATGTCATAAGTACCAGGCGAATCGGGCACAAAAAGGGTTGGGATTGATAAAGAAATACCATAATCAATACAAATCAACAATTTTTAGTCAGCTGTTCTATATTTCTGAACTATGGGGATGGGGTAATTGCGGGGATTTAGAAAGAGTCCAAAAAAAATTTTGCAAGTTCTTGTTTAAACTGTGTTAATCTGCACCCACTCCTGCTGTTCTAGGTGAATGTGGAAGGTCACCAGTTAAAATACATTGCATCACAAGGTTGATAAAATATTGGGTCAAGATAATAAACATGCCTAGCAAAAGACTTGTAAAACAAGTATATTATTGTATGTTCCAACTAGACAGAGTTGGTAGAAACAATTGGGTTACAAGAGTGAAAAATATTATTTTAAGATATTGATTTGTTTATGCCTGGATCATTCAGGATGTTGGTGATATAAATATATTTTTAAAAATGTTTCAGCAGAGAATTCATGACATAGGTCTGCAAGAATGAACAAAATGAACATGTGGCATGAACTAATGGCAAACAATAAAAACTTACAAGCAATATGCAATATAAATCCTTACTCGAAAGTGAAAAATATCTTTCTTGTGTACCTAGTATGAGATATAGACAAAGTCTATCAAGACTAAGGTGTTCACAACATGATCTTGAGATTAAAAAAGGTAGAAGACAAAATATTAAAAAAACGAACCGGTTATGTACTTTCTGTTTCCACCAAGGGGTGAGTGATACAGAGGATGAGTTTTACTTTATCATGGAATGTAATTTAAATGTGACACTAAGAAGTAAATATTTTGGTGAACACATGGTTAAGAAAAATATGAATGGTTTTATTCAGCTGATGTCATGTAAAAATAGTTATACCGTTTATAATCTAGCCATGTATATATATCACTCCTTTAGAAAAAAGGAGATGTATATTGATCAAGGAGTGGGGTAACTGTTCACCAGTGTGGGAGATATATACTAATGGTTGAATTAATGTATGTTTTATCATTATTTTTTATTCTATATAATTATTTTGTATTTTTATTTTTAAATGTATTTTATACTGAAGAAAATTATATTGCTTCAACATTATTAATTTTTATTGTATGAGCAACGTTAATGATATGCCACATATACAAAAATCTACCAGTTTACACCACCACATATCTGTTGCATAGATTATGGTTAAAAAGTGTTATGTACTACCTGCATGTAGAGGGCAGCACGGTATTGAGGTTATTGCAGCATGTCTATGGTGAATAATAATTGTGTTCGACTTGTGGCTTTTGGAACGGAGCTATCCAGATTATGACATAATCGTGTCCCTATG
The DNA here is from genome assembly GCA_026874595.1 of Sipunculus nudus. NCBI lineage: Eukaryota > Metazoa > Annelida > Sipuncula > Golfingiida > Sipunculidae > Sipunculus > Sipunculus nudus. Next base: position 4,081,049 of record CM049313.1, on the reverse strand, counting down.
TTATTTTTTATCTATTTATTTATTTTACAACCCTTTACACAAAAGGTTGTGTGTTATCTATTTTAACATGTATTATTGTTGGTATGAGTAATGTTCTAGCATTTTTTCAATTACTTTTACAGTTTGCATTACCTTGGATGAACACCACAGATATGTGTATTTTATTGTATTGGTTCTATGGGCCGAAGCCCTAAATACCTGAATAAACATTCATTCATTCATTTATTCATCCCGATAATTTGTATCAATACTTCCTATTATTAAGATTTTCACTCAACTGAATAAAGGTTTCGGACTGAGTGTTTATCCAAACTTCTAACTGTTCCCAAAATGATTTACTTACTTTACACTGATACAGCAGATGTTCTATTGTCTCCTTGTCTGTGCAAAACGAAATAAAAATCATCTTGTTTTATGTCACACTTATAAAGCCATTCATATACTATAAGGGATCTAGTCAGTATTTTAAACTGCAATTCTATAAGTTTTTTGTCTTTTGTAGCTTGTTTTGCTAACTTGAAAATTAATGTCCACTGGCCCTCTTTAATGTCATACTCTTTGGAACAGAATTCTTTACCCCAATGATTGACTGTGACCGTTTTCTGTATAAGTGTATCATATATTAAATTAAAGGTTATTGTACTCAAAAGTTTTAATGTTTTTTCCCGAAAATTACACAAAATTTGATCTTCTTCATAACTGGTATTTTTTTTAAATTATTAAAAATATGCTCTTACTCCAGCTAAAATATCTCTCTAAACATTAAATAAGTACATGTTTTCCCCTTTTTGAACCTATACTTCAAATGCTGGTATTTTCTGAAAGGTCTTTTCAGAGTAAAACATTTCTTAAGTAGTGTCAGACAACCATAGGATATACATAAATTGTCAATTAACCTCACTAAATCGTTGTTTTTGCCTGATATCTATCTCTTTAAGCAAACAATTCACTAGTGTATATGATGGCGTCAATACAGGGGATGGGGGGGGGGGGGGGGGGGGGGGTATACTCCATCGATTTTAAAGGAGGCATTCCATAAGTGCGTATGCAGTACGTATGCGTTATGTATGCATATGCAGCAATGGAACGCACACTTTTTATTCTGTCAGAGTGCTTAAATATATACGTATGCAGGGAATTTCAAACTTTGACGTCAGATGGCAGAAGGTTTCTATACTCATGCAGCCCTAAATTTTTTTTTTTTGCTGCAAGAGCACCGCATACGCGTGTGTATAAATCGAATCATAGGCATCCGTTTTCTAGCTGCATATACGCATACTTATTGCATACTCATACGTACCACATACGCATATATTGAGGGCTATCCTAGCAAGGGGGATGTTCATGGTTTATAATTAACCTATGCTGAAAACATTATACCTTATCTTTTAAACCTTCTTCTTAATTTGAATATATATGAAATGTGTCACACAGACAATAAATGCCCACGAATCATCCCAACCCTTGAAAATAAATTAACGCCACTGTTTAAATGATTGCTGTTTAAACTAATTACTCATTTAAGGAATCAACCTATGCTCATAAAAATATCTTTAATGACTTCCCTATCAAACATTATATGTGTTCTTGGACATAAGATTCTAGCCATTGTTTATCGTCAATTACTTTAAAACGTTGACTTGCAAGATTGATCCAAGTTTAACAATTTTGTCAGTACTAAACCTATACCAGTCACATATTTTATGCTTTATTTCGAATATAAATATAAAATTTCTTTTCAGAACCAAATTCTGCTGGTGCTGTTGGAGGTCATGTGAACACTTGTCAGATATGTTTGGATGACATGACAAATAGAAAGCCCAGGGCACTGCAGTGTCTACATACATTCTGCGAGGAATGTATCATTGGCCTTATTATGCAACCAGAAGAGTACCAATCACCCTTTTATGACCAGTATCAACAACAACACAGGAATCCGCAACTCAGGGATCAATGGCCACAAATGCATCATATCCCCCCAAGCATGTTTCCAAGCTATCAACCTAAGATTCAGCATCACAGAACACGATATGCCAGCATTCCCGTAGATCTACTGAATACTGCTTTAACGGATTTCGCTGGTCGCAATATAACTTGCCCTACATGTCGTCAGATAACTATAGTACCGGACAATGGAATCGAAGGCCTGCCTCACAACTTCCTGCTGAAGCAGGTAGCCAGTCTTGCCTCCGTGTACAGTAGAGGAGACCTGTGTCAGTCTTGCTTGGGAAACACGTCACAGAACCGGCCAGCAAGCATGTACTGTGACCAGTGTGATCGGCGTATGTGTGATGCCTGCTCAAAGAGCCACTCTGCTATATCAGTGTACAAGAAACACCAAGTCCAAAAATATATACCAAAACAAAAGAAGGAGACGGATCACAAGTGCATACGCCACGGAAATAACGTGGAACTCTTCTGCAAGACCTGTCGTTCTGGCATTTGTTTTGACTGTGCGGTTTCTGATGTCCACAAGGGCCACACAGAAGCGATTTGCGACTTAGAGGAAGGCTCTGCCGATATCGTCACCCGGATCACAACGCTTGGCGATCAGATCACCAAGAAGACGGCTGTAGTTAGATCAGCCGCCACAGAAACCAGAAAAGCTCAACAAGACTTCAACCGAGTCAGCGCCCAGATAAAGAAACACGGAGAGGATCTGAAAGCCAACATAAACCAACAGGTTGACAACTTAATCGACCAACTGAGGAAGAACGGCCAAGCAAGTATTCAAAGTGCGCTACAGACTTATGAGCCAGTCTGCAAACAGGCAACCAAACTGGTTACTGAGTTGTCTGATTTGCTTGCTACCAAAGATCCCAATCAGCTGATTGCTACCGGAGCAGACAATATCGACAAAGGCGGAGAGATGCTCCAGAGACTGAAGAAACTTGAAGGCTCCGCAGTCTACAGAAACTCCATATTCCAACCAGGACCAAAAACATGTTCTGTAGGACAGCTGAATTCCACAAACTATATACAGGATAAAGTTTATCCGGAAAGTTTATCCCAACGTTTCAACATGGTAAACGTGACAGATTTCAATTAAGACGAAGATGGATGGTAGTTCCAGCTTTGGTCACTAGGGTAAAAATGTATTGAAATGAATTGTGCTATCCCGGCCATCAAAAGAATACATATACGTTAATAAAAAAGTATCTATATTTTAAAGATGAATATAAATTAATGTAATCTAGGTTTATATAGCTCCTTCCACATCGCTGTCCATAGAAAATCCGTATTCCAACAAGGACAGCTGGGTCTCACAAGTTATGGACAGGAGTTCAAAACCGGACGACTACACATGCTTTTCCAAATTCATTTTAGGTAATCTGAGAACTGTGCAACAAATTAGGGGGAAATTATATTCCCTCCATTAACAATGGATAAATAAAGCATAATTTAGAGACACATTTTGACATACCCTCGTCAGTCACTTTATAGTACCTCAAAGATCTTTCAATTATGTATCTTTGTTGAAATACAACACTATATCCCATGTGTAAATAGCATCATATTACATTGTAATAAACGTAGGGCTATGTTATTGAATGTTAAAATCAAATGTGTATATAAATAATTTAGGGCTGAAAAAGTTATAAAATATTTTTGTTTCATGTAAAGGCTAGGAATAGGGATTCATTTGATGTATGTGATGGAAGTGAAGATTATTATGCTATTCTATGAGAGTTTTTTGGAACATTTGTACCGATGGGGAGAGATTATTTGGAGATTTAACAGATGTCCTCATTCGGAGGGTGTTGAGGAGGGTGACTGTTCAGTTTATATTTCTTCCCTCACATTTGGATTTGCCTGAAATACGAATGTATTATGAAACGTTTTGCTGTTGATTCAAAGGCATGAGTATGCTTAGAGAAATAGCTAAACATTATAATATAAACATTTAAAAAGAATTCACGTGTTTTGAACTTCTTTATAGAAATATTTCACAGGAAAATATAATTTGTTCGGGTCTTTCAAATAAACATAATACTAACTTTTCACTCTCTCTACAGCTCTAAGAATTGTACGAAACAAATCTTTATAAAGAGCAGCCTGTTGTTAATTTCGCATTTGAATTACTAGTGTCTGCTTGATCCTATATACTATGCAAATGAAGTACATGTATCTGCTTTCATTTATGTTACATCTTTATGTTATATCATACCTACCATAAGTACATGTTTCTGCTTTTCATTTATGTTATATCATACCTACCATAAGTACATGTATCTGCTTTTCATTTATGTTATATCTTTATGTTATATCATACCTATCATAAGTACATGTATCTGCTTTTCATTTATGTTATATCTTTATGTTATATCATACTTATCATAAATACATATACGTGAAAAATTGGTGAATGTTTTAGAATATACTATTATCCAAATCTCATTGTTAAACTTAATAAGTAACACGACTACTTTTAATATATCCAGTAGTATGGTGTACTGTAGCACGAGGTTCCCACTGAAATTTGGCGATGACTTTTTTTTGAGTGGAGGTAAACGCCTCCATTGTTTAATGCTTAGTATGTACATATGAAGAGTTCCACTCTTCGTGAGAGGGCGGTATCACTCGCTTCCTGTCATTTAATTTTATTTCCTGGTTTCACCCAGGCCCGGCATCTACCGCACCTGCAGGTCCTGGGGGTGCAATTATCCCCATAGCTCATTCTTAACACCGAGGGAGCTCCAAAAGGACGCACTAGTGTGTGGGTGATACACGTCTGCTGGGCTCCGTCTTCCGATTCATCCTGCATGGAGCTCATCCTGGGCTGGGGGGAAGGGAGAGGGGGGTTCTTTCCCAAGACCACAGTAGCCGGTTTTACGATATTTTTTTTTTAAGAATTTCCTAATCGAATTAAAAGCCTGTTGCACGGAGGCACGAGGCACGGTTCTGATTAAGTAACATAAAACCAAAAAATCAAGAAGCAGCTGAATTAAATAAAGATCACATTTTCCAAAACATTGAATTGTTAAGGTAAAAGCCACTTGTCAATGGCTGCTAACTGGTTTTGTATTGTCATAAATATTCTTGAAATGTTACTGAGGACAGGTTAACAAACAATGACAGACAGGTTATACAGGACCGGGAAGGTTGTTAAATATAATCAACAAGAAACCTGCATTCTAAGGAATGGTAGCAGCTTCCGTGATGGGGGGGGGGGGGGGGGGTTCCATATTGTGGGATGCTCCCAAAACCGTGTTTGAATTCACGTATTGTGCCCATATACCAATTCGAGCATCAATGACTATGCATTGGTGATTATTACTTGATGATGTTCATGAATCTAAACGATATTTTTACTGAACCATTCCCGAGATGCCCTGAAAATTTTTTTATGAGATTCCGTTCATGATTTATTTTGTAACAAACACACACACACACACACACACACCCAAGAACGGGAATGAACGGACACCCTGCTTGCGGTGGCAAATATGGACTCCCGTCATATCATGGTAGACCTGTAGACCCTCGTATACCTTTACTTCAAACTGTCTAATAACATTATATTTGATTGACTATTCTAACCACAACATTTCAAAATGTAGCAACTAACGAATGGGACAACAGGTGTGTTATCAAGACATCACTGTACATTACAAGGTGTTAATGTGCACATTCAAGGGTTACCATTTGACCTAAAGTAGAAGTCGCTAACCCTAGTTATCCTGCTTAAATAAATTTCAGAAAGGACATTTAGATATTGAGTTATCGGTAGCGATGCTGGTGAACTATATTGTCTTAAATTAATTAAGTCAATTTAAACGTAGCATAACATGAAAGGTTTAAATGTTAGAAATCACGCGCATTGAGGCCACTCTATATGAAGGAAGAATTGGCATTTTCTTAAGCTTTGGTAAATGTGTAGGATTTAATCTTTCAATTAATTTCTCGGCCTGAGTGAAATAACACCTATTTTTCTTCATCTCGTTTGAGGTATTAACGCCTTAAGAATGTATGAGCAAAACCTTAGAATAAACCACCCACGCAAGTTACAAAATAACACCGTTACCACAATTTAGCACATGTATGGTCGTCAAATCATCCACCAGACACTGTAAGCCTCACTGAGTCACGTGACTGAATCAAGAACAGGAGCATCACTCCTGTTACCGCTCGAACAGACTTTTACTATCCATGTCCGTCTCCATCGGCGACTTTCGCAACATGCAACTGTAATGGCTCGGCGATTGTAAACATGTATTGCTGTGTCCGCTGGGACTCAGGAATACTTAGTTTTCAACTTGGTTCCTGCGAGGCCGGGTTCGTTTACGGAGAACTAACATACCAAATAACCTCTGGACGGAATTTTCCGAATTTGGCAACCTTTTTATGATCACATGTAAACTGGCGGCATATCGATTCAGAGTGACTTTGGTCTTTGAGTGGCGACCATCTGTCCATTTTGTGATAAATAACACAAGGAGGGGTGTGATGCACTCGCCTGATATTATTCCAGTTTTTAAATCCTGGATGGCTTTAATTAATGAAAAAGGCTGGTAGCACAACCTACATTCGCTCTTCGATGGATATATCTCAGGAGAGCTTTAATGTATTGATCTGAAATTTTGCATGTCCACTGGTGGCGCCATCTACCATCGTTTTTGCGTTGAATACAACCATGCGTACATCTCAGGGGTAGTTTGATGGGTTTACTTGACATTTTGCATGTCCATAGATCTTGAAAAGTTTCATCTTGAGAACAAAACTGGTGGCGCCACCTACTATCTTTTTTTGCGCGGTATCCATCAATGTGTCTATATTAGTGAAAATGCACACATGGCTAGAGTAGTTGAATGTATTGGCCTTACAGAACTTTATCCGTGCATAAGACTGATGGCGAGCAATTTCGAGGACTCACGTTAGGAGATATTCAAAACCTCGAGTAGCCAACTTTTCCGTGTTTTGGCGGGTACACGTGGACTACTTGTATTCTAGTTAACCCTGCGCGAGGCGAGAGTTATTGTTTTCATTCTGTGTGTGTGTCCCACATGTTGTCCCACATGGGCCGTATTTTCCTTTGTTCAAACTGTACATTCAAATCTACTTGCATCACCCCTAGGTAAAATGCAGGTCAACTTGTCCCATATTCGGCATATTTTCCTTTGCTCTAACTATATATTCAAATCTACTTGCATTACACCTAGGGGTGACTGGCAAGACAGTTTTAATATAAATACTCCAACCGACTGGTCACAGCTTACTGGGAGCCCTATGGTAAATCATTGTAAATCTATTTTAACGGTGACGTCACTAGATCACATGTCTGACGTCGTGGTTGAAACAGGACAACTACGTGTGTATCTGGAGCGAGACATTTTGCGTTGGCAGAGGGCAACATGCTAGCGCCATCTACAGGCAAAAAACTGTATTAATAAAAAATAATGCAAGCCAACTTGTCGCAAAGCATAGAACACTTCATTTGAACTGGGTAGGTGGATGGGGTAGTGAGTAGGAAAGAATAGTTTATGTATCTCTGATTCCAAAAATAAAAAAAAGGTCTTCTAATTTAGCTTCGTTGAAACATGTCTGTTTTCTTTTAACATTTGCAGATGTTAACGTGATTAGGGAGTAACTGTCCATCTTAATTATCTATCTAGCGACGTACATCCATGATGTAAACAGTATCGCCATCCTTTAGCATTTACGTTTTCACTTTTCGTACACCACCGCCATTTTGTTTCTATCAGACTGATCAATAGGGTGGGTTGGTTTATATGAGATTAGACAAACGAACAATTCCCGAGTTTAACAAAGAACAAACATTAACAGGTATGACAGTGCAACGTATGCATTATTGAGTTGCTGCAGACTTGAAGTTAAATGGAATAAGCAGACAGACTTAAGTATTTTCTAAATGTATAACTAAAGTTTGATAAATGGAGTTATACTGTTTTATGGGTTTGTCTGAACAAAATACATTAATTCAATCAGTTGATCCCATGTAACATATGTAACATTAAGTTTTGTCCTGAAACACCCAATTTTATTTTTTTTTTTATTTCAGCTTTCTGCATACATACATATTGAATCAGTCAAATATGAACGTTTGTGAACAGAGAGTCTTTTGAGCAAATAGTTCTTTATTTTATTACTTCAAAATGAGATTGATGTATTGCACTAGCTCTTGAGTAGAATTCCGTCATCATTAATAAATCGACAGAATGCTGCGGCAAGAATTCAGCAGCTAAAAACTCACTGACCTTTACCAAATCGTCCTGTTTAGAAAATCGAGCTTTCAGTGTTTTTAGCCCGAAACGGTACTGTTGAATGACCTACCAGATACTGTAAGAGAAGCCACCAGTTTCTCAGAATTTAAAATGAACTAAAAACCATTTATTCATGGAATATTTTTAAGTATAGTCATTTTATACAATATTTCTCATATTGTTTGTGATATGTTTGAACATTTTAGTGGAATTTTGAAAGCTTTAATAGGTAATTGTATTATTGGTTTATAGATGTCTCATGTATTATTGTACTCTTCTGAATGTGATATTTTAGCCGATTTTATTCCAGTTATGCGAAACCCTTTTTGAGTTTTTTAAGTATCATCATTGATTTTACGCTTTTCAAAATAAAAAAGTATTATTAAATAATTAAATAATTATTGTGTTTATACCCACAGGGCTTTCAGAATCTTTGAAAGGACATTGGAAATAAACACAAATTCTCTGCCGTCCTCACTTATTGCAACAGGGAGTGTTTAAGAATAATATTAATTATACATTGGGCCCCTTAAGCTTTTTATTTGGATATATTGGTTTCTGAATAGACGTCAACAAAGCCTCTGATTAAATCAATCGTTCAGGGTGATGAATATTTGTCCTGGGGTCTACAAATCAAAATTTATATATATTTTATTTTGTTTTTACAACTCGTTTTTATATTAACTTATTACAACTTGGAATGTTTATAAACCAGTACATAAACAGTGCAAACCGTTAATGAGAATGTATAGCCTTGTGGTAATTTTTTATGTAACTATATATTTACTGGTTTCAAACATTAACCTACCTAAATTAATTCATGAAAGCAGCTACAACCAGGAACAGATATAAAATACAGTAACTGTAGTGTAAGATTGCTTCAAATATTCAGGGATTGCTTCAAATATTCAATGGATAATGTTACAATATGGAGCCACTGCCTTAAACATATAATAACACGCTCTGATATACTGGAAGTTTATTCTATTGCTACTATAAATGGAACTCGTTAAAGCCTCTGATTACACAAATATGTTAAAGTGAAGAAATTTTATAAACAGCATTTTATCAAAACCTTAACAGCATATTTTTACATTATGGCTTATTTGATTTTCTGATCATTTCTATCTAGAAATATTTAGAAATCCTTTAATTTGCTGTTGGCTAGAATTCAAACGTGTTTGTAACTTGGTTATACTTATAACTATACCTTCATTTACTTTTTTTCAGACATGAAGAAATCACAATATTTTCACAACAGTGGCTAAAAAACAGATGAAATTACACCAGGTTTTACTGTTCAGGTACGCTAAAAGCACACAGATTTGACCATGATTACAATTTGTCAATCAACGTTTATAAAAAGATGCCAAAGGGTGCCAGCTTGGCACCCGGCGGATTTAGAATCAGAACAGTCAGGAGAACAAAATTCAGTCATAAAAAAAAATCCTTCTACTAATGAGCAAGGTGAAGGTTGATTTTCAGGTTTGTCACCGGAACTAATCCCAGTTGATCGCTCGCTCGGGCGAGTGGTCGGAATCGTACTGAACCAATTGGATATATTGATCACGGTGTGTTCCAAAAACTTTCATTTTGTCGGTCGGAATTGTACTGAACCAATTTGATCATCTGACCACGGGCTGTTCCAAAAACTTTTATTTTGTCGTTCGGAATGGTACTTTACCAATTGGAAATTCCTGACCACGGTCTGTACCAAAATCTTTCATTTTGTCGGTCGGAATCGTACTGAACTAATTAGATATCCTGACCACGGGCTGTTCCAAAAACTTTCATTTTGTCATTCGGAATGGTACTGAACCAATTAGATATCCTGACCTCGGTCTCAACTGTTAGTTAATGTGCTACGATCTATATCATAAATTTACAATGTTATAAGGTTATGATACCTGTATCATATTTAAATACATGCGCAGTCTTTGGAAATGACTGGGATTCTTTACATTTATTATAACTGTGTTAAAAGAAATGCGTACAGTTGAAAGAAAACAAAATAAAAATTGCGATTCACAGAGTTGTGGTTACTTTGAGATTTATTATTGTTGGTTTGATGACATAATTCCGGAATAAAACAATTAAATATTCACATATTTGATAGATTTATATGCTTACAAAATACTCCAAGTATCTTTAATTATTATTTTACGTTAACATTCAGAAATCCACGTTTTTATCATCCCGATTTTCAATTTTCTCATGATCTCAACAGCAAAATGAAAGTTTATGGAACAACCCGTAGTCAAGATAACCCCCCCCCCCCAACACACAGTCCGATCTATTGGAATATTGTTGAACTTAAACTTGGCAAATTAAATTCGTTGGTATAACTGTTATGGTACAAATTATAACAAACAACCATAAAATCTACAAATTCTAAATAAAAAATGTAAATAATTAATTGGGGGAAATAAACATAGTATTACGTCTCGCTGTGCAAATTGCCTAATAGGCCTACACGGATATAAATATACCTTTTATATACCGCGACATGTCGCATTCCATCTGACAGGTATTTCTAATACCCATATACAGAGCAAATGTGGACAAAACCCATTTAAAAGTAATGACACTCTATATATCTGTGTTCCATTTCCTTCTGTAAATTAGACTCCTGTTCCGTGTCCCGTTCCGTGTTTTAGGCCAGCCCCAAAACAGTCACTGCGATTACGCGCACAGTGTCAGTTTCCCAGAAATAAACAGACATAACGTTTTACTTCCGTGTTCGGATATAATCATTAAGTTATTCCAAACTACAAAAACGTGAGTATATGCTTCAATATGATAGGTTGTACAACGGACTCTTTGTAATATTGTATCGTGAAGGAATATTGATGGAATCTGAATTTCGAATGTATGGAAGGGAAGTGAAACCGTTTCTAAATAAAACTAGAGGTGCATGTGTATTTGTAGGTTGTCTTGCTTATCAAACTTATTCCACGTAAAGAGCTACTGTTAAATAAACAGGTTTGATAGTGCCCTTGTCGATAGAGTATTGAAGTCCATGGATTATATTGGCTCTGCTGTTCCGCCGAACTTGTTAGAAGGACGCTGCGTTCAACTCTTGGTTCAACCCCCCCCCCCCCCCCCCCCCCCGGTCCCATCACATACACACTTTTTAACAACAGGGGACGATCAGTGTAATATTCTACATGATATAAGGAGAACAAGATTTATATATTGGAAATGAAGTATATTAAAAGCTAGTATCATAGACTTTAATTTATCCATTTCTGAGTTTACTATAAAATATTATAAATCTGAGACTGGTTTAGAATTCCTCTTTCCTTATAACATAATATCAAAAAAAGTGTTCTTAACTCTATTATATTTACCGGCTTCTGTGGCTCAGGGTAAGAGTACAGGACTCAAAGCCGGGAGATCGTGAGTTAAAATCTCAGCCGAGACGATGAGATTTTCACGGTCGGCCCCAACCTATTGTAAGCGGAAGGCTGTAATGGAAGGCTGTGCCCCAGAGCCGTGCTATTATTCACAAACGAGTGCGTCTTTGGGGGTTCCTCGGTGGTATGACCCAGTAATGGGGATGATTACACACCCAGTCCCGCAGGTGCGTTAGACATCGGGCCTGGGTGACACCAGCATACAAAAATGTATGAATGGAAGCGAGTGGTACCGCCCTGTCACGAAGTCCCAAACCGAAATGGAACTGTGCAGATGTACAGACTTAGATTACGAATTAGATAAGACAGTTTAACAAAATAGAGGCGTCATCTGTTAACGACCATTCATCATTCAGACAAACAAACACTTTGTAAATACTGTCGTACGGTCAATGCTACAAGACCTTACTGGAGATCAATAACACATGAACAGCCTTAAGATCCGTAAGCCCAATATATTCCGTTTTGATATTATATAGGCACAGGTGACCTAGAATATATAGAATATATGCAGCAATTGAACCTAAGTACAAAATAAGGATGCCGAGGCCCACATTTCAAGGGTGAATACTATAGCCCTCTGCTAACTCTATAAACAGTTAACCAAATCAATTGCTCCGCAATTGAAAACAAAAATCTTTTAAATTAAGAATATATTGTGGCAATTTAAGTTTTTTTTCAGTTCCGGGGGTATTATCCTAACCCTCCGAAAAAAAGTCAGAATCCTCAAAATCTTTATTTTACGTACAGGTTCTTAGAGACAACGAACGCTTCACCAAGCTACCTGACAGAGGCCTAAGCCAACCTTTACACAACAGAACACTACATCAGATGCATGATCACTCGCAATTAAAAAAAAAATTAAAATACGCCACATGTATTCAGATCCCTGGGCCTTTAATTCAAAACACACATGAAGTGAGGTCTGGGACAACTCATGTTTTTACCACCCGACTCAATATTCAATAAAAAGGTTCCTGGGTTAATTTTTGTTTTTGAATACGATTGGGGACACAAGTGGTTGAAAGACGTGGGGCCACTGAATATAACAATACAAATGAGGTGTACCCCTCACAGCGCTCACTTAGCGTCAGTGTACATACACGTGAACAGCTCATGTAAATAAGCTATAATAACAAGACCTTTTTTTCGCTTGATTTTGCGGAAAACTGAGACTAACCGACAAAACGTGCTCACCCCCAAAGGTCCTGTTTAGTAATCCTAGCTTTTGATCAGTTTGGGATCTACCGGTTGTCAAGACAGTATTCATCATGAAAGATGATCCACGTCTGTTTACCAACAGTACCGTGTGCGAATTGAAAAATATATGACCGCATCGTTACAGGGTGACATAAAAACGGACCGAAGTGTCTCGCTAGTCAAGCTTGCTTTCTAGCGAAGCGGTTGGTACGCCGGACATGTGCGTCACCGACATGGGTTCGAAACCGGACCGATAATCACGTGATCAGTAAGTAAATGTTATATATATTGAAGTTTAACACGCACTCAAAGCAGGAAACATTTAAATACTCGACCAAAAATAGCAAGACACCTCATGCATACCAACGCCTTTGTTTTCACTGCATGACTAGCTATCGACTGGACCAAACAAAAGGCCCAATCTCACAATAAAAAGAAGCATCTGAAAAAAAAATCATACAATGGTTATCCCAATAATACATCAAAATTGTAACGGATTGATCATTATAAGAATAATAGTATGTTAACAAAATTTGACTTGCGTGCTAGTGATATCCATTGGGAGCCATAACTATATGACTCCGCAAACATTCCATATATATATTTATATATATATATATATGTCACGGTGCACATATATTGCCTGTTATATATATATATATATATATAAATATATATATGCTTCCATGGTAGCGAATGAATCATACCTATAATAACCAACATGTCCTTCAGACACAGATTTCAATAACTGATTTGTTAGTCAGATCGTCCCGTATAAGGAGTGGTTCTAGTTCATATGAAATATAACAATGTTACTCCCGGTCTACTTTTGTCAGTGGGAATTTTCGGTGAACTATTGCGCACAAAACGAATAAACCTTATTTCTCAGAATATGTGTCCCTCAAAATTTAGCTCTGTCTGTGCACCGAAACAGAATGTACAGAACGTGAGTACCTGAGCACGTTTATCCTTTATTCCTAAAATTAACCCGTAACATGAAAAACAAATATAAACAGAATCAGTTGCAGGCGTCTATATTTAAGATTATTTTCTGTTAATGTGTATGATTCCGGAATGTACATGTGACAATTCATTTGAAAATCACATTTGGGATATGTATTTGTGATTATGTATTTGCATTTTACCCCTAGTTTGTTGATTTGTCTGTTAGCGCCTTTTGAAATAAATTTGGGACCGCATTGGCTAGACTGATTTTTGTGAAGGGTGAGGGTAAAACCAATGGAACAACCCAATTAATGTTTAGGTAACATGGATCCCCATAATATATTTTGTATAACAGGTTAATGCCATATCATAGCGGCATTGATTATCTTGACCGAGGGCGAACCCGTCGTCATTCACTAGTATTAACGACCACCATTGTGCTGGCTTACAAAGCCGACTTGTAATGCAACCATTAAGTTGAACAAGCGTATAATACAAGGGTTTGGAGACATATTTTCTATTCATCAGTATCATACGCCAGCTTCTTATATATGTAATTATGTTTTAAATTTTGTATTTTTTTACTTGCAGCTTATCCATTCGTTTTACTGAAATTCTGATTCCACACGCCCCTGAGATAGCCACACGATGGGTGGGTTATGCTTATATGTTAAATTATTATTTAATATTTAATTGTCACATTTTAATGTTTCCTCTGTAACGTAGAAGCGCAGGATATGATAGAAAGAATGTCTTAAGTATCTCGATCAATTGTTTATCAGATCATTATCCCTAGTAATCTCAGATAACTCAAGACTGCGGCACTTCAGATCTTCACTTGTTTATATATCTTCTCTTTTCTAACTGACCTCTCACTTTTATGCAATCTATTCTTAGGAAAATATCATCATTGACTTCTTTATCAAATACTGTGCATGTTCTATACGAATAATAATCTGTTATAACAAATGGAGATCTTGGGCGAGTGCAGTGTACAACAACTGCGTGAGGATTTTAACATTTGTTGAAATCGTGAAAAATAAAAATTAACTTCTACATGTTTAAACACTTTTGTCAGTTAAAAAAAACATATACCAGTCCCATACATTATGTATTATATCAAACATAAGTATGAAATCCCTTTTCAGAACAATCAGGTGCTGCTGCTGTCGGCGGTCAACACGTGACCACTTGTCAGATATGTTTCGAGGAAATGACAAATAGAAAGCCAAGGGCGCTCCAATGTTTACACACATTCTGTGAAGAATGTATATCGGACCTTCTTAAAAAAACGCAAGGAAGTCAATCACTCAATTATGGGATGACGAAATCATCCCAGGTTCGACGGCAACAAACGTTCTTCTTTCTCGAACGGATGGACGTGTCATCGGCCAACATACGCGTACATCCACAGAATGCAGCGGTGGCTTTCGCTGGTCGCAATTTAACATGTCCAACATGTCGTAAAAGTACTGTGATACCGGACACTGGAGTCGCAGGCCTGCCTCACAACTTCATGCTGAAAGAGGTAGCCAGTCTTGCCTCCGTGTACGGTAGAGGAGACCTGTGTCAGTCTTGCTTGGGAAACACGACACCGAACCGGCCAGCAAGCATGTACTGTGACCAGTGTGATCGGCGTATGTGTGATGCCTGCTCCCAGAGTCACTCTGCTATATCAGTATACAAGAAACACCAAGTTCGAAAATATACACCTAAGGAGAAGACAGATCACAAGTGCATCCGCCACGGAAACAGCGTGGAACTCTTCTGCAAGACCTGCCGTTCCGGTATTTGTTTTGACTGTGCGGTGTCTGATGCCCACAAGGGCCACACAGAAGCAATTTGCGACTTAGAGGAAGGCTCTGCCGATATCGTCACCCGGATCACAACGCTTGGCGATCAGATCACCAAAAAAACGTCTGTAGTTAGATCAGCCGCCACAGAAACCAGGAAAGCTCAACAAGACTTCAACCAAGTCAGCGCCCAAATTAAGAAACACGGAGAGGAACTAAAAGCCAACATAAACCAACAGGATGACAACTTAATTGCTCAACTGAGGAAGAACGGCCAAACAAGTATTCAAAGTGCGTTACAGACTTATGAGCCAGTCTGCAAACAGGCGACCAAACTGGTCACGGAGTTGTCTGATTCTCTTGCTACCAAAGATCCCAATCAGCTGATTGCTACCGGAGCAGACAATATCGACAAATGTGAAGAAATGCTCCAGAGACTGAAGCAACTTGAAGGCTCCGAGGTCTACAGACACTCCTCATTCCAACCAGGACCAAAAACATGTTCTGTAGGACAGCTGAGTTCCAAAAAGTAATGGACAGGGTCGGTGACAAAAGCCAGTAACTGCACAGAGCGAGTTTACGGAATGTTCATCTTCTGTTCTGTAGGTTCCGTACGACAGATTAGTCGACAAGTTATAAAACAGACAGACTGGTTCATTAATAATTAGAGTTACAATTATTCCCCGAAGTAATGGGGCAATAAAATATAATTTAGAAATATTACAGTTTGATATACACGTCAATGGCTTAATAGTTTAGTAGTATTTATATCAGTAATCTTTCAATTATGCATCTCATATTGAAAACAACTCTATGTCCCATGTGTAAATAATTTCATATTAAATTTTATAATAAATGTAAGCCTTTTTGTGAATGTTAGAATCAAATATACATTATGAATAATTTAGGGCTGAAATAGTTATCCACAATTACTTTTGTTTAATGAAAATAAATACATATTAATATGTGATGGGAGTGCAAACTTTTATGATTTTCTGAGATAGTTTTTTTTAACGTTTGCTAAGGGGGGGGTTTTTTCAAAGATTTTTCGGGGGTGTCCTTTTTCGGAGATTGGGAGGGGGGCTGTCTGATTGTACTGCTTGAATGGTCACCATCTCCCTTTTCTCAACAAGCAAGGCCCAAGCAGACAGGGGTTCGATTTGCCCCGCACACGAAAGTTAATGTGTGATGAAACATAACCCCAAGGGGACAAACATATAGATCTAAATAATCGAAATAGTGTCATTATAATATTATCATTACCCGGATCCTAGACTTTGATTCTGGATACCACCACTGACACAGCTCAACAAGAGTCCTTTAACACCAATAATACACGTTAATAGTAAAAATACAAAGGCAAACTGGAGACAGTACGTATTAAATCTTTAGTAAGTCCGTTGAATATCTGACATCACTGCAACTATCGGAAAAAGGTCCCAAAAGTGATGAGAAAGTAACACCCTTAGTGCTCGCTGGTATTTTCCTTTCAGCCGGCTCCAAACACAGCCCCTAATTTACAGCTTCTCATCCGAAAATTCTAGAAATGGAAAATTCCAAAGAACACACATTAACAGCCCGAACCATCTAGAACAAAAATGAACGCTGTGTCTCTACGCCCCCGACCCAACATTCGAGCCAGCGCCCAACAAGCGAGGTTCCCATAACAACGAACTATGCCTGCACTACACGAATCAAAATGTCAACAAACACATGTAACGCTCCTGCTCAATAAAACAGACACCTGAAACATATGTTACTTGCCACACCGAAAGACGCTATGATATCTGGCCACACTGACAGACGCTATGTTACCAGGCCACACTGACAGACGCTATGTTACTTGGCCACACTGAGAAACGGTATGTTTTCTGGCCACACTGATAGACGCTATGTTATCTGGCCACACTGACAGACGCTATATTACCCGGCCACACTGAAAGACGCTATGTTACTTGGCCCCTTGACAGACGCTATGTTTCCAGGCCATACAGACAGACGCTATGTTTCCTGGCTATACTGACAGACGCTCTGATACTTTGCCACAGGACCCAGAAGATATTAGTATTTTACATAAAATGCTAATATTTTTGTGAGAACTCTGTAGGTGACCGAATTTAAGTGATCTTGTTCATAACGATAATATATCTTTAGGTTTCTATAAATGAATTGGCCATATCAGGACTATTTGTTTTCATGAATGCAGAATACAGTTGACCATTTTTAACAATCACTGAAAAATGTGGGTCATTATTTTTTTTCTTTTAAACGCCTGAATAAAACAATAGAAACTTACTTGAATAGACGGCGGATCAAAACAGAATTGATAAAGGATAGCAGCTGATCGCCAATATATAGACTAATAGTAACTCTATTTTAACGACATCTCCAGTTCACATGGCTGACGTCATGGTTGAAACAGAACAACAACATACACGAGTATATCTGGAGCGAGACATTTTGCGTTGCAAGAAGGCAACATGCTAGCGCCATCTGCAGGCAAAACACTTTACTAATCAAAGTAATGCAAGCCAACTTGTCGCTAAGCATAGAACACTTCATTTGAACTGAGCAGGTGGATGGGGTAATGGGCATTAAAGAATGGTTTGTGTATCTCTGTTCATGAAAAAAAAAAAATCTTCTAATTTAGCTTTATTGAACAAGTCTGATTTTTTTTAACATTTGCAGATATTAACATTATTTAGTAGTATCTGTTCATCATCTATCTAGCGACGTACATCCAGTTTGTAAACAGTCCGCACCATACTTTAGCTTTTACTTTTTTTATACAAACGCCGTGTTGTTTCTATCGGACTTATCTACAGATTAGGGGTGAGTGGGTTGGTTTATATATGGCGATACAAACCAGCAATACCCGAGTTTAACAAAGCACATACTTTAACAGGTATGACAGTGCAATGTGCACATAAAAAAGTTGCTGCAGACCTGAAGTTAAATGGAATAAGCAGACAGACTGAAGTATATTCTAAATGTATAAATCAAGTTTATAAATAAATAATACTCTTTTATGATTTTGTCTTAATAAAAGACATTAATTCAATTAGTTGATCCCATGTAACATATGTAACATTAATTCTTGTCCTGTATCACCCAATTGTATTTTTTTATTTTGGCTTTCTACATACGTACATATTCGTATTATCAGTAAAAAATAGTTTGTCAACAGAGTCATTGGACCAAATGGTTCATTCTTTCATTACTTAAAATATATTATTGCAATACACTCTTGTGTGGAATTTCGTCATCAGTTATTAATCGACTGCAAAGTATACAGAAAGCTGCGGGAAGAATTATTACGGGTACTTCTAAATCAGATCATATTACACCGATTATGTTATTTCCTGCATTGGTTGCCCATTGTGCAAAGGGTAAAATTCAAAATGTGTATTCTTGTGTATAAGGCTAAAAATAACTTAGCGCCTCTTTACCTGCTGATTCCCTGTTACACTCCATCTAGAAGCCTCCCTTTAGCAGCTTAAAACTTACTGATCGTACTCTTTTCCAAACAGTCTCGTGTTTGTACAAAATCGGGCATTCAGTGTTGTTGGCCCGAAGCTGTGGAATGACATACCAGATATTCCAGAGAAACTACCAGTCTCTCAGAATTTAAAAGTAAATTAAAATACATATTATTTCATGATTTTTTTTGTTATTCAGCCTGGTCAGTTTATACTTTTTACATACACGTATTGATAGTGAAAACTTTGAACATTTCATGGAATTTTGACTTCTTCGATAGATAATTGAAATATTGTTTTTTAGATGACTCGTTTAATATTGTAACCCCCTGAAGGTAATATTTAAGCCAATTGGATATTAATTTTGTATTCTTATAAAAGTACGTATAATGATTGCTTACTGTATTCTATATATGTAAAAGTGTTTTGGAGCATGCATCACCATGGATTTTACATTTTATAAAATAAATAATTTTTATTTTTATTATTATTATTATTATTATAACTATTACTATTATTATTTTTATTAATATTATTATTATTATTATTATATGAAATAACTCAGAACCCCAATTATTTTTTTTCGGAGTAAACCAGACCACTTTATTAAGTTTTATTGTCCGAAACAGTTAAATAAATATAATTGTAAACCACATTTCTAACAATTTACAGGTTTTTCATATTATCCCCTTAGTAATATTGTTACTCTCAAAGGCGTGTCGTTGCAAATAAGTAAGGCCTCTTCTGCTTCTGAAGCCGGTTAATGTTAAAATTGATGGGATCATGGTCTAATTTTAAATACAACAAATCTGTTACAAGGTGTCTTCAGGTATATGGTTCCACTAACAATCTCATTAACATTAATGCAAATGTATGGGCAACCAACAGATGGCACTGTAATCATGTGTGAAAGCTTCCACAGTGCAAAGGTTGCATTATTTCGTCCTTTTTTTATATTGAAATGTAAGACAGCCACAAAATATTTGACTGTAAAGTGTGTTAATATTCTACAAAATTATTTCTAGTGGAATTTGTTTTTAGCATCTATATGTGGTGGTTTATATATTTATCAAGCTTTTTTCATCACAAGGTTTGTAGCCAAAATCTTGTGACAAAGTAATTGGTGGTGTTTTTTACCTTGCAGTTAAATGGAGGTTTGTGAAGATGTACATGGATCAGTTAGGGTAGGAAAGTATGCCTCAGTACCCTTACAGTTTTCGGGCATGAAAGTGTGTTGTGACTTGGAAGGCATCTCATTTAGAAAATGGCGACAATTGTCTATTTGCTAAAGTGTATTGTCATGGCTCACAGTTTTTGCTGTAAGATTTCCTGGAAACACCGGGCAAAGAAGAGGGTTATTTTTCATATCGGTACACCAGGGATTATATACCTCATCATAAACCCTTACCCTTACCGATTGGATCTCTCCTTCGGCGGCGTCAACACGCACAACAAGAATACAAAGACATATTTGAGGGAACTTGGATAAGAAAACTTAACACTTCTTTCCCAGATGAGGTCTTTATATCATATTAACACGTGCGCACGCGATACTTATAGATTTCTGTGTCCTGTATGAGCCGCCTTATCAAAGGCTTAAAATCCCGGAATATCTGTAAAGAAACAGGAAGGCAAATTAACACCCATCCGTTATAAACCAAGTTCCGCATGCCAGCATATGTATTTAAACTTCTGTTGATAAACAAACTCATTAATACTCAAACACCTAGCCAAAGGAGCAATTTTCGTCATATGATCAGGGGTATTGTTTTAAATAAAGAAGAAAAACTTGAAGGCCCCTGCTCAATAGTTTTCTAATAAGTGACATCAAAACTGTCGAACTGACATTCGTTTTTGAATATCCAAATATAACTAAGTTTCATAATCGAAATTTCCTTTTAGTTAGATATAATATTAAGAAATGATTATTCTTTTTTAATTCATGTTTATGTATTCATTTTGATTTATTTGTTCTTGTTATTTATTATTATTATTATTATTATTATTATTATTTGTTATTATTATTATTATTATTATTATTACTATTATTATTATTAATTTTATTCTCAAATATATTATCTATATAATTAAAACGGAGTTGGTTTTTTTCTAGACCACGGTTGACCTGATTTGAATCTCCAAATTCGGCAGAAGTATCGGTGGTGTGCTCTTCTAGGACAAGTTTTTTTTTATTTTGCGGGATTTTGCCCTATTAAGCTGAATAATTGATAAATTAATATTTCCCCATTAGGTGCCCCTATATATTTTGTGCTGCAAGGTCCTCCACGCCTGTGACGCTTGTTCAGGAGGCGCCTCGGGGATTTTCTCTGGCCTGTTAAGACCGTGGCCAGAGCGCATGCCCTACCCAAAAGCAATTTCCTTGCAATACGCGGTCAAGCTGGTTCACTATAATCCCCATTGATCCCCCATATCCATTGTAATGCCTCTAAAGGAAAAAGGAAGTAAAGGTTTTTAATCCAAAGACCACATGACTCTGCTTTCAATGCAAGGGCTTTTCAGTTTGGTCAACAGTGGCACGGAATCCAGTGATGTGACCACCGTTTAACAATTGTTTTATGGGTTAAAGGTATGTTGATTTTTATACATTCAAAAATATCTTTTCAATATAACCTTGGTTTTAAATGTTCAAAGGTATGGTACTTTGTCATAATGGTTCATGAGAAAATATATATTGTGTTGGTTCATATTACCTCTAAAATGAAATGGACTGTTGATATGCCTTTACCCTTATCCCCTCTACAAATGTTCAGCAAAACATTTTTCGCCTCTCACGCTTTTTCAGGAGGCGACCTGTAATCCCCACTGAAACCCATTTCCAGTATATCGCCTGTTAAGGAATTTTACTTTGTCAAAAGGAAGTAACGATTTAAAATTCAAGCACGGAACATATGTCCACATGAATTTTTTAAAAGGGAGCACTTTTCCGTTGAGTTGACACAAAGAGCTGAGGCCCTTCACACAATCACCGTTTTTTAGGTTTACAGGTATGTTGATATTTATACATTCAGAAGTATCTTTCCATAAAAACCAATGCCCCTTCTTGGGGACCTTGAAACCCCCGCCAGAATCTACTTATCAGTCGTTCCTTCATACTTGCACGTTTCATGTAAAACATTGTCATGGTTTTAAAACACGGGTTCACCAGGCGTGTGGCAGATCAGCTGCATACGAAAGCGCGGCTTCTACTCGGGGACAATGGAATAGCGCCATATAATTATTCCTTTGTGGAATTGTGATTATGGCACTTAAGAAAAAAATATATGGTGATTCCGATTACCTCCAAAAATGTAATGGATTACGGATGCAGGTTTTACTCTACCCCTCTACAAATTTTCAGCAAACTCTGTATATTTCATTTTGCGTTAATTTGCTGAAAGACAATGCAACGAACCAAGGCTGAAGTGGTTTCTTTGCTAAATGCTTTCACCGAAAAAAAAATCAACCTGCCTTCTTTTTATCTGGGAGAGTTGTCAATTTTGCTTCAGATCTTCCATGAGAATTTATAGTACTTAAACCAACAATTTGGTTGCTGGAATATATTTTTCTGGGCCTATCTTTTTCACATTGGCAGCTATACGTTTCGTGTACAAGAGACTTTAATGACATATGCATGTAAACAAATAACGTCTGTTAACATGCCTTAGACTATACCCTCACGATGTCGCCTGAGCTTCAACTAATACAAAGCATCTTTCATATTATTTCACGGTAGAATGCTACTTTATACAAACGTTATATCTACGATATTTACCAAGCAATGAACCTGTCGGACCTATGTTGTTTATCAGGAAAAAAAAATTCTCACTTAAGAATCGTATACCATGCATGTATATGCCTCCACGTCTCTTTCAAAATTTTTTTTCTTGTGCGTTTTCTGATATAGAATTGTTCTTTCTATGCTGATATTTTGAGAGAGGATGTTCCTGAAGAATTCTAGCAGAAGCAATCTTTATATCATATTAGTGAAACACATGACAATGTTCCTGCAAAAACCTTGGGATTAAAATATGCCTCGTTTAGTTCCTGTCAGCTCATAACAAAAATATGCATCAGATGGAGCCGTGGATTTTCCACGGTGCAGCTAGTTATTATTATTATAAACTATTCTTATTACTATTCTTCTTTTTATTATTATTATTATTATTACTACTACTACTACTAATACTAATACTTCCACTACTACAAATACTTCTTAACACCACCACCATTATAATCCTAAATAGATACTCAATGAAGTTTTCATTCTCGGTCTCGCTCATGACTTGTTTCTAAAACCCTAATTTCCACCAAATTCACGGTCAATCACCCATCGGATCAACGAGGTCAGACGTGAAGGCAATTCCTTGCATTCAGGCCTTGACTTACTTTAATTGTCTGCAGTACAATATCCCATTATGACGCTCGCTACTCAGTGGAATAGAACAGGATATATTGTGCGTCCAGTTTCCACTCAGTTTCCCAAACGTTTCCGGTTTGAAGCAATGCTTGGCGGGAACCGGAAATGAACTTCTCTGATCAGAGCGGAAGATCAAATCCGATATTATGGACTATCCAGAAGACTTTGACAGATTGGGCTGGGGTAATCGTCCGTTAATCCCCATAATTTTTCGGTTTATAAAGGTTAATGTGTGTTTAAGATTTCATCAAATATGTCATACTGGATATTGGATAAAATAAATAGTGACTGCAGACGTTACAACTAGCATATCTCAGTATATAAGCAATGAGAGATATTCTGATTCTGGAATTACATGTTTATAAAAAAGGTTTATATGAATAAACGTGTCCCATTTAATAACTTAATTTTGAATACACAAAACCCATTTATTGGTAAATCAACCCGTCTATAGGTTTCTTTACAGGAGCAGTACATGTTCTGAAACTCGTAAATAAAGTAAAGCGATGTTACGTAATATAAATCTTGAAAAGAAATTCCGTTTAACCCAATATGAAGTTTTATTCATGAGTAACGTGCAAACAAAAGCAAAACTACCTTTGAAAAAGGATTATATTCTCTGCCCGTCCTCGGAGTGGGTATCTTTTCTGTCGTTTTAGCGTTATCCTTTAAACAAACACAATGACAAAGAAACAGACAAGACTCGAACTCTGCATACCAAGGAATATAAGTCTCCGCCATGTTTACATTCACTTATTTCACTTTTTCGGCCCATTTTGCATCGGTCCATTCATGCACATTTGAATATATGCATATATGAAATTCGGGACAAGTGCCGGATCTGTAAGCAAAATATAATCGATTTTTCCTACAATGCCCCGAAAATATCTGTTCATGATTGCTTGACGTATATGTTATTAACAAAAATACAAACAAACACACAGACGGAGATGAACCGATATCCTCCTGGCGGAGGCAAAGATTGGAAACATAAACTCCTTTACGGTAGTAATCACATCATAGGTTTTATATCAACGTATCTATACAAATGGATATATATATATATGTGTGTGTGTGTGTGTGTGTGTAAGGAATCAAACGATTGTAAGCATCGTGTTTACTAATTAGTTTCGTACTCTTCAGAACGGTATGACTGGAGGGGTTATACCATCTGGTTATACTATACGGATGTCATTTTTAGATGTGGGGATCGTGTTCTTTGGATCGGGGAGGTAATAACGATATCAAATATCATCCTATTACGTTGCTGCTTGACAATCCTTACCATTGACGTCACCTTTCGCGAAATATACCGAAATTAACTCAATTTGAAAGAGTACAGCCGTATTAATTTCTGTATCCACAAACGATGCACGGTCAGTTCATAAATTGTGATGTTTCCAAATTTTATTAATGCATATCATATTTGATAGAGATATTGCATTTTATTTAGTTCATATTTGACAAGATACTATATTTTATTCTTTAGATAAAAACTCAGTTGACTGAATCCCTATAAACCACGTTTCCCGGACACTAGGTTTCCGCACCTGCCTTTGCCGCCGCCATAAGTACTGAAGGGAGTACTGAAGGTTTTCAAATCATGGGTGGGGGGGGGGGGGGGGGCGGGGCAGAGAGGCATACCCACATGACTTTTTATTGGAGGGTGGGGGGGGGGGACAAAGTACCTTTTGACTCCCTCACTTTATAGGGAATGAATGAAAAACAATTTACGTTTCAATCAAATTCCATGAATTATGCGTTTATTGTTTAGTCATAGTTTCTTAAATAAGCTTTCAGTTATGCGACTCATATTGAGCAATTTTAGAATATTGCCTATGTAAATTACTTCATTTAATTTTCATAATGTTAGGCAATGTTTTTTATCTTTACATCAAATTATAGGTATAGATAATATGGTTTAAAAATTAAGAAAATTTATTTTCGTAAATTTTATAATTAAAACTTGTTCTTCATAAAAGGTAGTTAAGAAGATTATGATAGCCTTGGAGCTGGATTTTGTCCTAATATTTTAAATGGTCCAAAAACATCATTACGTATATATGCCACTTAAGAATCAAATATGGCGTCCAAAATGGCCGTCAAGACCTTACAAATTGCCAAAAAAAATTTTCATGTTATAGTTGTAATTTTTGTATCTACTGCTTTGTCTTTTGGATCCAGAAATCAATTGGAACCAACAGATTTATGTCCTTTTATCATCATGGAAGTTTAATTTATGTATCTACTATTTACATTTATTGTTTTTTTAACTGGGTCCTGGTGCAAAGACATGTTAAAGTACCAGTGGATTAGGCCATGTTTTTCTGTTGGAAATGAATTTTCTTGTTGGATAATAACAGCGTGGTCGAACGACATTCCGGGTACGATATCGGTTTCTGTTACTTAAGTTTTTAAATCATCAGAAATTATGAAATAATCAGGTGTTCTTTGTAAAAATTAAGGGATTTTTACCTCCAGGTATTATTCCGGGTTGTTGGGTTCCTAATTCTTTAAATTTCACATAGATTGTTTTGTTCCATTGTTTTCATTAATTTGGATTGGTCCCTTCTTTGGTTTAAAGTTGCCTCCCACTTCATCTAATTTTGAATGTTCCTCATTGAAATCTCCGGCCCATATTATTTCTAATTCACTCCAGTTACATACGTATTTTCCAATTGCATTTTGTATATAACTGAACTACTCAAGTAATTGCGCCTCGGTGTTAGGAGCATACGTATTCATCAGAAGAAATGCATGCCCTTGAATAACACAATGAAGGAAAACAGTGCGACTTGCATTATCAGCATTAGCTGTAATTAACTTGAAATCTACTTGTAACCTTATTATGTCACCATTCCTCTACTATCATGACTACCATGAGAAAAAAGGAGCAGGCATACCATTGATTTTTCCAGGCATTCTCTCTATCTCTATCACTGTGTACCTCTTGTAAAAAAACAAACAACATGTCGTCCTCCGTGTTTTGCTAGCCAATTATAAAACTTATTTCTCTTATTATAATTTCGTAGACCTCAAACAGACCTATACTTCCAAGATAGCATCCAGGATGTCGACCGAATAATTGTACATTTATATGGTTAAAAGGTTCTATTGTTGACGACAGTTTGATGTCTGCAGCTATGCTTAGTGTCTAAAAATGAGAAATTAAGACCAGTAGTAAATTCTTAAGTATTCAGGCATCCTAACATGTCAAGCTTTAACCAATATGGCCACCAGTACATTATTTTCGTAAAATGTACTTCATAAAAGGTGGGGAAGAAGATTATGAAAACCTGGAAGCTGGATTTTGTCCTTTCTGACATATTTATAAGGGTTAGTTCAAAGATTTTTTGCAGGTGTCTCTACTCTTGGGTTGGTTGGGGCCGCAGTGTCCTTTTGGATTGTCCGCCTCAGATTCCTCAGTAATCATGCATGGCCCATTTTTACAATTTGAAAATCGCGTCCAACATTCATTGATTTTCTTTTGCCCAGGGATATTGTCTTTGCGTGAGGAGGATTCATCTCTGTTAGCAGCGCCTCAATCAAGTACAGCACAATAAAAGATAGTAATATTTTGTACACGTAGGCATCAAGGAGACAGCTTTATCTTGATACTCTGGTTAATGAGTATCGTCATATGTCGATTATCGTTAAGTCCCTTAACACGTTAAAATGACACAACCAAAGCATACCAGACGTGGGCCCATGGCGTTGCCCACATCTGGATCTTTCAAGAACAAGCGGAAGAGTGGGGTGGCCTGAACATTCCCGGCTGTAGGACAGCTTACTTTGCCTTACCTATTAAAGGATCAGTCCAAATATAGCCGAGGGTTAGTAGGCCTGATGTCTTACAACGGTTGATAAATGCTATCACACAAGTGATGAAAGGCTGATTTTTTTCGGCAGGTTGAAATGTTAATTTGAGACTGACATAAACACATACAGCGTTGGCTACTATTAGCTCAGCAAACATATATTTGCCTCAGGAAAATAAATACTGTGCTTTAACCAACATGTAATGTACTATCATGGTACAAGCATTGTAGATACTACCAAACAAGTTCTTTATATCAACTTCAGGAACGGTCGTGACAATAAGGTTACTAAAAGTAAGTTCCTGGAACTGAAGTACCGCATTTTCTTTTCCCTTTGAGTGACAGCTCCTTCTGTTTCATGCTGTTAATTTAACTTCTATCAAAGTTACGGTGTGACCCGCTGAGGTTTGTTTCATCCTGACCAAGTTCATCACATTTATTTTGCTTGCTCCTCGAATTTCAAGATTTTCAATAAAAACCATTGAGTTTTTTTCATTATATTTTTCGTCGAGTTCGTGATGCGCAAATCAGAGGAGAACCTTTTCTCAGATTTCGACAGACACTTTTTTTTCATAAACGTACCTACCTACCATTCTTCGATAAAAAGGATACGCTTTCATATTACACATTTTCCTGATTACATTTAAGTTATGGAATGTAGTGATTCACATTTCGAAGTGACTGTTGTATGTTCCACCTGCCCCCCCTCACCCAAAAAAAAAAGATCTTAGTTAAGCAAGCATTAAAAACTGGAGCGGTTACCCCTTGGTGTCGCACCACTAGAGAAGTGAACGACCTGGTTCTTTTAACTGTCAAAACAACTGCCTGAAACCATGCATACGTACACTCCAAAACATAAATAAGGCGTAATTTAACGGTGAGGTTTTAACGGTCGGTATATACCTTCACAATAGGGTACTACATCTTGAGGTGGTATCCTGGTCGACGACCAGTAACAATCACTTCGACAACGTTTATAATGATGCTTTTCGTGCAGTTCCTTTTTGTAACCGAGAAATCCTAGTTAATATATAATATATACATTTAATGTTCTCTTTGATGACCAAGAATCAAAACTTCCATCAGCTAGAAAGTCTCAACAATCGGAAAAATCAATAAGACCTAATCCTGCAAAGTAGAAAATTTAGCCAAACGTTGCTGCTTGCGGTGGTTTGGGGAAAAAGTGCTTATTTGGGTAAAGTGATGGTCATGTATTTAAAGTGTGTGTGCCTTAGCTACATCCAGTTTTGAATTTCAGCAGATTCCACGCTTCCCCATTTTTGGAAAAGGAGTTGGAAATGTCAGTGAATATTAAGGAATTGATATCTGACATGTATTAAGATATTGCTTCTTTACCTTTCTCAAAAGGTAACTCAAGACTGAGAATTTGTTTTAAATTGATGGAGGGTGTTTCCCTAGATCAGTTTTGCTCTCTGTTTCTCTCTCTGTTGGAAGGATAAATAAAGTACATAAAAAGGTTATGCATATATTTCATTAACATTTCATTAATATGCCATCTTGACTATCTAATGAGTTATATTATAACTTTCATTAATAAAAGATAATTAATCAGATAATTATAATAGCAATCTCCATTAAATATCCGGCACTGGCGGAAGTGTGAACTTTTCACGGTTCTGAATTCAGTTTGAATCTGCTTTAAGGAAAGACTCCCTTTGAATTTCAATATCAATAGTGTACACGCATATTTTCTTTTGAAGCTAGAAATACACACACGAATATCTCAAAGCTTTCTTTGTTATAATATATCATGATTCCACAAATGAATATCTCAAAGCTTTCTTTGTTATAATATATTATGATTCCACAAATGAATATCTCAAAGCTTTCTTTGTTATAATATATCATGATTCCACAAATGAATATCTCAAAGCTTTCTTTGTTATAATATATCATGATTCCACAAATGAATATCTCAAAGTTTTCTTTGTTATAATATATCATGATTCCACAAATGAATATCTCAAAGTTTTCTTTGTTATAATATATCATGATTCCACAAATGAATATCTCAAATCTTTCTTTGTTATAATATATCATGATTCCACAAATGAATATCTCAAAGCTTTCTTTGTTATAATATATCATGATTCCACAAATGAATATCTCAAAGCTTTCTTTGTTATAATATATCATGATTCCACAAATGAATATCTCAAAGCTTTCTTTGTTATAATATATCATGATTCCACAAATGAATATCTCAAAGCTTTCTTTGTTATAATATATCATGATTCCACAAATGAATATCCCAAAGCTTTCTTTGTTATAATATATCATGATTCCACAAATGAATATCCCAAAGCTTTCTTTGTTATAATATATCATGATTCCACAAATGAATATCTCAAAGTTTTCTTTGTTATAATATATCATGATTCCACAAATGAATATCTCAAATCTTTCTTTGTTATAATATATCATGATTACACAAATGAATATCTCAAAGCGTTCTTTGTTATAATATATCATGATTCTACAGATGAATATCTCAAAGCTTTCTTTGTTATAATATATCATGATTCTACAGATGAATATCTCTAAGCTTTCTCTGTTATAATATATCATGATTCTACAAATGAATATCTCAAAGCTTTCTTTGTTCTAATATATCATGATTCTACAAATGAATATCTCAAAGCTTTCTTTGTTCTAATATATCATGATTACACAAATGAATATCTGAAAGCTTTCTTTGTTATAATATATCATGATTCCACAAATGAATATCTGAAAGCTTTCTTTGTTATAATATATCATGATTCCACAAATGAATATCTCAAAGCTTTCTTTGTTATAATATATCATGATTCTACAAATGAATATCTCAAAGCTTTCTTTGTTATAATATATCATGATTCCACAAATGAATATCTCAAAGCTTTCTTTGTTATAATATATCATGATTCCACAAATGAATATCTCAAAGCTTTCTTTGTTATAATATATCATGATTCCACAAATGAATATCTCAAAGCTTTCTTTGTTATAATATATCATGATTCTACAAATGAATATCTCAAAGCTTTCTTTGTTATAATATATCATGATTCCACAAATGAATATCTCAAAGCTTTCTTTGTTATAATATATCATGATTCCACAAATGAATATCTCAAAGCTTTCTTTGTTATAATATATCATGATTCCACAAATGAATATCTCAAAGCTTTCTTTGTTATAATATATCATGATTCCACAAATGAATATCTCAAAGCTTTTTTGTTATAATATATCATGATTCCACAAATGAATATCTCAAAGCTTTCTTTGTTATAATATATCATGATTCCACAAATGAATATCTCAAAGCTTTCTTTGTTATAATATATCATGATTCCACAAATGAATATCTCAAAGCTTTCTTTGTTATAATATATCATGATTCCACAAATGAATATCTCAAAGCTTTCTTTGTTATAATATATTATGATTCCACAAATGAATATCTCAAAGCTTTCTTTGTTATAATATATCATGATTCCACAAATGAATATCTCAAAGCTTTCTTTGTTATAATATATCATGATTCCACAAATGAATATCCCAAAGCTTTCTTTGTTATAATATATCATGATTCCACAAATGAATATCTCAAAGCTTTCTTTGTTATAATATATCATGATTCCACAAATGAATATCTCAAAGCTTTCTTTGTTATAATATATCATGATTCCACAAATGAATATCTCAAAGCTTTCTTTTTTATAATATATCATGATTCCACAAATGAATATCTCAAAGCTTTCTTTGTTATAATATATCATGATTCCACAAATGAATATCTCAAAGCTTTCTTTGTTATAATATATCATGATTCCACAAATGAATATCTCAAAGCTTTCTTTGTTATAATATATCATGATTCCACAAATGAATATCTCAAAGCTTTCTTTGTTATAATATATCATGATTCCACAAATGAATATCCCAAAGCTTTCTTTGTTATAATATATCATGATTCCACAAATGAATATCTCAAAGCTTTCTTTGTTATAATATATCATGATTCCACAAATGAATATCTCAAAGCTTTCTTTGTTATAATATATCATGATTACACAAATGAATATCTCAAAGCGTTCTTTGTTATAATATATCATGATTCTACAGATGAATATCTCAAAGCTTTCTTTGTTATAATATATCATGATTCTACAGATGAATATCTCTAAGCTTTCTCTGTTATAATATATCATGATTCTACAAATGAATATCTCAAAGCTTTCTTTGTTCTAATATATCATGATTCTACAAATGAATATCTCAAAGCTTTCTTTGTTCTAATATATCATGATTACACAAATGAATATCTGAAAGCTTTCTTTGTTATAATATATCATGATTCCACAAATGAATATCTGAAAGCTTTCTTTGTTATAATATATCATGATTCCACAAATGAATATCTCAAAGCTTTCTTTGTTATAATATATCATGATTCTACAAATGAATATCTCAAAGCTTTCTTTGTTATAATATATCATGATTCCGCAAATGAATATCTCAAAGCTTTCTTTGTTATAATATATCATGATTCCACAAATGAATATCTCAAACCTTTCTTTGTTATAATATATCATGATTCCACAAATGAATATCTCAAAGCTTTCTTTGTTATAATATATCATGATTCTACAAATGAATATCTCAAAGCTTTCTTTGTTATAATATATCATGATTCCACAAATGAATATCTCAAAGCTTTCTTTGTTATAATATATCATGATTCCACAAATGAATATCTCAAAGCTTTCTTTGTTATAATATATCATGATTCCACAAATGAATATCTCAAAGCTTTCTTTGTTATAATATATCATGATTCCACAAATGAATATCTCAAAGCTTTTTTGTTATAATATATCATGATTCCACAAATGAATATCTCAAAGCTTTCTTTGTTATAATATATCATGATTCCACAAATGAATATCTCAAAGCTTTCTTTGTTATAATATATCATGATTCCACAAATGAATATCTCAAAGCTTTCTTTGTTATAATATATCATGATTCCACAAATGAATATCTCAAAGCTTTCTTTGTTATAAAATATCATGATTCCACAGATGAATATCTCAAAGCTTTCTTTGTTAGAATATATCATGATTCCACAAATGAATATCTCAAAGCTTTCTTTGTTAGAATATATCATGATTCCACAAATGAATATCTCAAAGCTTTCTTTGTTAGAATATATCATGATTCCACAAATGAATATCTCAAAGCTTTCTTTGTTAGAATATATCATGATTCTACAGATGAATATCTCTAAGCTTTCTTTGTTATAATATATCATGATTCTACAAATGAATATCTCAAAGCTTTCTTTGTTATAATATATCATGATTACACAAATGAATATCTCAAAGCTTTCTTTGTTATAATATATCATGATTACACAAATAAATATCTCAAAGCTTTCTTTGTTATAATATATCATGATTCCACAAATGAATATCTCAAAGCTTTCTTTGTTATAATATATCATGATTCCACAAATGAATATCTCAAAGCTTTCTTTGTTATAATATATCATGATTCCACAAATGAATATCTCAAAGCTTTCTTTGTTATAATATATCATGATTCCACAAATGAATATCTCAAAGCTTTCTTTGTTATAATATATCATGATTCCACAAATGAATATCTCAAAGCTTTCTTTGTTATAATATATCATGTTTCCACAAATGAATATCTCAAAGCTTTCTTTGTTATAATATATCATGATTCCACAAATGAATATCTGAAAGCTTTCTTTGTTATAATATATCATGATTCTACAGATGAATATCTCTAAGCTTTCTTTGTTATAATATATTTATGATTCTACAAATGAATATCTCTAAGCTTTCTTTTTTATAATATATCATGATTCTACAAATGAATATCTCAAAGCTTTCTTTGTTATAATATATCATGATTCCACAAATGAATATCTCAAAGCTTTCTTTGTTATAATATATCATGATTCCACAAATGAATATCTCAAAGCTTTCTTTGTTATAATATATAAAGATTCCACAAATGAATATCTCAAAGCTTTCTTTGTTATAATATATCATGATTCCACAAATGAATATCTAAAAGCTTTCTTTGTTATAATATATCATGATTCTACAAATGAATATCTCTAAGCTTTCTTTGTTATAATATATCATGATTCTACAAATGAATATCGTGGTCGCGCTCTATGAGCGCGTGTCTTGTAATATTCTTTGGGCGTGTGTATTATGTATTGTTGGGTTCTTTGGGATCGTTCGTGAAATAGAAGTTCCTAGAATTTTCGGATGAAAAAGTTATAAATAGGGGCTGTGTTTTAGAGCCGGGGGAAAAGAAATATCCCAGAGTGTGAGTCAGTTTTGGACCTATCCGATAATTGCAGTAGTGTCAGGGATTCTACGAACTCTATCCAGATTTAGGGCGGCCTGTCTCCAGTTTGCTTTCGGGATTATTTCAAGAACTTCACTTTTGGATTACAACAGATTGATTTTGTGATTGAATTGGACTATTATTCTCTGGGAAGATTTATGTGAACTGTTCATCAACTGTACGTTTTAAAGGACTTGTTGTCGCTGTGACAGTGATGGTATCCAGGTACTTTACACTTTATTTATTATACTGTGTAATTGTATTGATTTACTGTTATACTGTTGTTATACTGTGTAATTGTATTGATTTAGTGTCTTGTAATGTTAGGGTTGTTTTAAGAATAATATATAATTATTTGTTAACAAAAAAACACTGACTTCTTTATTCATTCCCCTAGACATTTCACGCTGCCTAGTGTTACAGAATCTTATTTTTATATCTCCATAACAAAATTTATGCTCGTCACGACTACGTGATCTGTTGTTATTAGGTTCTGTAACACTGTAAATTCACAAAATAAAAATACACATAATATGAATTGTTTGACGTAAAATCTGCATTTACTTTTTTTCTCAACTTTGTTCTATGTTACGAATGAATAAAGAAGTCAGGGTTTTTTTGTTAACAAATAACTATAATTTATTCTTAAAACAACCCTAACAATACAATACACTAAATCAATACAATTATACAGTAAAACAGCGTTATAGCAACAAGTCAATACAATCACACAGAAAGATAATGGTACAGTACCTCGATACCAACACCATCACAACGATTGTCCTTTGAATGTAAATGAATGACAGTCCAGTGGAAAGTTCTTGCAACAACACAGAAAGTAAACTGAAGTCCAAATATATAAAATCCAGGAGAAAGTCTTTGAAAATGTATAATTGCCGCATTCGTCGGATAAGGTCCCAGAATCTGACACACGCTTCTACGTCCGCTGGAATCTGCTCTGCTGTCTGCCCTCCCGTTAAAAAAAAACAGCCCCTTTATATACCTTCACACCCCAAGCCGGGAATTTTCCACTTCTCGAACAGTCTATAAGGTCCTGCACAACACGCGTTTCAGGAATTCTCTATAAAGACATAGCCGTGTGTCTCTACACACCAGGCTCATCACGTGCCCACGACCAGGCGTGAAAGCCCAAGATTCACATGACAACGAGAGTCCAACCAGTACGGATTAAACATAAAATGCAACACGCGGCCAGACACGAGTACCACAACAGGAGCTTCGCCAGTGTCACAACATAAAAAGAGCACCTGTAAGGCCAAAATAAAAAAAAGGTATGGTTCTCAGGCACTTTTTTTTCAGAAATCAATGCGGGCGGGCGGTCTTTTTTTTATTTTTTTGGATTTTTCGATAAAAATGTGAAATGACAAGGGAAAAGCATGATAATAACCAATTTAGTTTTGCTAAACCAGTAAAAGTACTACATAACAAACAAAATTGTATAATTTTATTTTCTTGAAAGAAATGTCCGAGCAGCTGCACCTCAAAATTCGTAAGTTTCTATTAAAAATCAAAATAAAAACTTTTGATGCGGGAGTTTAAAATTGATGCGGGCGGTGCCTGAGAACCATACCTTTTATGTTTTTTGGCCTAACATCATGAGTTTCCAGTTGTAAACTGTGTCTCCGGAAAATATTATAAGTTAGACATCTGTACCCATTTACAACTATTTCACAATTTACAAATTGTCAGAGCGTATATGAAGTGAAAAAATGCAATAGGTTTATATATATATATATATATATATATATATATATAGCTGTGGAGTCATATTTTGATAGTTTCTAGTCTGCAAATTATTTAATGTTAGATTGAAATGAGACTAAATGTTTACAAGAGATTAAATGTGGTACTGGCCATCTAATACCTCTTTCTCTCATCCATCAAGAACAGTTGATTTTGTTAAAATCATTATTCTGAAGTTTATGAATAGAAAAAGGGCAGTTTCTCGTTTTTTAAACCGGCAAAGAATTCTGTTTTTATAGGTATCAAGTGAATTAAATTCAAATAACGTATCCAACGATTCACATTATAACTTTTTGAACATCAGAAGTTTACACTGATATATATATATATATATATATATATATATATATATATATAATATATATATATAAAGATAAATGTCTATAGCAAGTGCCTGCGCCTATATATATATATATATATATATATATATATATATATATATATATATATATATATATGGACTATATATGATAATGCAAAGTATCTACTAGCCCCCCCATTCGCAAAATCCTGGATCCGCCCCTGCCGTTGGGGTTTAGTAATTTCACCCAGTTTTCGCCACATGTAATTTCTATTCAATATAATCCTTTTCAGGTTAGGGAATGTGGGACGGCTGGGACAATCTGTCAAAAGTCAAACAATTATCAATACTTTGTCACAATTCTAGAATAAAAGTAATTCTGTTTTCTCATTGCAACTACGCATGCCTACCAATAGTTCCTTATTATTAAACAATAAATTTAATCAAACATATACTTGAATGACAGTTGGCTGCTGTCTTGACTACATCCATATATATGATCCAGTCGATCGCTGCGAAATGATATCTACACCTAATATCCCTAAACAGCTGAATCGTTCTCTGGTGGGTACGCAGACAATTTGGTGTGATACTAAACCAAGCACGGAATTCCGCTACAATTTCGCGCCTGCTATAATTGCGGCCAATTTAAATGACTCATGAAGACATCCGTTAAATAAGAACTCCGTGTTTTGTAAATTGCCTGGCTTTGAATACAGCCAATATTATACCATTTTTCCGAATTACATCACAAATTAACTGCTACCCTATCAAACTTTTCTAAACATACGCAAACGCGGCTACCCTTTTTGCACCCGATTTGATTGAAAGCTTAGGTAGAACTTGTATAGACACACTAGAATGCATTAACATGAACGTCAAAGGAAAGACTACATACTGTAGGAACAATTCAAGAATCCCTATATCAGGCAATTTTTTTGTCACGGCTTCAGACAATTTGTGTTCGCCCGAATCAATTCTTGCTTAATATCGAAAGAAAAGATTACGCCGACATAAAAGCCCGATAATTACGGACGCCCGGTGATTACGGACGCCCGGTGCATACGGACGTACTTGACTTTTATATGAGTTCAGCGGGGTTACAGGTGTAGTCCAGATTTCACCCTGGGGTAGACCAAAAAATTATTGGTCGTTGGGGGAAGGGGGGGTGGGGAGTCGGATGCAGCCGACGGGATCAGAAGATTCGCCATCGCGTGCACACACACACACACCCTCTCACACACAAAACACACACGTACATTAATGGTGTCGGGGGGGGGGGGGGGGGTCCTCCCTCCAGATAGACGTGGTAGCGTGCATGGAAGTATACGCCATTTGCTGGCGTCTCAGCAACAAAAAGAACAGCTTGTTTGGTGACGACGTTTATAGAGGTAAAGACAAATTAGCAAATTGAAGGAGAAAATTGTACCTTCAGGCCGGAGTTGTTTTTAGATTTCTTTACTTCAATAAACCATCAAATATATTTTAACTTTGATTGTCATTGATGCCCAGTCCTCTCCTGATTTCTTTCCCTCTTTCTGCCCTCTTTTGTATGTATTTATTTTCAAGACCTAGTGCGGGACGCACCCCCCCCCCCCCCCCCCAGGATCTGTCACTGTGTACACATTCTAGGTCACTGAGTGCATTCTGTACTTTTTTTATAATCCATATAAAAATTGTATATGACAAAATTGGTTACGGCTGTACCCGTCTGTTAGGAGACAGAGGATCGTAGCAGTTTACAGCACTTGTGGTTAGCCACAGATACTCCGTATGACTGTAACGATTTACCTGTTAAAGGAATTCAGGTAACCTCCATTTATTTGTTACCGCCAGCGTGTAATTGAACTCAATTCCATGTTATCAGGCAATATTCAGATTTTGCCCTGGCTGGAATATAAAAGATGGAATAAAACAGGTATAGTGTTAATTATATTTATATTGACCCGTTCAATTCATAAGCGCATGATAAAGATTATTCATACAATAGATACACGAAGATTAAAATTAATTTAGGAAATCAAGACAATAGAAATTATATTGATTATAAGTAGAAAATGTTACGAAGACAAATTGCTCAGGGGAAAATACTGGGCCGATCCGGGATTCGAACCCATAACGGTGGCGCACAAGTCCGGAGTACCAACCGCTTCGATAGAAAAGGAAGCTTCACTAGCGAGACAGTTCGGTCCGCTTTTATGTCACCCCGTGACATACCCCCTCTTAAGAGCGTTCTGCTATCAGAACAAGACTATTTATCCCAGGAGTCACACTTTGGTGAGCTTATTCCCTTGGCCATAAAGTGTACCGTCACGTTGGATGAGCCCCCAATTTGTTACGAAGAGAAATTGTTCAGGGGAAAATCCTGGGCCGATCCGGGAGTCGAACCCAGGTCGGTGGCGTACTAGTCCGGCGAACCAACCGCTTCGCTAGAAAAGCAAGCTTAACTAGCGAGACAGTTCGGACCGCTTTTATGTAACCTCGTAACAATAAATATAAATAAACAACCGTTTGAAGGGGTAATATGAAATCGATATCCAGGGACTGCGGGGGCACGGGTTACCTGAAATTTGATTTTAATTTGTTAGTCAGTTGTTAATGTATGAAACTATAATAAGCTACAATATAGTACAATGTTATATATCTTAAAGATGAAAACAACGTCGAGTGCCAACTGGGATTTCTCCGCCCCCCCCCCCCCCCACCTCTATTTTACCACACTTCCTATTCTGTTTTTAAACGACACTCACCTGACTCTTTTGGCATGTACTTCTGACACGCGATACACAAATTTATAATGCAAAAACTTTCCGAAAAATACTAACCTTTTTTCGGGATGGTTAATTTAATTCACAAATCGCATGACTACAGAACTTTACTTGTGTTTAAAAAGCAACCATTCTGCGCCAACCGTTTTAACGTTGTATTTTAATTTATCACGCACTGAATAACAAAAGTGCAAAAAATAATCTCAACACAAAGCAAGTGTCTACATGTTCTTTATTATTTATCTTCCAGTTTATTTTTTTTTCTTTACTGAAGGTAACAGCCTTCATTTTTTATGCTGTTTTCTCTAAGTCTCAATCTAAGTATGTACATCTGAAGAGCTCCGCCTCAGTTGAGATTTGAACTCACGGTCTCCCGGTTTGAGTCTGCCATTTACCCTTAAACCAATCAAATTAATGTAACCAATTAAACCTCATCAAACCTCTCGTTTAAAAAACTAAACTCGGAAAAGCATATTTGTCCCGGGATTCTTTTATATCTTTTGAAGTATTGATGTAGATAAGTATAGAACAGTAAGGAATGGGATGAAACTACATTGGACACGCTCAAGAATACCTTTTATCTACAAAGGGAAACTGGGCGCTACCTAGCGGATAGAAGTTTCCTGTGCTGATTTCCTCGTATACTTTGGTTCAACTAGGAAGTTTTTTTTTCATAAAATATGTTATAGATATTGATAAGGGAGGTGTTTTAGAATATTCAGTTATGTGCTAAAACAAACACTCTAGTATCTAAAGTCATATATAAGAAAAGGAGGATTAATATTTAAAATCTCGCGTCACAGCTTGTGTCATCCTCTTATGATATTCGTTGAAGGATGCAAATAACAGACTTCCCGTTAATGTTTAAAATTTCATTTTTTATTTGGAAAATTCAATTATAAAATCTATTGCCAGGATTACGACTGCAATCGAAAATTGAAAAAAAAATCTGAGATAGACACTCATGGGATTTGTAAACAGTCACGGCAGGGACACTGAAATAATGCTTAGTTAATTGAGAACTCATATGGACAACACGTTCAATATTCTGGGCAACATCTCTGATTGCGTTCACATAAAATATATTGAGCCAGTACAATGGGTTAATTTCTTAAGGCAATCCATAATTTTTAAGGCATCATTTAATACCAAAACCATATTATTAATCGATCCTCAGTTCTGATCTGAATGGAATATCCCGTCTTGATAGGCACCTGTCGATAATTCTGTTCTATATTTTGCCCCGCTCTGACACACCGTTTATTATAAAGCCAAGCCGTTCAATACTATTCACGTCGGAAGATATAAAAAGGTCAAATTAAATATAATAAAATGAAGACCTCTATGACCTCCATGTTTGAATATACAAAATTATCAAAAGAAAACTTCATGGGTCCGTTGCAGGATAACGACTTAATTCACAGTCTGTGTTGACTTGTCTTATTTTCGTTGATATTTTATCTATCCTAGTGTTTTAGCTATCACTATTTATTTCCTTATAAATTCATGCCGTGGCATTGTTAAAGTTTGTACGCACTGGCCTCTACTTTATTTAAAGCGCATCATAACATTTTCTAATCGTGAATTTTCAGCTTTAGATATATATGTACAATAACTAGAAAAATGACTGTTCCCTATTTAGG
Organism: Sipunculus nudus; assembly: GCA_026874595.1. NCBI lineage: Eukaryota > Metazoa > Annelida > Sipuncula > Golfingiida > Sipunculidae > Sipunculus > Sipunculus nudus. Next base: position 4,040,884 of record CM049313.1, on the reverse strand, counting down.
AAGCTCCCAAAACCGTGCTTGCATTCACTTACTCGGCCTATATTCAAAGGCCCATTCGTGCATAAGTGTCTGTACATTTGTCAATATTTTTTATGACGTTCCTGGATCCGGATCACCTTCCGGATACACACCCATAGCGAATTGATTCTTCATTGGCCCATCTAAAAAATGCCCATAAAAGTTTATGAGATTCCCTTCAGGACTGCGGGAGGCATTATTTGAACACAGGCACATGCGAACGTGGGTGAACGCTTACCCTTCTGACGAAGTCATAGAAAAAATTGGCCTATTCGCAATGATACTATCGTAACTAATATGACATTACAATACTGACTGGTTTATGTTCAGTTCAACGTAAAATCTTGCTTCTACGGGTATAAATATTGTCCTCACTGCTCAGATAACTCTCGCATATATCACTGATTAATCACTGAATTATATTGAATCGTCCAATTGTTTGCTGTAAACGTGAGCAATTCATACACAAAACCGACTGATGAAATATTGTAAATAAGCATAGCAGTCAAAAGAGCGTTTGCCGCACAAGGGCATATTCATACCCTTTGCGCCCCCCCCCCCTTTTTTTTATTCTGCCAAATATTGGCAAGTGCAATGTATGTAAACTCACATTTATTTATTTCATTTATTTATTTACATATATATGCAGGGTAATAAACCAATCTGCTAAAAAATCTTGCCTACCTTGGTGTCCTGTACCATTTACAAATAAAAACATATATTTGATAAAGTATTGATACAATACATTCATAATTCCATAGCAGATGCCTAGATCCCCCAGTTGCTTAGGGCACAGTCAATATGTGGTTGAATGATTGTGCCATAAACCTTGGTAACTGTTTAAGAAAAGGACAGCTTGATATACGGTACCGGTAAAGAACTCTCATTGGATATTTTTTTTGCATAACGAGCTGACATGTGGTCTCCAGGAAAAATTAACATCAATTATCAAGCCAAGTGAATTAGTCTCATCAGAAAAAGGTAAAAATGAATCCATTATTGATATCTGAAGTTTCGGATAAGCAAACATTTTCGAATTTATTATAATTAGAAATTTATTATGATTTAGAGTGAGTAGGTCTTCTTTATACCACAACACTACACTGTAATTTAATCTCAGCTTCATCAGCATTTTTCAACGGCAGTATTTAGTATAACTGTAAGATAATTTATGTATATTAAAAACAATTGGTCCAAGTTATCGTACTCTGTGGGTACTGCATTAACAACTGCAGGCCCAGATAGTTTATTATTGTATTTTGTTATCTGAAACCGATGATGAAGATATAAATGAAACGAGACCACAGTGTTACTAGCAAAGCCAAATGAATGCAGTTTTACTAATATATTTTTATGATTTATAGTATCAAATCCCTTGGTCAGGTCGAAAAATAAAGCAGCTGTAACTATCCATGTATATATTTATTGACATTTGACTACCAGCATTTATCATAAACCAACCGACCGTCACAGCTATCTCGACTACAGTAGCTTCCACGCACAGCACCTCGAACGAGGGTTTTTCACAGATGCTGCGCTACAGACGCATATGCTCAAATGATTCAGATTTTAATTTTAAATGCAAAGCAATTGAATCAGCCAAACATTTCCTCATTAAAGGGTACCCTTTCAAGTTAATCCTACAGAATTTTGAAAAGTTAGTAATATTAAACGAAAGAGCCTCCTCATTTACAAAGAAAAAGACATAAATTCACGCATCCCCATGATCCAGGAATTTCACCTGGCCATCATCTCTATGAACAAAAATATACAAAATGCTGGAATAACTTTGATTCAAACCCCGCCACAGATTCTTTTTTCTCCACGCCTGATGTTGCTGCATACAGACCACCTCCCAACCTCAACGCTTGCTTGTGCACTCGTAACTACACAAATATGAAATGTCAAATGCCTGACCGCCGCTGTGAGATTTGCGATATTTTAAACACCAAACCCACATTTCAGTCCCAAGGATCCAACAAAACCCTCAGGCCAGGCCCTTTTCTTGCAATTCCTCAAATGTCATTAACTTTATTACTTGTAAAAAAATGCCACAATGGGGAGGGAAATTGTATAGGAGAAACTGGCACCAAATTCAGGCTCAAAATGAACAACACAAAAAAAAAACATCCGCGACAACATTTCTAGATTCCCCGTGGCCGCACATTTCAACAATTCCGACCGTTCTCTCCGAGATTTAACATGCACCATCCTTGAAGACAATTTCCCCTTCAGCAAAGACAGATTAACATCCGAACAAAAGCACATTCATACCCTACGTTCGCACACTAAATGATTAAACAGGGATTTGACCTTTTTCTCTCTAAATACCCGGCATTCAGCACGTACTCTTCCTCGAGACTAACCCCTCCCTGTCTTTGATACCCCAGCAGTCCTGTTTTCACGTGGATATACACAGACCAGTTCTGACGAGACATCAGACAGATTAATGGGTAGCTGGCAAGCCAGCCCCGTTGACCTAGCGAACGGTCACACTGTCAGCTTTGTTTACAGATAGTCACTCGCTCTGACCAAGGCTACAGAGGAAGCTGAAAATTTAGCACCAATGTGTAATAATATGATTGTTTTAAATGTTGGCGTTGATGTCTCTCTTCTTTTTATGTTCATTCACTGTCTTAATAGAGCACCCGTAGAATTTAGAAATGTTATATATATATAAAGTATATATATATACGCATCATTTGAAAATTTGCAAAGAGCAGTTAATTATTTACTATTGATCTTCCAGGCACATACATAAAATATGGCGTTTTAAGTATGTGATGATATGCATGCCTCACTATGGATGTGTAAGTTTATTCCCGTGGCAAAATGGGAATTTATGAAATAAATCAAATAAATATTCAAATTAATTTTTTCCTGAGTCCTAAAATGTAGGCCTTCAGTGGAATCATTCATATATATATATATATATATATATATATATATATATATATATATATATATATATATATATATATATATATATAAAGGCCCTCGGCCCTCGGCCCCTTATTTGGTGCTGAGCCTCCCCACCTCACCCCTAACTTCAAATCCTGGATACGCCACTGGCCTCCGCCAGTTCAAACCTCTCCTACTGTCCGGATCGGATCCGCCCTCTTATCTTATTTTCGCCAAAACTTAAAGCAGTCTTTGCTATCACAGGCTCAACGCTCGATCCGCAATGTTTCATGGAAGGGGGGGGGGGGGGAATGACTCGCACGTATGGGGGAGTTTGGAACATTTTTTATAAAGAAAACACACACACATTAGGTTACATGTAAATAAGGTTATAGACAACAAGGTATTATGTTAATTCTAAACCAGGTTTAAATATATTATATTTCATAGTAAACATATTAAAATGGAACCAAATCTACCATTCTAATTATTAATATTTTTCAGTTCTAATTACGCTCTTTACACAGCGCTTTAACTATAGGCCTAGTACCTTTATCATAAGCGCTGTTTGTTATGACCTCGTATCCTGAATTGCTACACCAAAGGGGAGCACTGTATTTTTGTCCATTCAGGTGAGACCTTGTGCTGGAAGACACTGCCAAGCGAGAAATACACGGAGCGAATCATGTTCATTTCGTTTTGATTGACAGCTCATCGCCCCGGGTGAACCGTCTGAATTAACAGGCCACAGGCTCAGAGCGAATTGCCCCAGACGTGGTTTGCTTAGGGCCATGGGCACATAGGATGCCCGGCCGATGAGCTGTAATTCAAACGAAACGTAACAACAAAGGCTGCGTGCACACCTCGCTGGCTGGTTTAAGTTCTGCAGACAACAGATAATGGCTACGCTAACACAGTCTTAATGTCATAATCGAATTGGTCGATGATGCGAGAATGCAGAGGGAGCAATTAAAATTCGACCGTAAACTCATCAAAGGGCGCTTGAAGCGCAGCTATGGGCGGAGCCAGGATGCCTGTCGAGTGTTTGTTTATTGGCATCTGATTGGCTGCTTGTCACATCATACGCACGTTTTTTTCAGCAGACAACGAACCGCCATCTGGTGTCTAAATATATCATAAACGGTCAAAGCTGGCAGCGTGAAAATCAGTTGCATCTTTAGAAGCACAAGATTTCCGCTGCCTCGGGAGCGTAAGTTCTAATATATAGATATTGTTATCTCAGTATCAGGGGCAGATCATTAAATTAACGATCCCCCCCCCCCCCCTTGATACCCCCCGTATTGACGCCCCTGCAATGAAGGAACACCTGTTTGAAGCTTGATTTTTAGGTTACTTGAGTAGTGGTGTGCGCGCAGTGTTTATATTTAGGGTCACAGATCGCGCCCGATGCAAGGTTATTCCCACTCGTGTTCAGGAGTAACCAAACAGTAATCATTTTAGCTACCACATAATATTAAGGAGAACAGCACGTACTGCATGTACCGCATGTATAATTAACACAGCTGTTATGTGAATAGGTCCCTTTAGAGGAAACATCTATTTATTATAGATGTAAAGGTGAACTAGTTAACAATACGCTAAAATATCTATCATTAATCCTTATGGAGTTCATGGCCCAATCTAAAGTCAAAACCTATCGCTAATACATTATTAGAGAACCTTTAAAGGTTTATTAAGACTTATATATTAAGAATCTATTGAGGGTTCGAACAGGGGACTTTACAACTCCTGGTCAACGCATTTACCACTGGACTATCCCAACCTCTACGCCAAAATAGGACTTTTAATATTAACTTACATATCATCATGTCACCCGGGTGCTATAGTCGCACGTCGAGAAACCGTCTCAGTGTTCACATTGGAGCAGGAACCAAAGCATATGATGTCCTGACTGTCTCATTTATTCACCAAGAGAACAATCTGTTTATTTCATACGCAGTTGGGTTTTTTCCACTATGGTTTAACCTGTTACGACTCTGATTTGGACCTTCAAATCCGGTACACGTATTGTCGGAACGCTCTTCTTGGACAAGTTTTCTGTTGCGTTATGTTTTTTTGCAGCTGCATAATTAATAATTGTAATATTGGTACCCACAGGTCCCCACTTTTTTCTGTCGTGATTAAAACCGGTAACACAATGGCCAAAGAGAGTGCCATCCCGGACACAAACCTTTCCGGGGGGTTTTCGTGCAGTTCGTGGTCACCGGCCGGCCGGGAGTAATCCCGCTTAGTCCATAATAATGCCTCTGAAGGAATTTCTGTCAACAGGAAGGAAGAGTTAATAGTCCAAGAGCGAAACAAAGAATACATGACTCCGCTTTTCCTTTAGGTCAACACAGAGTATGACACAACCCGGATCTGACATATTTTTCTTTGTTTATATGTATGTTGGTTTATTTTGTTTCACAAATATCTTTCCATTTTACATATACGGTTCATATAAAGGTGATTTAATATATATATATATATATATATATATATATATATATATATATATATATATATATATATATATATATATAATATCAAGTTGCGTTTTTTCTCGACAACGTGTTACCTGCTATTTTTTGGGACTCAGAATTCCATGCTTAGTCAAGTGATCAATTTTGTTTGTTTGTGTGTATTTTCTTTTTCTTTTTGCCCCCCGCTCAGCGGATGCGGGGGACATTGTTTTCGGTTTGTCTGTCTGTCTGTCTCCCTGTCCGTCCGTCAGGTTTCGTTTCTGTGCGATAACTTTCCTAAATATTATCCTATTTCATTCAAATTTTGGTCAGACATAGCTCTTATGCTTACCTGGGTTGGGATTGGTTTTGGAGTGTCTGGCTTCTGTCTGTCTGTCTGTCACTCTGTCTGTCCGTCTGTCAGGTTTTCGTGTCTGTGCCATTACTTTCCTAAATATTATCTGAATTCATTCAAATTTTGGTCAGTGATTGCTCCCATGCTTACTATGGTTGGGATTGGTTTTGGAGTGTCTGGCGTCTGTCTGTCTGTCTGTCACCCTGTTTGTCAGTCCGTCAGTTTTTCATTTCCGTGCGATAACTTTCCTAAATATTATCTGATTTCATTCAAATTTTGGTCAGTGATTGCTCTCATGCTAACTTTGGGTTTTTATTTGTTTTAAAGTGTCTGGCTTATCTCTGTCGGTCTGTCTGTCACTCTGTCAGTTTGTCAGGTTTTTCGGTTCTGTGGGATAACTTTGCTAAATATTATCCGATTTCATTGAAAATATGGTCAGTAATTGCTCTCATGCATACCCTGGTAGGGATTTGTTTTGGAGCGTCTGGCTTCTGTCTGTCTGTCTGTCCTTCTGTCTGTCCGTCCTTTATCAAGCATGAAAAACAACAAGATCCCAAAGCGGGGGACATTAATTCCACGAATTTGCTTGTTTTTTTACCACCCGGCCTCAGTTAAAAACTTCAACACTTGTCCCCAACAGTGCCCGTTTCTCTTATGCGCTTAAACCGAAGTTATAATGGCCTTCACACAATGTCATGACCAGAGCCGGGGGCGGTGTTAGGCACACAAATGCGGCCAAAAAAAAATCCAAGTTCGGCTCAGCTCGGCTTGCATATAAACTGACCTGAAAGTCTATTCATTTGACGATGTTACAAAGGACCAGCTTTATTTAAATAAGTTACCTATATTACGTGTGACTAATTGTGTCCATTTTACATTTTACTAGTTAGTGATTAAATATCGAGTAGAGTTTTTATCCTGGTGGTTTCCTAAGCCAACACGTTTCATATTTGTCATACTTTGTCAGTCAGCATCAAAATCAACAAAACTAACAATTGGAATGGCGCCTGCAGAAACCCTGTTTCATTTATGCCGATGTTTATGAAAGACCTGCTGGATCCACTGTACAAATAGAAACGGCTGGGAGTTCACGCACACACGCATATACGCGCACATGGAAACACAACTATTTTTCACGCATATACGTGTACATATGGAAACACACCAATTTTCCACGCTAATATATACATGCACATATACGCGCACATGGAAACATAGCTTAATATTCTCTTTGAGTGATTCCATTAATGAGTATGCCCTGCGTATGATAGAGTTAACCGCTGCAGGAGTTGAAAACATCAGCACCCAGTCAAAATTAGCTGAGCGTCACTTTAAACATAAAATTCAGAGAGGTCCTAGTCAAGTGTCCTTGGAAACCTGAAATTAGGTCATGGTGACTTATATTGTGTGACCTATGGGCTGAAAAATGGTTTTGTGCACCCAGACAGACAAGGCACAAATGTTATTCATTTATATTTCTAAGGCAAATATAAGTCAAAAGTTAGCTTCTGAGAGATTTTAGAGTCCCAGATTTTGAATCTACATGGTTAAAAATGTATACTGTGATACCAGAATCATTCATATTTGGAAATTCTGTGCATATTTATTGCAAAACATTCTATTTGTGTACCAGATATGGCGGCCATCTTTAAATCGGCAGCCATCTTGAATTTCAAGTGGCCCGCGTATTTTTTCAAAAGAGTAATGTCTAAGGAGTATCCGTGCCAAATTTGGTGCTTGTATCACCATTTGAAAGATTCCTCTGAAATATTATGTTATCTGCTACACTACATGGAGAAGCAGTCAAAATACAAGTTGAAGCTTGAAAAAAACATTTGTCAAGCTCCATTTTGTTTTGTGACATTGATCGGGCCCTTTGCAGGTTTATTTTCATCTTGACTACAGGAGTAGTTTTTTTTTAGAGTAATACTGATAGACATCACAATGTTTTAACGTGAAGCACTTAACCCAATGTTTGTGTTACATATTTGGTTTGTGGATAGGCCCCATTAAGACCAGTTTGCTGCGTTCGTAATGTCTATCCGTGCCTGCGAATATATACAAAAGCGTAAAAAGCAATATTAGATTCACATTCAATGAAGCAAATAAATATCCTGGCGATTAAAGAAATTGCTAGGTTATAACACAGAAAAGTAAAGAATATCGGAATTGTGACTGAATCACTCCCTCAGCAGGTACGATCCCCCCCCCCCCCCCAACTATTTCACTTATCCGTTCATTTGCAATTCATTCCCGTATTAATTCAATGGCCCATATTTCTCATATTTATTAGCTTTGTCTGATATAGGTTAGATAAGGATTTCTGCTTTGTTGTTCTTTTATCGTTATCGACAAAGCAGTGATCTAATTATACTAATTACACCATGCCATTTCTAAAATGGCAGAATTATACTAAAGATATTGGCTGCATTAATTTTTGAAAACTGGTAACAGCTTACGGTACAAAACATTCTGAACGACTATGCTTAGAATCTTGAATTAACCCTCCTTTTTGCTATCCTTTTATTGCAGGAAATGTTCGCTTTGATCCCATGTGCAATCTGTTAATCCCTTTAAGTTTTATTACATACTGACATCTTCTGAAAGAGTAAATCAAAACGGTAGCCTTGATTATTAACCCGTATGGAAATAAGGATTTTTCAAAACCAGAATACCGGGGATGCATATTACTTCCGCCTTTGGGTTTAAATCAATGTTATAATTGCCGGTGGTAGCACCCAGTCGTTGTCATGTAACTCGACTGTGACCACGCCTCAGGTATGCCTGTTTTTGGTCTTAAAGTTTCTAGGTTGAAAAGAATGTCTTAGCCTGGGTATTTTCCATATTTTCTTGTAACTCCTGGAACCGTGGCGCCATCTATCAGATCTTATGTCAGTGTACCGAACTCGGCTCAACGAAAATCCGTCAACAACGCGTGACGGTCTTCGGCTGTATTCGTTCCAGTAAGCAAATATTATTTTTATTTTAAACAAAACCAAACACATACGAAAATTTTCGACTAAAATAGTAGCTTTATCAATAAGATACGAGCGTAAATTGCAATCTTTCATTGACTATATAACTGACCCAAACATTTGGTGTCGGTACAAAGTCACCAACACGTGGGAGAAGAGGTCAATTGCATACTAAACTCATGGAGGTTGGTTTCCAAATATGCTTTGCAGCTATTACGTCATAATATGGTTACAATTTATAAAATGGAAGAAAAAGGGGAAAATTTAGTGGGTGCTCTTATTTAATTTTATCCTGCGTCTGTTATTCAAATGCAAAAAGGTTGATATGCTCAAAACTGACTGACTATATATATATATATATATATATATATATATATATATATATATATATATATATATATATATATATAGCCCTTACGGTAAGCAATGTAACAGTCATGATAAAAGTACAACCACGACCTTTGTTTTTTTTTTTGGTTTTGGTTTCTTGTCTCTATGACGTCAACTGGTCTATCAGACGCTGTGATGATAAATGGCAGCAATAGCTATGTTGATGGCATTGAGGAAAAGTTAATGTCAAAGGAACCGAACCTCACGAAACGTTTCTTGATCAAACATCAACGGGTCGCCACACGTCACCTGTACTCTTCACGCAGCCACCGTGACCTTTCTCATTAATAATAATTAGTAAGACAGAGAGCAGGTATTGGGAGGGGAGCAGTATATTTTTTCATATATTATCCCCAAAATCCTTTGATTATTAGTTAGTCTACAAAATAACAAACTGCTGAATGTTTGAAAATAAGAATGATTTAAAATCAAGTTAAAAAAAAAAATTTAAGTGTTGAAAACCGAGCACAAACTATATCCGTGTAAACAAAACCTTCTGCTTCCTGCGTAGCGGTTACACACCGAAGTCGTGCCAGGCCTACTTTTGTTTTAACCACTGCTTCATATCGCAAGATTCTCTGTGTTACACAACCAGGCTGGGCACAGAGCAAAGAATTGAAATCAGACCAATGACAGCCTGGTATCACATTGTATATCCAGCTCCAAATTTTAAATATCCCTATTGGTATCTCTATAACTTCTCACATGAAAGTCACAGGGCGGGGGAAGGTTGGATGGCGCGTCGCAGGATTTCCCTTGCGGTTGCTCGGCGATTCCAGACATCTTGTTTTTTTAAGTATTTGTGTGGGTGTTGAATTATGAGTTGAGACATAATGACTGTGTTTTAGGTGTCAGCTACAAAAAGGACGATAGCTTATGGTACACTGACTCATAGCTCCGTGTATAATTGCTTTTCGTTTTAATTTCACTACTGGACAAAATAGTAGAAAAAGAGCTTCAATAAACGAGATTTAATCCTTGTAAGAAGATTGAAAAAAATTTAATGGTAAAAGAGAGGTCCTGGATGACCATTACGTCATTATCATCTAAGATAAAACAAGCATTAAGTCTCCCATTAATGGGCTCGATCCTTTGCTCAAGTTCAATATATTCATTTACATAACGTACTTATGGACTTAAATAGGGCATTGAGATATTTAAACCGTTCGCAATAAATCTCTAACGACGACATTTACCTCTCATTTAGCTAACTAATGTTGAAAAATCAGCGTCATTATTAGTTACTTTAACACTTGGACTATTCCATAAGCACATCACGAAAGTTAGTTACTCTTTCAAGGCCTAAGACCAGAGATACTGCGGGCGATTTTATATATCGACCGGGATCGGTGACCTATTATCAATAAAATGTCAAATTTAAAAGAGATTTTGTAAAGCCATCAGATAATTATATTTTGTTCACGTTTGGTGCTCAGAGTAGAAGTTTCAATTATTCTTTTTAGAGAAAACCCCTCCATGTTTTATATGCGTAACCTAAGCTGCTCTTACATAGAGGTTCTTTGGGTTCGTTTTCGGGTGCGCAAGTTCGGCACCGTCCTGTCAGATGGTACTTGGTAAAACCATGCCTCGGACTCGGACCCCAGACGCGGACTCCCTAGTAATATTCGCCGGACCCTGAATCAACAGGTTATGTATATATTGTTTTGATCGTTGTTCCATAGCAATTTTACGCGTGTTAGATGTTTTACTATTAACCCTTTTAGAATAAAACAACAAATGTTTCTCATGTTATATGTAACATCAACAACGCATGTTTAATTTAACCGGATTCCAACTCGGACTCCGACAAATGAGTGAAGATGGCATGTGTGTAATGGAAATAATTACTTCTGAAAACATTTTCTCCATTTATATTTAATGGTTCAAAGTTTCTTTGAATAAATATCATGTCTTTTTTAACACCATTATTCATCAACACCATTACTTTTCACCTTTAACGGTGGTGAATGTCAATTAACGGTGTTGAAACAAAAAGGTGACAGGATGGATGTAAGATCTAAATTCTACAAACTCGCATTGTTATTCATGAATTTCATAGTTTTATAACGATCACTGTGTTATGTATTTTTATATATAGAACTTGAAATCTTATTTTTAAAAATCTGCCTGCTTTAAGTATTAATTTTCCAAGTGATTACATTTATTGAAATTCAGCACTGTTATCCTTCTTCAAGACATAATTTCAAGAAAAAAAATGACTTGAAACATATTTGAAAATGTCTTTTTAATATCGGTATAATGTCTTTTAACCGAATTAGATTGATAAATTTTCCTTCTATTTATTGCAATTTGCCTTCTGTAGGTTACGGTTGTATTTTGTTTCAGCAATTTTTGTTTTAAGCAATAACACTATTAACTAATAATTAACCATATATTACTGAAATATGTAAACAATAAAATAAATAATTATTTAAACAAATCTGAATATCATAAACACACCTTATCTGTAAATCAAATGCCATTTTCTGATGACTTATGTAAACTAACACATTTAGGTAACTGGCTTTCAGAATTAAGTAGTGTAATTTACTGATTTAACTTCTTCACCATTCAAATATTCTTCGTTAATCTTGCCAATTGAACAAAGAACCACAGGGCTACGAAGGCAATGCACGCACATGGAAACGTATTTAATACATAAAAGGTTAAACTCATAGCCAAACAAAATGCCATGACTTCCTGTCCATCACGAAATCATGAGGTAAACAACGACCAAAGGAGCTAAACGTATTCACGATCTCTGGCTTTGGTTGACAGTCTATTGTCATATCATCATGAAATAACTAGATTTTCCTATCATCTTAATATATGTTTTGTCCATTAGTTCCGATGCCTCACCGTGTAAGCATCTAATTAATCACGGCCGTCTTAAGACATGTTGCTATATTTAAACTTCTCCCTATATAGGATGGGTAGTCTTATTTGAGTTGATAATTTAATTCAATAACGATATTTGAGTCAGTATATCCGGAGGACAGCGAGTGAAAGCTGTCGAAAAGAATTTTCTTTAAAATTTTTTTTTGTTTTCGCTACATCTCCAAATCGACTAATTTGAAAACATTGACGTTTGGTCGGATTAATCACAGGTGACAGATTTACACCTGATATTGAATTTTGACCTTGACCTTATTCTTAAGGTCGTGTCCGGGGCAGACTCCCTGCCATCGTTGCGTGAGTTTGACCTCGGCTTCTTGGTAGCTGTACGCACTCCAAAACCGGTCATGTTTTTAAATAAATTTCTAAAAAAAATACCTATGTAGCGTATTCCGGGTGATTCCGCGGTATTCCGGTGTGTAGGACGACCGTATTTTAAGGCAGAGAGTTTGAAGACTGAGATATTACACCACCAGAAGGTCACTTGAAATAAGATGTAAGACTAATTCATTTAAGATTCCCCGAACTTAATTTGAGTTTCATCCAAATTCCTATAATTTCAGATTCCCCTTCAAAACGTTGTTTCTTTATGTTATTTGCGCATTTAACTGTTGTAATTTTTATCATATGCATTTTCGAATAATCATTGTATATCATTTTATTTTATTTTTTTTTTTGGGTGGGGGTAATGTAGTTGCGCTTAGCGTTTACGGCTAAGTTACGGAACCTAATATAAACAGATCACGTATGCGTGATGAACACATATTTTGTAATGGAGATAAAAAAGATCAGATTCTGTAACACTAGGCAGCGTAAATGTCTAGGGGAATGAATAAAGAAGTTAGTGGTTTTCTGCCAATAAATTACCATAATTTATTCTTATAAACAACTCTAACATTACAATACACTAAATCAATACATTTATGCAGTAAAACAGCGGTGTAACAACAAATCAATACAATCACACAGTAAAATAAACAATGTGCACAGTACCTGGATACCACCACCGTCACAACGATAAGTTCTTTAAATGTATACCTTCGGAGAATGACATTCCAATGTAAAGCCCTTGTAACTATCAAAAAAGTAAACGTGAGGCAGGCAGCATTAAATTGTATAGAGTTAGTTATCGTAGAATCCCTGAAATTACTGGATAATCGGACAGGTCCCATAAACTGACATAAACACGTCTGTGTCCGCTGGAATCTTCTCTCCTCTCTCTCTCTCGGCTCTAAAACACAGCCCCCTATTTATAACTTCTTGCCCCAAGCCGAGAATTTTCCACTTCTCGAACAGTCTAAAGATCTTACATCATACACAGTAAACACGCGTTACAGGAATCATCTAGAAGAACATCGCCTTGTCTCCACACACCAGGGTCCACACGTGACCTCGGCCAGGCGAGAAAGCCAAAAGCTAGCATGACAACGGATTAAACATAGAGTGCAACAATCGGCCCGGCGAGGGCGCCACAACACGAGTAACGCCCGTGTCACACAATAAAAAGAGCACCTGTAACACTCTTAACATCAGTATAACCAACAATATAATTAACATTTTGTACTTTACATGTAAAACATCATCGCTTTTGTCTTGAAAGTTCTTCCACCTGGAAAACTTAAATTTCCTGACAAAGCTGCCAGTGTCATTTGCACCATTTAGTGCATATTCGTCGGAAAAAAGAGCAGCGGTCTTTACAGGTTCCACTAACTCAACAACTGGTCCGAGGGTGATATACCTGTCGTGCTCAGATGAACATGTTACCTTTTAATCTGTATTAAATCAAGAAAGTATACTACCACATGGATATTTTAGAATTTTATGGCCTTGTGGCTTGTGGTTATTGATTGGCCAAAATATTATTTTTCTAATTAAATGTTTCCTTGTAACATAGCAATTATCGTTTTAAAATAGCCATGAAAGTACTTGTTACAACAAAAGATAATAATACATTGCGTTAGCAGCATATTTTCTTGTTTCAGTGGTCATTATTGACATTATAAAGTCACACATTTGGATTGCTGGACACCGTGTAAAAAATGAAGAGAGAAATGCCTTTATTCTGCAATGTCTTCATCAAATTTAAAATATATGAGAACTACATTTAAACAGAATTAATGTGATATTACACCCTTAAATTACGTTAAAAAATTTTTCGAATACGCATCACCATCCATCAGCACCAATGAAGTTTCATTCCACAGTCATTATGGAATGCATCACACACACGTCATAAAGGACTCACGAGAGCACATGTGAACATATATAACTGTTTACCACATTATAAATTTGATATTTCTTTTTTTTGCAGAGAATAATACAATATACTTTATTTTTTTAAAATAAATTTATTCTCTTGATATCATTTCCCTCTTGACAAATTTGACCATAAAGATCAAGGTCACCAATTTTTTAAATCTTCCGAGAACTTTTTTGAAAAAATGTGCATCTGGTTCACAAAAAGATTACATGGACGACGAAAACGATGGAAGACGACGACAGACAAAACCACTAAATATGTCTCCCACCTTCAGAGTAAACAAACATAAAAAATATGATAATCGAATCATCCTGTGACATTTTATGCCAAAATAATATTTTACATTACCGCGTAATAGCCATCTGTAAACAGACATGTTGACTCATAGATGGACACTCCACCTCCACTAATGTTTATCTGGTCCTTTAGGATACTATTTACTGGCTTGACTTGTGCCATTGATTCTTCAGAAATGACACAGAACGTCAGTGCTGGACATATCCGCCTGCACTATAAAGTATGGACAGTGATGATCTGTATGAGAGGGTTACTTTGTTTTTCTCCTTTTATATTCTCATGCACATCTACAATGATAAACTGGAGAAAGTCATATGCAGGTCTTAGCAGGCATCCCTATAACCTCAAGACTAGCAACGTACAAGACAATTACGGTACTTCATTTTCCCCATTACTAGTATGTTCTTCTATAAGTCTGTTTGTTTGTTTGACTGTGACGAAAATATGTTTAGAGGTGGTTGCTGATACAAAGACTGAGTAATTACGCCTTTTCTAAGAGTTCACACAGCACGTTTTTTTTTTGTTTTTTTTTGCTGTAGTGTGGAGTAGTACGAAGCCTAGTGGTTAGGGCGTTGGACCTTGGAGCTGAGCGTCCCCAGTTCAAACCCAGCCGGTGCTTCAATAGCATAATGGTGAAATCTCGCTAGAACCCCAGTGGTTCACCCTTATCATGTGAATACCTTCATCCTCATTTATTAGACAGTGCCACCAACAGGCAATGGACCGATCCTTATAAACAAAAACACTTTTGCTGTAGTGTCTCATCACGGAAAAGCACATACAAACCACAAACTTTGGCAGAAAGTTCATCGTTAAATATTACATAAAAAGTTCTCATTTATGTAACGGTCCCGAACTTCTAATATTTTCATCGCCAAAAGGTGTCGGTATAGAGGAGGGAACGGTCTGGGCCTATTCTAATACGTCCCTATTATAAGTCGTTGCACACTATAAACGTATCTAATACCGCTTCCCTCTTATTACCCAAACATATGATGTTTTTTACGTTTCGTGTTCATAAAAATCGTATTGGGCACGTATCCGCTAAGGTATTTGATTTACTTCTTATAATAATATACATTGCAGTAATAGCTGTCACAAGAGAACTGTGGCATTTATTTTATTATTATGAAATTGCACATTCAGTAAGGAAAGTAAAAGCAGACGATTGTGTTTTTATAAGTTGTTGTATATTAATATGCGATATCATGTATCGATGTTAGGGTGGGAACGTAGGTTTAGAGAACCCAGGTGTTTCATTTAATGTTGGTGTCAGTAAAGTTATAATTCCGTGATAATCGGTTCTTGTCGGTTTTAGCCTAGATGATTTGCCTTAGTAGCATAGTTTACTTTAGACTCCAAACGCAACGTACCTGCATACTTGATATTTCCCATGCTTTTTTCTCTGAATGCGTGTCCATTTTACTATTCATGCATTCAACGACAGGCCACATACTATTGTAAGGCAATAGGCAAAGGGCGATCAGAATGTGTGACGTAAGCGGGCGTATGTAAGCTGAAGACGCTAGACACAATCTCCAAGGGCAGCGCGCTAGATGGTGTAGTCTGACAATGTGTCGGTCCAGAGGAGTCTGATTCAAACAGAATCAGTCAGAGTCTGCGGCCAACCAACATAAAACTCACAAATGGACTTGCTTGTTAAGTTCACAAAAAGACTTGTAAGCAGCCGAAGTGTTTCTGCCGTGGTGAAGCCCAGCAAACAGGCCAGGACAATTGATACGCTGACCAGTGTGGTTAGTATCGAATATTGCCGTGTGCGGAGACATATTTGAGTACAGAGTGCTTGATATATCCAGGATAATACTGCAGTCACAGACATTGCCTGATATATGTTACAGAGAAGGTTGACAGCCTAACCGTCAGTGATTCAGAGAATCGAGTACTTTAAGAGCATAGACTGCCAAGCCAGTACTGATCTGTGGCGAAAAGTGCTAGTGATTCGTGTGTATACAGTTATTAACATCCTGGACTCGAGTAGTACAAACCAAAGTCACGTGCACGACGGTCAGGTGACAAGCGGCCGTGGTGCCATGTGAACTTTATGTGTTACCTGTGCTTACAGCAGGTGTCAGGATTAATCAGGACTCAGTATTTTTTTGTAAACTCTAAGGATTATTATATTTTGTGTGTGGAACGCTCTCCAGAGAATTGTCAGTTTGATTTCATTGTACTTTTATTGATTTTATTACATACGCCTTTCTCATCTTTTTGAGTGTATGTGGCAGTTTCAGCCGGTTAAGTCCACCGTTTAAAAGAACCTGGAAAATCAATTCCTTCGGAGTGTGACAATAGCGTATGCGCTTAAATATTAATTCTTCCTACTGTGTATGCATTGTAGAAACGTTATTCCAGCCGATTACATTTAATGCTCCCAGACACGTTGACGCGAGTACCGTATATGAAGTCGGTATTGAAACTGCTTCACGATGTGGTTTCCTTGATGCGGATCTAAACGAGAATGAAAATCGTATTCAGCGAATAGAGATGTTGTGGGAAGACAGCTTTTAAATAAAGGGGCCCCATCACCTATAAAGCATTTTGAGTTAACACGAAAAATAGCTTCTTCCTTTAAAATAATTCTGTACCTGCCAAAATATTGCCTCGAAACCTTTTACTTACTCCTGTAAACGGGTGTTAAAACGGTGGACCGGGCGCGATCGCAGGTGTCAACATAAACACAGTGCGTAGGGCTGTGTGCCACACGGAGCCACAACACGTGTAAATCAGGAGATGCCCTGACTGACCTGGCCAAAATAAAAAATATAATACATGTCACGCTGGTTGAAACAGCGCGTATTGTCCTTCTTAATCGGACCTCCGGTCACGCGGTCTTGTTATGGTTACACACGTGGACTGTGTTTACCAACATGCAGAGCCATAACAAGGTGTTCAATAGCCGTATGCCAGGAAATGAGAATGTGTGCTGGGATGGTTCTGGTGGGAAACTTTTGTATAAAGCAAAAATTAACCGATAGTGTTAAAGTATAGGTATAATATTGCTCCTGATTATGTCCCTTTAAGGCTTGGAGGATTAATCGTATTTGCAGGCACTGTCACAAGACGAAGTTCCAATGGTGGCGAGCCCCTGAAACCTTGTAACACTTACCGTGATACAGGCTTAATACATCTGTTACTGTTAATGTCGGCAGAGACCTTGCGCTGAGAAGGTGAACGATTTTATCAAGTTCCATTGGTGCTCTCCAATATGGTTTACAAATCATAACTATTTTTGTCTTAGCTGGAGTTTGAGTGTCTTTGAATGTATTCGTTCTTGGGGTTTCTTTTCCAGGAAGTTGGAGCTAGGCCAGTCAATAATGTTTCCTTCTGGTAGGAAAGTCTCCATGGCCTTCATTTATCTCCTTATCGTCTGTCACCGGCTTTCTCTACACTGGCAGTCAGAGGAATTTCATCCTTTCAATGTCTTTTTATCCTGTGACCTTTTCTATGATCTTGTTGAATGTTCCCCTTTTTCAGTCACCGTCTTGTTACAACAAAGCACATTCTCATAAAATATTTCATTTTGTCTAGAGCATCACGCCTTGAGCATTTACAGTTTTACGTTGAATCTTCTTTCTTTCTTAATACTTTTTGTGATTGTAGAGGTCGTAAATTAAATATCGATGCTTTCTTTCAGTGATGTCAAGCCCTATCTTGAGCACTAGTAACGCATTGTTTTAAGTTTTCCCATTACCAATTCACCTTACCCAGAAAACATACAAACATTTGGTCAGCTGGTACTTTATATTAATTGTGTATTGCCTTAGGTTTTAAACAATTTATATTTCAGCCAGTTTCTCTTTGTCGTTCTTCTTGTTTAACTATAAAGGCCCACAAATTATATCGCCGCTAACATTTTCTTTGATATTTTTACGAATCGGAGCATGCCACTTGAATGTAGCCAATTTATGCTACTGTACTACAAAAAATTCTTAAATTAAAAAAAAATAAATAAATAAATTTGGGTTTATCTTGATCATATTCACCATTTCAAAAACTGAATCATTTTATTTTATTTCGTATAGACAAGCTCTCCGCGTATTGATGAGAAAAATATAAAACTAAATGTATTAGAACACAGTTACAATAAAAACGGTAAATGTAATATAATAATAATGATAATAATAATAATAATAATAATAATAATAATAATAATAATAATAATAATAGTTATCATAATAATTATCATAATAATAATCATTAAAAGAAGAAGAAAGAAAAAACTGGTAGCAGAAATATCAGCATTATTTTGTTGTTGTTCTTATCTATCTTCTTATCTTATCAATTATCAATAATATATTATTATTATTATTATTATTATCATCATCATCATCATCATAACATAGTATAATATATATATATATATATATATTTATATGTATACACATATATACATATATACATATTGTTATAGGTGCCCTTTTTATTGTGTGACACGGGCGTAACTCGTGCTGTTGCGCTCTTGCCTGGCCGCTTGTTGCATTCTCTGTTAAATCCGTACTGGTTGAACTCTTGTTTTCATGCTAGCTTGGGGCGAGCTCACGTGTGCACCATGGTGTGTAGAGACACAGCGATGTTTTTCTAGATGATTCCTGTAACGCGTGTTTATCGTGTATAATGTATTATTCTTCGAATGTTCGAGAAATAGAAGGTTCTCGGCTAGAGGTGAAAAGTTATATAAAGGGGCTGTGTTTTAGAGCCGGGAGAGAGAGAGCAGAGAAGATTCCAGCGGACGCAGAAGGTTGTGTGTCAGTTTGTGGGACCTTTCTCCTGGATTTTTTGACGGGTCTTGTTTGGACTTCAGTTTACTTTCTAGATTGTTACAAGAGCTTTACATGGGACTGTTGGAGAGTATACATTTTAAAGAACTTGTCGGTGTGGCGGTGGTGGTATCCGGATACTGTGCACTTTGTTAATTAGGCTGTGTGATTATATTGATTTGATGTTATACTGTTATTTTACTGTGTAATTGTATTGATTAAGTGTACTGTAATTTTAGGGTTGTTTTAAGAATAAATTATAGTTATTTGTTGAGAAAAGAAACCACTGACTTACTTATTCATTCACCCAGACATTTCACGCAGCCTGGTGTTACAAAATCTGATTTTTTTTATCTCCTTGACAAAATTTGGGTTCATCACGCATACGGGATCTATTTATATTAGGTTCCGTAAGAATATATATAATTATACAAATAATTATAATTATAATTATAATTATAATATAACTATAATTATACAAATATGGAGGAATAAAATTTTGTCAGTTATTTTTAAAACTGCGCAGGTTCGTGCAACATACTGTTGCACTTATCAGGTTAGACTGTCTGATTGAAATGGTATGGTTAACAACGGTACACATTTGAGAGGTGGTTATGTTGTGTGGGCAGTCCTTGGTTATATAATGGTTATAGGTTATCCCGTACGTTTGCTGCTTATTATTTCTAATTAACAATGCACGAGGTGCGTGCAACAATAATCTTAATTAAACAAGGTTTCGAGAACAATGCTGCGGTTTGGAAAGGCAAGGTCCATCGGTCAGGGAGTAAAACGCATATTGTCATAGAACAATAGTTGTCGGCATCCAGGTGGGTCAGGTGGTGTGTTCACAAGTACGTTTCCTGACCAGCATTAACTTTAAGGAACGGTTCTTTTGTAAGGAAACAAAGCTGTATTATTGGCTATCATTATTATCAGACAGTCTTACCGGATGAGTGCAACAATATGATGCACGAAAGTGGGCTGTAGAAAAATGTCCGACAAAATTTGATTCCTCTATATTTGTAATACTATAAAGTTCGTGTCATACCATAGAGCACTCTAGCAGTTGCTCATTGCAGAAAAGTAGATTAATTTATATATATAATTATTAGGTATTTTATATATTTGGCTTTTTTGGCACCTTAATATAACTGACACACTCCAACTCGACCAGCCGTACTGGTATCATTTACTTCTGATTGTGAGCCAGTTTTTTTTTAATTGAACTTCCGGCAAGCGCATATGTGTAATGGACATGAGAACAATACACAGTAAGAGATGAAGGCGACAACGTGATGTGTGACACGGTTATAGTGTATACCTTTCATCTTACCGTCTATGGTTACCAGCTCGCCGCGCCCAGGAATACGGTATATTCAGAAATCACCCAACACTGTTAAACCATGAATAATGACCGGTGGCTAACATTCAAATCCCTGTAATTGATCCTTTGAAATGACACATTTTTTTCTAGAACTCTGAGTTCTGCAATTCCTGCTATAAATGGGTTTCGGACAAGTCATGTCATATGGCAACTCTGCATGTTGCTTACTACAGGCGCCGAAGAGGTGATATTGTCTGTCTGTTTGATTTGTAGGTGTGCCTACAAAAGTATTTCCAAATTTGCAAACACCCTTCTATAGAGCACAAGCTGAGTTGCAGAATGTGTACACATGAAGGGGTCAACATAACAGTAGTTGTTAAGGAAAACTGAAAATTATAAGTAAAACCTGGAAATACGACAACCAAGGGCACCTCGACCTGGAGCAGTCGGGACCGTGAATAAGTGGTCGTTATTCTGAGGTGGTGGCTAAACTTGGGTGTACGTTTGGCGCGGTTTTACTGTACTAACATAATCGCGTGAGCTAGTTCTGAGACATTAATAAAAAAAGGTCAGAGAAGTATGCTTTTATACCTCAGCAAATTTACAATGATATGTGTACAATTAGCATGGCATTTGGGAGTCATTTGTATTGCCGCTTCTCACGGAAACTTGAAAAGAATTCAGTTAAAAAAACCAGATAAGAGCAGACGCTGGGTTGTGTCTCACGTGACCCTTGATGACGTGGGTATCAGGGGATTATGTAGGATACAGCAGGCTTACTGGGAAAACAGTTCAAAGGGCCCTCTGGGTATTTGGCAATGACTTTCAAGTAGTCTTCATATGATAGTGTAAATGTTTATTGTTTGAACGGAGTTGGTTCATAAATATAGCAGGCATAGTCCCTGTGCCAATTTCTACAAATGGGTATAAAGTTCGTGTTTTGCTGCACCCAAAGTCACAATTAGGTTTGATGCTATATTCTAGTAGAACAACTTTAAAATGTAATAACATGTTGAATGCGATTAGAAATGTTATAATAGCTTATTTTAATGGGATGAATACATTGATTTATTTGCTAAAATCTATTTATACATTTAAAAATTTAAATTCTAAAATTAGTATTTAATTATTTAAACATATATGTGTTCTAATTTTATTTTAATATAACCATTTGTCATATTTTAAAACGTAATTGTAATTTTGCGTTAAATTAGGCAAAGCAATCTGTTCAATGAACTGAATCGAATGAAAACCTTACTCCTGTAATATCTCTTGTTTTAAATCTTCATACCACGCTACTTATTTAAGTTAATTAAGTAATCAAATACATTTTTATCTAACATTTACATTAACTTTGCATTAAACGTTGTAAACGAACATGTATATTTCTTTTGGATCGTCATAAGGAAATTTATTTGCATTCTCTTTTATCTATTTGAAAGAAGTATGTAAACGTTTGGTCTTTAATCGACAATTTTAGAAGTTAAATATGAAGCATTTCAAAGGAATTTTCAGGTTCATAGGTATTTTGCATGATCTGAATTTACATAATTTAGTCGAGTTGCCAGTAATGGGTACCCATGATTTGTCTATAGTACAAGGGTTCTTTAGCTGGGTTGTCCTCACGACGACCTTGGGAAATATTAGTAATATTCAAATTAGGGCCGCCATTGACGAAAATTATATTTTCTTCAATATCTCCAGAACTGACCATGAAAACTGGTCGGACATTGTGTCTAGACCAAGTTTTTTAAGGTGAGAGATTAAAATTAAACCATAATAGCAACGGTTTAGCTCGTATTTAAAATTTTAATATGCAGATTAGCCCCGCTATTGATGACGATTCTATACTTTCGTAAATATCTAAAAAAAAAAAAAAAATAACCAGGATAATTTGTCGAACATTTTGTCTAGACCTACGTTTTAATGGTCAAAGATCCATATGAAACCATAATAGCAACGGTGTAGTCAGTATTTTTAACTTTAATATACAAATTTGGTATGCCGTTGGTGGAACTTCTACTCTCTTCTTGGAAAACCGTGAAAACCATTTGATTATCTTTGGACAATCAGCGAACCCAGACATGGTTAAACACCATCGGGACATTTGCGGAGGTAATGGTCCAGGTGTAATTTTTTTTAATTCGGTTGTTATCGTGCAATATGGGGTCGCTTAAATGCATAAAAAGCAAGACATAGATTGTAACTGTCCTATACACTTGTTGTACTATGAGATTTTTCCAGATATTTTTGTTTAGGTCGAAAAAAGAGGGGGGGGGGGCGCCCCTTGCTCCCCTCCCTAAATCCGCCTTTGACAATTTTTATCTTTATTTCACGAATGGTAATAGATGATTCCTGTACCGGTTCTATTTGACTGACTATTTACATATTATCCCCTTAATCTTTCTAGTAAATGTTATATGACAAGATATATAGAAAAATGTATTAGATATAATTATTTCGTTATAAGAACATTTTACATTAACGTCCTATTTAGGCATTTGGCGACAATTTCTGGATGACAACCCCCATATGATGATGCAAGCATATGTGAGGAATTCATTTATTTTTTAGAAAACAAAGTCCGATGTACAGGAACCAGTTCAGATCCACTGGAATAAATATGCCTAGGCGTACATCTTTCGCTATGAATGCAAAATTGATGTACCTTTTGTTAACAGCAAATAAATCAAAATGTGTTTGAATTCGCGTTGAATGTGATTGGACAATGATATCCATCGCTACCAAATTTCAAAATTCATGGTACATAGAGACGTAAGGTTGTTTTACTTAGTTCTGGCATCTTACCACTCTGTTTTGGGCTTGTGTTATTTATAGGTACGCCGATCATACTAAACATTCTGCTTGTTTTATCGATATATATCTTTTCGAGCTGCACCGTATTAAATCTAAGTTACCATATCTGCAGTCAAGGGTAAACGAACATTAATCAAGTCCTAGTGGTAGAAAATGCCTATTTGTATTTTTTATTCCTATCTTGATATGCCTTTAGTTTGGGTCTGCCGGTTTGGTCTTGCCAAACTTTTTCGCTTCTATAATATACTATATTTTCAGTTACTTCAGTGTATAATTAAACTGCTCCCTTATTAAAACAGTCTGATGAATACCAAAAACAGAGCATTGATTCTGGCCTGCTTTATCCGATATAATTTAATCGTATCTGATGAACACTCTAATTCTACGAAAAAAAAACTTGGCTCCATAGATAAAAATAATTGACAAAGGGCGGGCTACTCGTCTCCTAGCCTCGAGATCCACTACAAGCTATATTTAGGGTCTATGTTTGTTGCATCAAACATCCAGACAGGTGACCACAATAGCGGCGTTGTCAGGTTATCCAGTAATTTTACCTATCCTGATTTTTTTATACAAAATGCAGGCGTCGGATGCTATAATATGCACAAAAACTAACAATATACAAACGTGATCTTTTGGAAGCTATAATTATCAGAGTTTCCAACTTATTTTTAAACATAATTGTCTTTAATAGCTACACTGTGACTTTGCCGAAACGATTTTTCTAATTCGAAAATTATTTCGTTTGTAATCTTGTAAAAATCTGTGACCAGGAGGGCCTACTGATCGAAATATCATATTTCTTAGCATTTATTCCCCTCTGAAGATTTAACTGTGCATTTAGAGAATGGCATGATAAAATGACATGTAATTTGACATTTTGACTAATTAAATAATACTAGTATCTCACTTAAGATTTTATATGCAAGGGATAATACAGTTAAAACCTGTCGAAGATATCAAAGCAAAGCTCTGCGAAACCATCGGCCTTTCAGCATTTTGCCTTGGGTATTTAACCGTACCCCTTCATCTCCGAAAACTTATGGCCCAGCCACGGAACTACCTCTTAGTCAATCCACTTTATCAACGTTTCAAAATGTAATATTGCAAAAATGCTGTTTCTTTAAGAAAAGCCTTCATTCGTTGAAAAAAAAATTAAGATACACTTGAAATCTTATTTATAAGGTTTTGTTTGAATCAGTAACCGTTAAAACCTTGATATAATTTGTGACTTAATATTATGGTCCATCTTTTAATAATGCGGAAGCTTATATGATTTTTTTTCCAATGGTCGTATAACAATCTTGGCCATGAAAACCTAGGATTTCATGTTTGAACAGTAACCATGGTTTCCAGGTGATATTTTAAAAGAGGGTTTCATCAATGGGGACCTGTATTTGCAAATTGATATTCTAAATATGAAATAAATCGTTGTAAATACTGTTTCAAGTGTATCTTTGACCATAAAACCTAGATCTAGACACGGCGTTTGACCAATTATAATGGTTAGTTCTGAATATATTGAAGAAAATAAAATTTTCGTCAATGGCGACGCTAATTTGCATATTACAAAAATTGTCCAAGGTCGTCGTGAAGACAACCCATCTCAAAAGTGTCATTAGACACTTACCATCACACACCCATCGGGAAAAACCTTATACTCAAGACAAATAATAGGTTCTATATGGAGTATATAAATATTTATATATATATATACACATATATACGTGTTTTCATCAACACATCTAGTGTTGATAAATAAACAATTCCTCTCAAATATTCATATTAATCTCTAAGCATGTGATCAAACCCGTCATGGCTATATGAATGTGAATAGAATTACATTCTATGTGTGAAATGTACTTATTATTTTATGAATTTACGGGGAGAACTAATTTTCATCATGAATAGCTGTCAATAGTCATGGATATTTGTTATGGAATCAAAACTATCCTCCACGACAGCTATGCGACAAATTGCTATACGACATATTGCGAATGCATTCGTCTCAAAAGTGTCTTAGAATATTCGTGGCAATTCTCAATTTCCTTGCGTGATTCGCAAAGTATCGCTCAAATTTT
The DNA here is from genome assembly GCA_026874595.1 of Sipunculus nudus. Classification (NCBI taxonomy): domain Eukaryota; kingdom Metazoa; phylum Annelida; class Sipuncula; order Golfingiida; family Sipunculidae; genus Sipunculus; species Sipunculus nudus. The sequence goes on along the minus strand of CM049313.1, from coordinate 4,015,331 downwards.
GAACATGTTAAACAGATCGCAAAACAAAATTCCCAGAGGCGAATTTTGTCTCAACACGTCTCAAACATGTCGCGAAGTATTCTCAAGTCAGTTTCCATGAGTCAGAAAGTGCGAGAACTGCGAGACAACTTAAGAGGGGTTTGCGACCTATATGCAACTACATTGCGAATATTTGGAGATAAAAAATGAAAATCTGACATTCCGGGGGCGAATTGTCGTGCGAATATTTCATAAATGTCCTGCGAATGTCTAGTGAACATCGCACGACATTCGCACGAGGGATAAACGAACTCCAGCCGAATTCTGAGCCAAACACTCGTCCGATGTTCGCAAACGTGCCGCAAGTACGACTAAGTGTAACTGCAAGTGAATATTATCGCTAATTCGCGTATTTTCTCGCAATTGTTGTGTCTCCAACAAGTCGCAAGGCTGTCGCAGCCTAATGAGACACAGCCTTAACTCTTGGTATATGTACATCAGTACAATACCATTCAACAGAGCTCTCAACCAGGGAGGGGGCCGACCGCGAAAAAATCTCACCGCATCGGCTGAGATTCGAACTCACTGCCTCCCGGCTTTGCGTCCTGCGCTCCATCCCTGAGCTATAGAAGCCGGTACGTGTAATTAAGCTAAGTACATCTTTATACAAATACAAGGCACTTTTGTACAAACGCATGTTGTGTTTGCGGGCAAAATAATCCAATTGTCACATGTTAAGTAAACCACAACAAGTTAAAATCTGAAAAGGTAAAATAATCATTTTATATATGCGGTTCCCCCGGGTTAGATTCCTTGCTGGTGGTACAATATAGGAAAGTGTTGACTGACAGGTGGCCTGTATTTGTCAGTTGCGGTGACATCGCACGATGTCTAAGAAGGTTGTTCTAAGAAGCAACGTACCTACTGCAAGCCCTGGTGGGTTGATGGTATTAATAAATCTTGATGCGTGTGGACTGACGGTAAGAAGCCTGGACAGTAAAACGCTCAGATATCTGCGCTAGCGATCAGGGTTGATCCCTGGCATGGCTATAAGAGTGAGTTGAAGGGTCGTTTTTTTTTCTGTTGGTCCTCCGGTTTCCTTCACCCCTACAGACTACCGAGCGACACCATTCGAGCAATGGAGAGTGTCATGCACCACCGGCTTCTGTGGCTCAGGGGTAGATTTCAGAACTCAAATCGTGAGTTCGAATCTCAGCCAAGGCGGTGAGATTTTTCACGGTCGCCCCCACCCAGGGTGAGCGCTCTGCAGGCTTAATGGGAAGGCCGTGCCCAACGGCCGTGTTTCACTTACAAACGAGTGCGCCTTTCGGGGGTTCCTCGATGGTATAACCCAATAGTGGGTGACGATTACGCACCCAGGGCCCGCAGGTGCAGTAGTCACCGGGCCTGGTTGACGCCAGGATATACAATGAGAGGAAGCGTGTGATACTGCCCTGTCACGTAGTCTGAAACCGGAATGGAATTCTGCAGATTAACATATATGTAGTAAAGTAAGCATAAAAAAATGGAAATGGAGGCGGTTACCTCCACCAAAAAAATAAAAAAAAAAGTGTCATGCACCAGTAATTATATCTAGTTTAACAATCCCTGCCCTGGTGCATTGTGTGGGTCAGTTTTTTTTTACTCCAAATGTCGCTAGTTCGTGTTTGCCAATTTTGTAACTCCGACTACTCGCTAACCGTCACACAGCAGGTGCGGTAGACACCGGGCCTGGGTGACACCAGGATATGAAATAAAATGACAGAAGGTAATACCGCCCTGTTACGTTGTTCCAAACTGAAATAAACTCTGCAAATGTAAATACTTAGCTTAAGAATTAATTTAGGAGGAATTAAAAAATGGAGGCGGTTACCTCAACCAAAATATATTTAAAAAGAATAGTCACTGACAGTCGCAACCGAATGAGATCCGGGCTTAAATACTTAAATAACCACTCTGGAAAAGTCCGAAACTCTCTCTCTCTCTCTCTCTCTCTCTCTCTCTCAGACGTATTATTCTTTCCGTGCGTTTCCGACATATTTAACACGCTTGGTTTCTTTAATTGGCATCGCTCTTATAAATAAGCATTTTCTGTGCTATCCTTGAATCAGGTTATATATTGTTTAACTATGATTAATGATGGAGACAGGAGGATAGGTTACAGTGACAGACGGACTTTTTTACCCTGGTTATTAAAACACACGAATAGCCCACAGCAATGGAAAGGCGGCGTGCAGAACACCTGTGGCTAATTTATGACACCTATATTTCAGCGCTAGAAGCGGCCTGCCATGGAAAAAAATCATCCAATAGGCGAGTTGTCTGTTCACGGAAATCTATATACTTTTGGGTGTGGTCACACTCGGTTGACCCGACGTGAGTGATCTAAGCTTGCGAGCTCCGCGGTCTCCAGTATCTTAAGTATTAAAGTAACGGTACAGCCGCGAGTGCAATATGCATACATCAGCCAGCGTCATGTTCTCAGTAAATGATCGATATTTAAGCAGTATCAGTGACTAGTCCGACGCACCCTCGTCCAATTGTAGCTCAGTATTGAGAGAGAAAGGCAAGCTGCTCCTCACTACGACGAGTAATTGGTTCAATAGAGAATCGACGGCGAGATGCTCAGCTGCCGTAGGCAGCTTGCTTGGCCACTTGGCCAGGAGTGATACTTGGTTTCGAGGGACCGCCCGGACTTGACATTAGCTAACACAAGTATTACTGACAATCGTCAGCTTGCAAACTAGTTTTGCTATTTAACAAAATGTATAAAAACTAGTAGGTATAACATTTTAAACGCAAACATCAATCTAGAAAAAATGGGAACTGAAAGGGAGCCCGTATTAAGGTTGCTTTCCTCAGTGATGTGCACAGACATGTGTGAGCTTTTTATCTTTTCATGTGAACGCCATCATAGACAAATGTGGAGCTTAAAGAACACGTTCACTTTGTGTTGACATCGAGTTAAGGGAAATACACATATACTAATGAAATGCATTCTTCTGGACGCGATGGTTAAAGTAGACTTGGAACAAGAAAATAACTTCCATTTAAAAGAGACATAAACAGACTGGTGAGATACCTGCCGGTTGTATTGAAGAAATAGACAAGATTGGAGATCGCAAAATGGAGACTTCAGACAGTCAAGGATTAAATGCCTCTTTTGGCGTCACAGGTACGATGGGCACAAGGATGGTTAATTCTTCTATACCACGTGAGCTGGAATTCACGGAAGACAGTTTGGTCTCTATCATATCTTACAGCATTCTCTTCACAATTTCAGGAATTGGAAACCTCAGTGTCTTTGCCACACTAGTCCGGAACCGGCGTCGACGGTCGCGAGTTAATACCTTTATTTTACACCTGTGTATAGCTGACATGTTGGTCACTTTTATCATGATACCTATGGAGATCGGTTGGCACGTGACCGTTTCGTGGCGGGCAGAAGACGTAGGGTGTAGGATTTTTATGTTCTTTCGAACGTTTGGCTTCTATTTATCATCGTGTATACTTGTGTCTATCAGCCTCGACCGGTACTTTACCATCACGCGACCTTTGAACCTCCACACCGCTAACAGAAGAGGCCGACTAATGCTCGTAGTTTCGTGGGTCGTCAGCACGGGGGCCTCTTTGCCTCAGGTAGGTTGTGTTACCATTTAAATCGGGATCGACAGGTGTCACTACCTGGAAGGTCTTTTTTCCATATAAAAATTTTTAGTTACAGATAAAAAAAACATGTTTCAGTGCAATGGATCATTTATACAATCTTAGAAACATTTCTGGAATTTCATACACCTGAATGAATTTAAAGTGCGACTATTGTTATCCGCACAATTCAACAAACCGGTCCGATGAGTAATCCTGCATGCAACAGTTAGATACTCGTTAGTAATAAGACATCCCCCCCCCCCTTTCAAAAATATCTGTTCAATGTTAACTTACCAAGATTATCAGCAAAATTTCATTCAAATACGTTAATACGTTCATTTAACATCGAGTTAAATTCGACGACACGACAGCCGTGGATTTTTAAGGTAAAAATAAAAACGCTACAAATGGGACGGTCAAACTTTTATGTGTAGATCTTGTTCTCAGACATCTGAAACGCAAATAAAAGTGACATTCTATATATGTGGTACGTATAAGCTATGGTATGCGTAAAGAAATAGGACACATTAGTAGAAGTGTTTTCGTACATAGGTATGCGTATGCAGCATTCCGAAAGCTCACAAAAGCAATTGAAAACGCATATGGATGCAAATGGACCCTACAGTTTGACGTTAGCGATAGGATATTTCCATGACATCATTCTTCTCTGGTCCAGCATCTCTTGCCTTGGTTTAATTAGTGCAATACTGGGATACGTATATCAAGGAATCACGGAATGGAATCACGCACCGTCACCCGGCCGCCGAGGGTCAGTCAGAAACATCAATATTCTTGTAACATTGCTAATATTAATAAACAGATTACACCAAAGTATTAGTATACATTCAGTTAAGAGGTAAAAATTTGTCATTTATTGTAAACAGGTAAATCAGTTATCATTGGTAGAATATATGATTTATCAAGTCGAACTATCTTATGAGAAACTCAGAAATAATTTCCCTGATCATTAGCGTTGCCTTGTTCACAGATGACAGGAGACTGGACGTCTGATAAAGTGGCAGTACTTTGGTTCATTAAGGCTTTCAGGCCTAAAAATATATCTGATTGAATAACTTTCTGCTGAGATGAATACTTAATCATAAAATGCTTATTCATTGGTGGCCGTTGTCTCCAACATGCTGAACACCCGCTTCAGGGATTATCTCCTATAATCTCTATAGTTTTGTTTGGCAACAGGCGGCGGATGGGAGTGTACACAGGAGGTCAAAACTGGAACCAGCTGGTGATAACACATGTATAGTGTGAATAAGTTTATTTCTTGAATATATATATATATATATATATATATATATATATATATATCCCGATGACCTCAACTTTTATAAATCATGTGATATTATATAACTCTTCCCATTGCTCTCTTCATCCTCGTCAAGGAAGCTATGTTTTCATTCATGTTAGTTTGTCTACTTGTTGAGTTGTTTGACTGTTCACATATTCATGCAAAAACCAATGGACGGTTTTCACGAAAGTCTGTAGAGGGATGGGACACAATCTAGGAAAGATTTTAAAGGTAGCGCGTATCCAGATAATTTGGATGGTCATGTTGCATGCTTTTGTTGTGCAATCTATTGAATGATAAAGTCTCTGAAAATATTTAAGATTCTTACCAAATGAGTTCGTCCATTTAATAGATCTACTGTTTCAATGGGGACTTTGCTGAAGGAATATGCGGGCGAACCAACAATAAAAACCGGGTTTTGTCAGTGTTTATAGGTTTTAAATATTAAAGTAGTTTCCACTTTTATCATCTATTAGATAAAGAAGCATTCTGTCTTGAATTGGGTCAGCGGAACATAAGCCCTGTCTTAAAGGTAAATAATCAATGGAAATGATGTGTATTATTTGACGAAATTAGTTTATTTTGGCTGAATACAAAGGCTTCCTTAGTAAACCATGAATGTACTATCTCATGTTCACCTTTTTATACGTTGTTATGGTCCTGTGTGTCTGTAAACTCAATCCACGTGTGTCTGTTGATCTGAATAAGACTTCGTGACAGGAGGACCGATCTAGTGCATGCGCAGCAACTCCCAACCAAGAAGAAACATGAATAATAATAGAACAAAGAATGAAACAAAAATTGGAAAGTTTGAAAATTGCAGAAGTTTTGCGAAATTCCCAATTGACCAACAGATGGCGTGCGCGCTGTTTCTTTTGGTAACGGAACCCGTCTCCATTCTTTTAATGCTAACATAACTACGTATATGTACATCTGCAGAGAATTCCCTTCCGGTTTCGGAGTACTTCTTCTCATTTTATATCCTGGCGTTAACCAGGCCCAGTGAATACTGCACCTACAGGCGCTGAGTGCGTAATTTTCTGGGTCATACCACCGATGAACCCCCGAAAGTCGCGCTCGTTTGTGAGAGAAACACGGCCGTTGAGCACGGCCTTCCCATAACGCCTGCAGAGTACTCACCCAGGGTGCGGCCGACCGTGAAAAATTTTCACCGCCTCGGCTGAGATTGAACTCACGATCTCCCGGCCTTGAGTCCTGTGCTCTACCCCTGAGCCACAGAAGCTGCTTGCGTGCGCCATATGTTATGCTGATTGGGATCGATGCGAGTTCTTTAGACGCATGTACAGGAGAAAGCAAACAGTTTTAGAACGAGATACAGTCAGATACTTTAACATTTTAAGGGAACCCACTTTGTTTGTATATGGTATGTGAATAGGACCCTTTAAACCTGTCAGTGAACATAAAATTTATCAATGTTCATTATTGATATATTTAAGATCTTCTATTTACTGAATATTTATATTTTATCAACACTGGTTTATCTTGGCTTATAGTTACGCATGCGTATCAAACGTATCATGAGTATCTATTTACTAAGTATTCACGCTTCTGCAGTTGTTTATGTTCTAAAGGCTGCTCATGTGAAAAGTAGATAAAAGGTTTCTTATAAACTTAACTTTTTTTAATAACCTGATACAGACGAAGGAAAACCGTGAAAACTCAATTTTCTGTAGGCTGTTTAAAACACTTTCTAATGGCATGAAATATTTTTCAGTCTTTATTTTGCCTCCTCTCGTTTAAATAATCAAATGTCTTTTCCCTATCAGTAACCAGATATTTGGCTTCAGACAGGGTTCTTAGTCATTTTGTGACTGACCCTGATATTTGAACTTAGGCCCTATGGGTAATAACCTAAAATATAAATTTTAAGCGAAATACAAACAAGAAACGATAGTGTCGCAACCTTAGCGAAGACTGTTCCGTGATGTGCTGTATTTGCTCCAGGGAAATTAACTTAAAGGCTAGAGGTAAGATAGCGCTGAATGAAATAAAGCCTTACGAAGCTCATTTTATTGGCATTTCACATCATGTTGTCGTCTTAGTGTATATATTTTTCCGGCCTCTGGGTAATATACGTATTTTGCTCCGGTGAGCCTTATCCCTAGGGGCAAACGAACAAGCAAAAGCGTGGAGGTGGGCAGCTCTTGAGGATTAAAAAGGATTGCAATTTACAGACATTACATGTTGATTGACGCCCCCCCCCCCCCCCTCTTCCATCCTTCTGCAATTCAGACAAGCGGATAAAATATTCGAACTTAGTATAGGAGATAAACATTTGTAAAGTTTAAAATTTGTTATGCTTCAGCTTAGGTTCAGACAGACTTGTACTGTCAAATGACCTTTATATACTAACCCATGTCTTCCTTTTGGTATCCTACGTAAAAACTGATTTCTTTGTGTAATCTGATAGGAAACTGCGGTAGGGATTAACCCTCCAACATGACGTTTAATGTGTGATTATAAAACCAAAAGTTTCATTTTGTTGTTTTCTGTTGTTTTTTCTATTTTCATAATCTGATAAACAGAATATCTTCTTTCTACAATGGTGGCCGCCATCCTAATTTTAAAACCATTGTGTTTTTTTCAACACCATTTAATCCGAAAATGTAAACGGTTTTTGTTCAACAATTATTTACTATCCTTGGCCTAATTGGAGTTAATGTGTTATATTTTAGATTGTGTTCTCAGATATTTATTTACCGGTAATTGGTTATTTCAATAATTCGGGAAACCGGAAATGTTGTTTCCTTGTTGCTATTTATGTTTCTGAAGTTTCTATTGCAACTTTCTAAACATGGAATCTCCAGTTGAAATAAAAATATTCCAACTAAAATGAGTGTAGACAATTATGACGTGTTGAAACAGAGCATAGTTATGACGATGGGAACGACGAACTTGTCTCGGCGGCTTTTAACACGCTGCGCAGAATCGGACCACAGGAGTAGGACTGTGTATCTCTGCCAGATAGGATTTATAGCTTTGAAATTCAAACCGTACAGTATTACTCTGCGTTCTAAATACACAAAGGGCGAAGGTACACATGTATTGAAAAGGGGAACGTAGTATGTGCCAAAACGTTGAATAAGGATTTTTTTTCAAGGCAAATTACATAAACATGGGTGTGTTTGTGGTGAGGACTTAAACGAATACATAACAATTGGTAAGCATGCGCATGTGAAAGGTAAACAGAAAGTGTTTCCTTGAAATGTAAAAAAAATGGATTTTTAAGTTTGATTGTTCAGACAAGTAGTCCGGTCCCCAAGTGCCTGAAAGAGGTTCGTTTAGAGAAGAAGCGAAAGGCTCGGCTTCTCATTCTCATGATTTCCGGTAGACTGGTTTCTCCGCAATAAAACTCAGCATGTCAATCTATTTTTAACCTGTCCTTGGTCCCAGTCTTTCTTTATGGGACGCATTCATGTGTAATGCAGTATTTTGAAACGATTACCATATTGGATTTCAGCATGGCAACCTGGCGTGACCAGAATGAGTGTAGAACAAGTCTACTGGAAATTTTAAAAGCCATTTGGATAATGCTTGCTTAAGTACACTCTTCAATGAGTAAATTTTGTAGACTTCATATAACTGGACACGTTCCTTTGACAACTGGTGCGTTTACAATTGTGGGTCGGAATTATATCTGTCCATTTTTAAATTATTTTGTGAGGTTGTATTGTATGGCTCATTTGTTAATCAGGTTTCTCAAGCCTGTTAAAGCGAGTGATTTAGAAACTTCCAGGAAGGATTTTTTTCCTTTTTAAAATGTTTTGTTATTTTTTTTGGTTAATATAAATGCACCTCGCAATAATTTAATAACATGCTGGAATAGTCGTTTAGTCCATACCTTTGACGTCGCCAGAGAATACCCTACGGTTGTAGGTCTGTATATTGTTTGTACAACTTCCTTTCAATTGTTCAATTTTGTTTTCATTAGTAAAACAACAGACTTCCAACAAAGAAAGAACGAAATTGTGCCCTTATTTTATCTCGATTTCTTTTAAAGAAATAGACATAATTGATATCATATTTAATTGAGGAGATAAAGTAAGTTTCTGCCCGCCTTTCCCTGGGGATTTCAGTCTACAGCTTGTCTTCTCCTATTGTCTGGCTCTTTCCGAAGTACACGGTCCTTGTCCTGTTTGTCTATGGTTTCTTGTCTGATAAATACATGTAATATAATCCTAAGTAACTTTTTCGGTCCATCTTATCTTTGCATTTGTCGAAGGCATTAAAAAAACAACACGTATATATAATGTCATTGTTACAGATATAATCCATACAGCAGTATTGATTTAACATTTTTCTAATGGATTTTTTTAGCTCAGCTGACTGAAAGTCATCTGAGCTATAGCGATCACACTTTGTCCGGCGTCCGTCCGTCTGGCCGTCCGTTAACAGGGCACAAATCATAACCGCTGGACCTGGAATCTTCTCACTTTACATCCAAGGAGGTCCATAAAAAATCTTCTTGGAAACCTGAAATTAAGTCTCTGTTACCCATATCCTTTGAGCTATGGGGCTCCGAATTACATCCCAGAATAATGCAACATTTGATACAAAAGCTTAAGTATATGAATAACTACTGCATTGATCACCATGATTCTTTGCATGAATATTGATCATGGGATGTTCCATCACTTCCTGCAGACTAGTGGCGCCACCTGTATTTTTCCAATTTTTACGATTTTTTTTCTCTTTTTTTCAGACCTGCAATGAAACTGTCATCAAGTTTGATACAAAAGCCCAAGTATCTGAATAACTACTGCATTGATCACCATGACTTTTTGCATGAATATTGATCATGGGATGTTCCATCAGTTTCTGCAAACTGGTGGCGCCACCTGTATTTTTTCAAATTTTTACAATTTTTTTTTTTCTTTATTTTTGAGACCTTCAAAGAAGCTGTCATCTGTTAACAGGGCATAAATCGTAACCGCTGAACCTGGATTCTTCTTACTTGACATCATGGGAGGTCCATGTAAAGTCTCTGTTCAAACATGAAATTAGGTCTCTGTTACCAATATCCTTCGTAGTAAGTACCCCTCAGATTAATTAAAAATTTGATACAAAAGCTCCAGTATCTGAATAACTAAGGCTTTGATCTCCATGATTCTTTGCAGGCAAATTGATCATGGAGTGTTTCATTAGTTCCTGCAAACTGGTGGCGCCACCTGTATTTTTTCAAATTTTTACAATTTTTTTTTCTTTATTTTTGAGACTTTCAAAGAAGCTGTCATCTGTTAACAGGGTACAAATCGTAACCGCTGGACCTCGAATCTTCTAACTTGACATCAAGGGAGGACCATGAAAAGTCTGTGTGGAAAGTTAAAATTAGGTCTCTGTTACCCATATTCTCGGAGCTATGGGGCTCGTAAATACCCCTAAGAATAATTAAAAATGTGATACAAAAGCTGCAGTATCTGAGTAACTAATGTACTGATGGCCATGATTTTTGCATGCATATTGATCATGGAGTGTTTCATCAGTTTCTGCAGAGTGGTGGTGCCACCTATATATATTTTTTAATTTGTACGCATTTTTTTCTCTTTTTGAGACTTTCAAATAAAGCCTCATCTTGTAACAGGGCACAAATCGTAACCACTCGACCTAGAATCTTCATACTTGACATTTTGGGAGGTCCATGAAAAGTCTTCATGAAATTCTGAAATTAGATCTCTGTTACCCATGTCCTATGAGCTATGGGGCTCGTAAGTACCCCTAAAATAATTTAAAATGTGATACAAAAACTGTGTTCGTTTCTGGAGAACTCCTCTGAGACCCTTGGACCGATCTTTCCGTAACCCAGGCATAGTTGTTCCCTCATCTATGTAGTTGTGCATAACAAAGACAGGTGGCACCACCTGCAATCCTTTCTGTGCAGTCTGAATCTGGGTGTCTTTTAGATAACAGCCGATATCTCAGGAGTGGCTCAATGTATTGAGCTGAAAGTTTGCATGTCCATAGATCTTGGATGTCTCCATCTTGTAATTACGACTGGTGGCGCCACCTACAATACTTTTTGCGTAGCATCCATATGTGCATTTGCCATCTGTTCTTCTTAGTGGTTCTTCAATGTATTGGGTTGAAATTGTGCACGTTCATAGATCATCGACACCTCAATCTCGTAAAAAAGACTGGTGGCGCCATCTGCAATAATTTTTACATGGCGTCCATCCGTATATTTGCTTTTGGTAAAAATTGCTCATACCTCAGGAGTGGTTCAAGGTATTTGTCTGAAATTTGGCATGTCCATCCATCTTGGAAAGTTTTCTCGTAAACCAGACAGGTGGCGCCACGTACTTTCCCGTTTTTGTAGAATAAATTGATGCCCTTTTCTAAGGAGTGATTTGCCATTTTGGCCTGAAATTGTGCATATCGATAGATCATCAACTCCTCCATTTTGTACTCAAAACTGGTGGTGCCATCTGCAATCATTTTCCGGTGGTGTCCATCCGTACGTGTGCTTTGTGCGGAACTTGCTCATATCTCCGAAGTGGTTCAAGGTATTGGTCTGAAATTTTGCATATCCAACCATCTTGGAGAGTTTTCTCATAAACCAAACAGGTGGTGCCAGGTGTTTTTGTTGATTAAATTAATGCCCTTTTCTCAGAGTTTTAGTGGACTATATTCAGGAGTGGTGTGACATACCACTCAATCCATCCCTACCTCCACCTGTACCACTCTGACTTCGGCTGATACACTTTGTCGCCTGGCAAATGTTTTCTAGTTCAAAATGTGATACAAAAACTCCAGTATCTGAATAACTAATGCACTGATGACCATCATACTTAGCATTCATATTGATCATGGATTGTTTCATCTGTTCCTGTACACTGTCGGTGCCACCAGTATTTTTTTAATTTTTTTTGGCATTTTTTTCTTTATTTATGAGACCTTCAAATGAAGTGGTCATCTGTTAACATGGCACAAACTGTGAATCATGGCTGAACCTAGAATCTTCATACTTGACATCAAGGGAGACTAATGAAAAATCCCCTTAGAAACCATAAATTAGGTTTCTGTTACCCATATTCTCCGAGCTATAGAGCTATATATATACCCCCAAGAATAATTAAAAATTTGATACAAACAAAAGCTCTAGTATCTGAATAACTAATGCCTTGATAGCCATGATTCTTTGGATATATATTGATCATGGAGTGTTTCATCAGTTCCTGCAGACTGGTGGCACTACTTTTCAAAATTTTACGCATTTTTTTCTATTCATGAGACCTTCAAATGAAGTTTTCATCTGTTTAAAAGCCCACTGAAACCCATTTCTAAGGACTCTTCACAAAATTCATGATTTGTTTGCACTCTGGCAGTCATTTTGCTCATTGTTCAACATTCCTTGATTTCAGCTGAGCGTCAAGGCCCATGGGCCACTAGTTTGTATTAATACACCGTGTAATCAACTTTAATTGATATACTGATTGTCAATGTCTTTGTGTGTCTTTATGATGTGGGTTTCGGATTCTTCGCGCAACATCTTCATCTGTTGTTCCTGTTGCTGTCACATATACCCTAGATCTGGTCATATCTTCTATGTCGCTCTGGATAATATTTACAATGATATGTGAGTTATATCACGCCATTTGTTCATATCGGCGGAATAAAAGAGTTCCCTTCGATCAATCCAACAATTACAATCTTCACTGTTACTATTTCACCAGTTGTTCTGTGTGCCAATAAAAACAATCCATATGTGTTTTTTTTACCAAATCAAAACCGCGTGACCAAAGGTCCGATCTTTCGCATGCGCAATAACTACCAAACAAATAAGAAACATTGTGCTACAAGAAATAAAAATTAGCCCTGAGAATATACATCTTTCCTTCACGCCAGTCTTTACTTAAAAGAGGTCCTTAACCCTTCTTTCGTGTATTTCATGCAACATTTTTGTGTAGTATTCATTGTTTGTGCGGTATTCTATTATCCACGTTGTATAAAGCTTTCTTAGAGACTACAAAAACGCATGGGAAGTTAGAACCTACTTCCTAAATCTCGATTTCTTATCTGCAATTTTTCTCCGTCTGTTAAGAATTATTTTGTCAGTATATTTTGTATACTAAATAAATACGTTCAAAGTGAATAATTAGACTTCAGGCCATATGCTTATTAGTGTGAATCTGATATGTCACGTGCGTCAAAAAATCATACAGTAATCGTTGAAAGATCAGATCTGAAAGAATTTACAATTTTTCGTTCTCTATAAAAGTTTTCAACTCAGATTATGTGCATCAAGCGTGATGGCGTAACTGTTTTAGGGCTGGACTTTAGAAAGCAAGACTCTGGATGGAAAGACCGCCGGACCTTTACCTTTACATTTATATTTACAACCTTGGGCCTTGGGGGTGAAGGGGGCTTTTGTCAATCAGTCTCTAGACTGGTCATTGTTTTAGTCAAATCTTTCAACTATGTATCTTCATTTTCAATTTCTTCCTCAATTAAGAATGGTTCATATGTAAATATCATCACTGAGTTGTCATAAATGTTTCTGAATCTTTAAATCAAATGTAAATGATAAATAATATAGTAACAAAAATTGGGTAAAATTATTTTCGTATAATGATGATATATTTCTTCATATCTGGTGGGTATGAAATTTCTTGGATGGATTTTGTCCTGTTTGTCAAAAGCGTCGAATGGGGCAGGGGTTGGGATGGGGTGGGGGGGGGGGGGGGGGGGGGGAGGTTGAGTGGTGTGGACGGGGTCGTCGAATTCACTTCAAATCGGCTTCAAACATCGTTCAACAGTGCGGTTACCGGATGGCCCGCGCTTATCGTTACATATTGAAAGCGCTTTGATCTTGTTGAATAATGCCGCAATGACCATGTCTAGCTTCCCTCTAAGATGCCATCGTGCCGTGTTTAGCTTTGATAGAAGCAACTCTTCCCGCTGACAAGGCCACAGAGATATTAATATGTTGCGTGATAAGGTGACAGGTAGCCTACTGTGATCTCCTCTCGAATCTTGGTGTGTTTCTACCTCTCTCTAGAAGTATGTTTAATTGTCTGCACGTGGTGACCCTGGATACAGCTGTGTTTCCATTAGACACCTGCAGCGACGAAACGTCTTGCACCGGTAACGGACGCTTGTTTCGTCGCCTCTCCAATTATAGAGATAAGTGGTGTTTGAACACGATACAATCGTCTTTTCCGAAAAGGCAGTTTTAATAACAAATAAGGTGACATTAAAGCTTCATCTTTATGGCAAAAGTATACTTTTTTTAAATACAACTGCAAAATGTTGGCGACAGTAAGAACATTTTACCTAAGTTATCGTGTATTTTGGTCCAAGAAGACACCGCCATTACAGAAGCAGTAAGAATGTATACTTAGCGGCGACAATGCTTTGTGTACGGGTCCCGTTTACAGGGGTTATAGACATATGCAACTAGCTTATCATAACAATTTTGTCTTTAAAAATGAGATACCCGAGATACTGTCGGTTTTTCTCCCTTTTACAAGACATAGATCATGAACTGAGCTTAGAATCCCATTCAAGTGCACACTTGGGGTGGTGATTAACATGTACTCTCAGATATATATTCAACAATTTAATCATCCTTGGTGGCTGTGTTTCCAAATGCGCGTGAATATGTATGTGCGTATATGCTTATAAAAATTGGTGGGTTTCCATATGAACGTAAATGCGTATGTGCGTATATGCGTGAAAAATGGGTGTTTCCATCAGCGCGTTAATGCGAATGTGCATATATGCATTTAAAAAATCAGTGTGTTTCCATTTGTGCGTAATTCGTATGTACGTATATGCGTGAAAAAAGGTGTTTTTCATGTGCGCGTATATGCGTTTGTGTGTATATGTGTGAAAATATAGGTGTAATTCCATATTCGCGTAAATGCGTATGTATGTATATATGTGAAAAATAGGTGTGTTTCCATATGCGCGTAAATGCGTATGTATGTATGTGTGTGAAAAAAAGGTTATATGTAAAAAAAAGTGTATTGCGCGTAAACACGTGAAAATAGGTGTTTCCTTATGCGGTTTATATGCGTACATGCGAGAACTGGCAGACATATATATTTGTACAATGGACCTAGCAGGTCTGCCACAAAAAGATGGTGAAGTGACGCCATTTTACCCAGATTCCCTGAGTTCACAAAGACCTTATATGCGAGAAAAAATCGTTCCTGTGGCGATTTTCACGCACATATTCGCTAGCGGACACATGGCCCTCATATACGCGCACAAAGATACAGCTTTACGGAAGGATCCAATAGAGTTTTGGTAGATCTGTATTAATTCGTGAATATAACATCATCGTGTCTGTTTGAGCCTCCCCACCTTTTATTCAAGAAATAACCTCTTGCACTAATATATATTGAACATATATGGTTATATAAATGGGTATATATGGTTATATATATATATATGGGTATATATGGTTATATATATGGGTATATATGGTTGAAAATAAAGACATGATCAAGAAATAATTTCATGTTTATGATATACTTGTAAAGGTCTTCAGAGAGAAATAGAAGGAAATACATAAATGCGCTGACATGAGATACCATTGACGAAATACGATATATTTTTGGTCATTAATTAAATGGTCTTGCGCTGCATTATTCGAAAGCAGGGAATATGTGTAGCGACAGCCTGTCACCCCAAACGTCGATTTAAGATGAACTGAAGAACGATGGGGTGACAGTACAAGCTATTGGGTTCGCATCAATTCTAGTATGTGCAGATGTGCACGCCATTTCTGACACTACTTTTTAATTTTCATCTGCTTCTAGAACTGTCATTTTCCTGAGTTAAGACAAAAAGTGACGTTATTCTGTCGGGGAAATAATAATTATTACTTCAACGGTTGACTTACGTGTATCCATGCAGCAGTTGTTAATACCGAAACTGGATTCACTCGAAAAAACTCGTCTACACGGCTTCAGCGGGAGAATCATAACATCCGGTAGTGGATTCCCAAACGGCTATGTGTAAAACTCGGAAGTCCGAAGTCGGAAGCAAGGATTTTTAAGCAAAATAAAGCAATGATCTAAGCATAATTAAAATGCTACTACATCAATGGAAAGTACTATTTTATTTTTATTGATAGAAAAAATCAAGGTTATCCATCCGAAGTAATAGACTATTTTTTGCTCGGAAATGTTCGGTTATAGTCCAAATGTGTAAAACTCGGAAGCCAGTAATGGCTAATGCAGTGGTCATCATATCGTCAGCAACTTGTCAAGCATTTTCAATTTCTTCAATATGACATATTTTTAATAAACTCAATCTGTTTTGTAACATTCATGATGCTGTTTTTTATAATATATTATATTGATATTTTATTTCATTATATTATATTAACTCCTCAATATTTTACGCTGTTACCGTATTTTATGATGGTGGAAACATGAAAAAATTAAAGGTTTTTATAATATTTTATTCACATTACAAATGTGTCTCTATAAAAATTACCCTGATAATATCATAGAGACATAAACAGAAAATTTGACAGAACCTCAAAACGTCCAGTCAATATTTTTACAAGGTTGTTTTGAATAAAATATTTATTTTCCTCTTCCATTGACCAAAATATTTCATCAGGATAATGAATCTCTGAAGCTCTTATCTATTATGTAACACTTTTTATGCCAATTTATATTTTACATTTCATGGTCAGATTGCACACATTGATATATATATATATATATATATATATATATATATATATATATATATATATATATATATATATTACTCTGAAGAAAAATAACACTATTAATTCACAACAGTCTGTTTCACGGGATGCGACCTGATCATCAGGTGAATGTAGTTAGAATGAAGCTAACGGCGTGGTTTGAAAAGCCGAGACTTTACGAGATTACGAGATTATGCTTTGTGCGATTATATATATATATATATATATATATATAATATATATATATAAATGAAACCTGTTTAAATTCATGTTCTGAAATTTTGCCAAAATAGCATAATATACATGATGCTTTACAATAATATTTTTGATAATGATTTCATCAGACGTATCCTGCAAATTTAAAAAGAAAACACAAACATTAACAATAACTTGACAGAGAGAAATACACAATGAATGTGTAAATAGATATGATGCCGATTGTAAATTTGTTTGATAATATAAAAACAATAGTTTCTGTTTTTGCAGAACGATTCAATATTTATTCGATATTGTTTATGCTGTTAGGTACAATAGTCATCAAATTTATGTTCTGAAAAATTGTAAAACCGCAGGGCACAAACATCAATACTTTTTTATAGATATATTGTAAAATACGTCAGTTGAAAAAAATCAACAACAAATCAATTAAACATTAAACAAAACATTTGGCATAGCCAGAAAAGTTCAGTAAATGTTTAAAAATAAATTAACAAAGAGCAAAGGTTATAGATATAAAAAAGTTCTGTTTAATAATAGAAACTGATACCAGCAACTATCCAGTCCGAAGAGAAGGAGGTCCGAAAGCGCACGGCACTACTGTATCGAGAATTACGACTATAGACTCGTGATTACCAGGCTAAGAAAAAGCATCCTATCTGTTAATTTTGTTTCTGAGGATTAAAATAAAGGAATCAAATAAAAATAGTGTGTATGCACGGAATATTCAGATGGATTATATAAAGATAAAAAATTCTATATGGTTATTTATCAAAGATTTTATATTCAACGATCTCCTCTGTACACAAAATTGGAATTTTTATCGAGATCGTTGTAATCGTACAGTAATCTGAAGTTGAAGGGAGCACATTCTGTTTAGATGCCCTTATCATGCATATATTATGACGCTTGAGAGTGAAATCAGTTGCAACTATACTTTAAAATATTATTAAATATCCATTTATTTGAAGTTGAAATGTTATGTTTAAACATCAGGAGTGAAATTATTAGAATATAAATACAAGATTGAAAAAGTTTGAAGGAAGTGTTAAAAACTTGAACAAGAATTAATTTGAGTTTACTTTCCAGTTCATAAGTTGGCGATATTAATGAACAAGTCTGTGATGCTAGAGAGCATCCAAAAATATACTAGTATATTGAGAGATGGAGTCTTTCCGTTATCACATGCCATTTTTCACGGTCATAACACGGCTCCTCGGTTGATACTCCGACTCACGCACTGTGCTCTGCTGTCCGAGCCTGTGCGCTCACAGATCACAAAAGTCGGTAAAATGCAAAGATTGATATAAGACTTAAACATATCAATTATTTTACAACGAGTACTACATTTAAAAGGTGATATTTTGCAAGTTATAAATGTATAGACGCGTATTTTATCATTGACATTAACATGTTACAAACTATTGGATATTTGGATTTTCCAGTTTATACCGTAATTTTATAGAATTATAAATATTAAAGCCCAACAACCTAAAGGTTGAATACATTTTTCATAAACATGTAGGAGAATAGTTGCGGAACAGAAAATCCTCATTATCTTTTGTTTAAGGTGCCTCAAAATGTCCTCTTTACATTGTATATTTTAAGAATTAAAATCATCCCCTCCCCTGCCCTGCCCATGTAAATATAAATATCTTTAACAAAAACATGGCTCTAGATTTTTTTAATATATTTCAAGGGGTGAAATATATTAGTTGAAAATACACCCACATATCTGTATATATTTATATTAAATTTACAAAACAAAAAATTGAGAACATAGTTTTCCGATTTTGTATCATGTATTTTATTATACACTCATAAAAAGCAGAATCATGCATAAGCAATTTATATATATGCATGCAACTATAATTATAATGAAACTGCATTTGGGCTGTGGCTCTTAACTGACCACAAGTTAACCAGTCTCGGTGACTTCCGAGTTATACATATTTGAATCACATCCCAGCACTTCTGAGTGACTTCCGAGATGGCTTCCGAGCACAAAATTGTCCATAAATTTCAGATAAAAGAATAAATAACTATAATTGTTCACAGAATGATAGTAAAGATCTTATTCTATCCGGAAAAAGCAAAACGGTATTGAAGCGTTAGCATTTTGTATATGCTTTAAACTGCATTATTTATAAAACAATTCCTTGGTTTCCGGCTTCCGGCTTCGGACTTCCAGGTTTACATACACGACCCCGTCATGACACTTCAGTTTCGAACGAGAAGTACCGCCTCACGTGAATCGGTGCCACAGTGACGAAAGGAGTAATAAATGTAATAATTTTTGTGTAACAACTTTTTTTCTTCAATATTAAGCACATATAATACGACCATATAAGCCTGTGATGCCATATAATACCAGACAGGAAATATTTTGATCCGACCCTTAGAATAGGCGTTCTGTTGTGACTGCCATCATGACGCCAGGCCCTATCAGTTTATTTCCGAAGGCCTGAGTGTCATGTTGTCATGGCTAGGAATATGTGTAGAGGGTGACAGATCCACGGCTCCGGTCCTTTGCCGAAGTTCACGACTTCAGTGTGAAGTTGGTTTTGTGAGTGTTCTTTTTTATTATTCTTTGTATTTGAAGACTTAGTACTGACGCTTTTTTTTCAAATAATTCCTGTTCACCGTTTAAACAACATTTTAGTCTCAATATACATGCAACATTTCAAATGTAAATATACAGGGGTTTTGTATTTTCATTTGTTATTTCATTTGATGCCAACCTTGAATAATAGCAATGGTCTTTTGTCAATATGCAACAGTTGCTTGGTCACAAGGATTATTTGTGACACAGAAAGTGTGTTCACCGAAAGGGCAGATTTGGAGGACCGTAATATCTCCAACAATAGTAGGTAGGTTAATGCTAGCAAAAGAAACCATCGACTGATCAGACAAATTGACAATTACGATACCAAGTTTAATCACCGCTTTCACTGATTTCCGCGTAAAAGGTCAAACTCTCGCTACAGGTAACGTTCACGTGACTAAAGAGAAATTCAATAAAACTAACTAATAAAGGAATCAAATGTGCATTGTTGGTAAAACATCTCAAGTGCACAAACTAAACACGGTTTCCAAGGTGTTCGTAACACACAATAGTGATAGACATTGGGTTTAAAATGGTGTTCGAAGAATAAAAGATTAAACACGTTTTATATACCTTATATATTACCGTGAAATCTACTGTGAAAGAATCTACCTATTATATTGTCCTAGAAAACAATCTGACAGGCGAGGCGTCAATATGGGGGAGGGGAGGGGGGGGGGCGTGATTGTTAATATCCCCAACCTTTTAGCAAGGTAGAGGATAGTCAATGCCCCCCTGTTATTCAGAGAATACTATTTATATATTGGAAATTAATAATAAGAATAATAGACTTTAGTTTCATTTGTGAGTTTACTATGACATATTATATATATCTGAACCTGGATTAACATTAAGCAATACTGGAAACAAAATACCACATTTTGTGAAACTTTATACTTATTTGTTATATATTTAAAATATGTCACACAGACAATTAAATGTATATATATATATACATATATATATATTCACAAGTCACGATTGGGCCCAACACTCCTACGCCTGCAAGTCTAATGGGGCTGTCCCACTTAGGCGACTCAACAGACGACTACAGGCGACCAGGCTGTCGCCTCATGGTCGCCGAAAATCAGGCGACATGACCTCCGCAACCACAATAGTCTACGACAAGCTACAAATGTTTGGCGACTGTCTGACGACAAGCTACGACAAGCTGCCGACAACCGGCGACACAGCCGCCGCGACAAAGGACAGTCACCTACGACAACCTACGACCACATCTACGACAACCTACGACCACTCTGGCGACAACCTACGACACCAGAATTCTTGCTACGTCCATCCGCGACAAGCTTCGACGATTCTCTACCATGTGCTGTGTGAGGAGCCGGACACAAGGATGGGCCTTGTTTCAAATAACAACAGCCCGCGACAACACACGACAACCCACGTCATCTGGCGACAGCCTACGACAGGACCCAGGACAATCCGCGTCAGCTGGCGACAGCCTACGACAGCACCTCCGCCAGTAGAAGACAGGCTACGCTCACTGGCGACTAAAAAGCTGTCGCCTGAGAATTTGGAACATGTTGAAAATTCAAAGGCGACAGCTTTGAGGTCACGCGTCTTGGGGCGACTTCAGGCGACTACAGGCGACCATACAGGCGACCACCCGGCGACCATGAGGCGACAGCTTGGTCGCCTGTAGTCGCCGGTAGAATTGCCTAAGTGGGACAGCCCCATTACACCCCTTCCCCCCTTGAAGATAAATTGAAGCCATTGTTGAAAGGTGAATGTAACGGTCGAGGTGCTTACACTTATCCGCTGCTCAAGACAGAGATTATATGAAAGTCCTTACTTACTGGATAAGATGACTTCTTTTTATGATTATAAATGATAGTTTTGTTCCATTATGCAAAAATGTACAAATTGGGAATGTTATCCTCTATAGGCTTTATTATCGCCGGGTATTGGTGGGTCAATAAATTGATGTACCATATATATTGTGTTGTCACGTAACGCATGCCTTATATGCGTCCGTTTACGTGCATGGTACTCTCGTGAATATGAGTACCCTGAGTTACAATTTTTACTTTTCTTTTAATCATATTAATAATGCTTAATATACGAGTCATTCATCAGAGGAATTATTTCATATTGCATACCTTTCAAATGTGCTTTTACTGTATTTTCACATTTAATTCGACAAATCTGTCACACAGAGAATGGAAGAAACGAGACCGGGTTGGACAGGACTCGGTATCCTTTAGCGCCCGCTACAATCTTTCCCGGTCCGGTGCGGTCTTAGAAGTTCCCCACAGAGAAAAGACGAGACGAGATCGGGTCGGATTGGACAGGACTGAGAATCCTGTAGAGTCCGCCGGTATTGTTTTTCCGGTCCGTTCACATGGGGTACGCTTTCACAGCAGACCGGACCGGATCGTAATCGTTTACTCTGGTATATTACTACCACATGCTTTCTGCCAGCAAATTAAAATATATAAACAAAGACCATGGCATCTATACAAAGATTATGGCATCACTATCTGGATAATACTTCCTTACAATTAAACCTGGGTAACTACAACGTATAAATGTATACAATTATTAAACTTATGTTTACTTTACCTGTCATCATAAATAATTGAGAGATTGACATTGTGCAAAGTTTGAGCCTCCATGTGATATATACAGTGTTTTTACATGTCTTTCCACATTATTAACAACTAATATCAGCAATGGCATTTTGTTGTAATGTGCCATATTGTGTATGTTTTATATATCACATCACTCTAAATGGAGTTTTCGCTATATAAACATATGAATACGTGTATATTTATATACAATACCACTGGATTTATCATATTTAACTATCAGAATGACAGTCAACGTAATTATATCTGTGTTTTTTTTTAAATATTGAATTGCGGAAACACGTGTATCCTTAATGCTCTACTCTACTATACTCTACTACGATATGAGAAAAAAAACGACTCGTTTTAGCAAAATTGTCTATATATAGCCAAAGAGGACCAAACTCCATGTGTCACAAGCTCAAATTCCTTCTCTAATTCCCCATTTTTCTTCACCAATCAAGTGATTGATAGAGATCATTGGTCAATGATAAACTCCGACCCTTACTCGTCCTGAGACCCCACAAGCAGAGCGGACTCAAACCGACCGGAAAACCCAGCACCAGTTCTGAAACATAAAAAAAATGATATGGCCAGGACCGTTCAGGACTCGGTCACAAGCCATCCGGTCCGATAAATGCCGCAAACAGAGCGGACCGGACCGGACCTGAATTAAGTACAGTCCAAGCTCTCTGTTTGTTCACACACAACTCACGCAGTCTTGAGCGGAATGTCATGAAATTTCCAGGATATTTCGAGAATGGGCCAATGAAAAGTTAAATAGATTTTGATTTAGATCTGGTACATGTTCCGAATTCCAGAATGTAATCAAGAATATTCCCGAATGCACGGTCACTTATGCACGAATTAACCTAAGAATATGGAACGGATAAGTGAATACAACACATGCCGGAGGCTTGCAGATTTCTAGTCAGGTTTATTTTTTTTCATTGTTACGTTTTTCTTCCCAAATGTTCCATACCTCATTTCCCCCCAACTCTCTCTGTAGTTCCATACCACCCCAAAAGGTGTCAGCACTAGTATGAGTTCTATAAAAAGTGGCCTGGAAACAAAACTAACCAAGCCTCAGATCTTCGTCAACTAAAATGTATATAAAATCAGTGCTTCCTTGCCTCGAGGCGGACCATTGCTCAAAACCCTTTAAAGCAACATGTTCAAGATACTAGTTACTACAAAACAAATATACACACAGCCAGACAAGCAAAAAGGAGAGAATAGAGGTATAAATTTTACAAACCAACAGTTACATATGAACCCCATATTCAACTTGGTTTACTTGGCATTAGTGCACTGTGGATTATTGCTAATTCAGTGCTAAGAGGATACTGACGGCCAATCGCCCCAGCTTCATTAGACAACAGCCTGGTCAAGAAGTCAATATTACTGCCAGTTACAGCGCCAACTCCTATTTTGTTTAACGACAATATTGAAGGCTCATCAATTTATACTATTGTTAAATTCTGCTCATCTTGTTAACCTTATAGACAGAGACATTGAAATCGAAGGGACGTGTGTGAAAGCCACATGATGTAGAAACTGAATCTTCTGTTTGCTAAACAAAAACGCTGCCCGGGGTCAACGAATTGGCTTCGGCTGTTGATCATGTCCAGGCAGAACAATGGTGTAGGTCAAGATATTGACCGCATTTCATAAGTGACCTTGCTTGAAATGCGAAACCTTATGCGTTAAATCAAAACTCCATAGAACAATAAAGGTTTTAGGAGGATGCCATTGTAATTTCGTATTAACGGATTAGTATTTGTTCATATACGGCTTCGTTTGGTCTAATTACAAAATCGACCCCTAATAATTCCGAGAATATTGAGTACATTCACCTCCGCTTGAACTGGATGGCCACGGGAGTCGACATTATACACCGCATACACAGATATTCAATGCTGAACCTTGCGTATGAAAGCAGTATCCCAACATTAATTAAAAAGGTGGAATCTATTGAAATCCCGTATATATTGTCTGGTACTTTCATATAGTGCTTGGTATCGGATATACTAATCTAATAATCATTGTTTCCACAAAACTTCAAGAATAAGGGGTAAATCTACCGTTGCTTAACTTGACCAGCTGGGCAAGGTGACATCGAATGTGTAACTGCTTCCCGTCCTTAAAGGGGAAGAGGTTCATTATAGTACAAACAAAACGTATATAAAAATATCTCAGATAATATGTAACAAAAGCTATTACTTATAACGAAAAATATTAGAATTAAATTTCAGTTCACGTTGACGTATTTGATCACCCGTCTCTTGACAGTTAATATTTCATTTTTATCTCACGGAAACAATAATATTCAATGGTCTCTGCGGCCTTTCTCCCTTTCGTTCGTCCACCATTCTTCTGTCTTTCAATCGTCTGTCTACATCCCGTGTGTACACCTCGTCTGTCTAGCTCTAAAGTATCTGCATCTCTTCTGTCAATCAATCGTCTGTTTACCTCTCAATTATCTGCATCTCTTCTGTCTCCTAATCTTCTGTCTACATCCCATGTCTACATATCGTCTGTCTACCTCTCAATTACCTACATCTCCTCTGTCTATCTCTAGCTTGTTTACGGTTCGTCTGTTTGCATTTTTTTGTCTGTCTACATATCGTATGTCCACATAGCGTCTGTCTACGACTAGCCTGCCTACATTTCGTCTGTCTGCGTCTCTTCTGCGTCTCAAAACGTCCACATTTTAACTTTGTTCTTATCTTGTATTACCCGTTAAATTGCAATACCTGAGGGGGCGCATACGCAAAAATATACACCTAGAACATATATCGATCCTCAAAAGGGTTAATGCCATGAAAACTGTATGCTATATGATGGAAAACATACGTTTAGATGACAACCTCGCATATGTGACTATTTAATCCAAGCCCGGTTGGTGGTCGGTATCTCGAGGTTCCGTGTATCTCTGCTTGGAGACCGAGTTGTGGCAAAATAAATTAATATTGATGTTCTATGGAATCGCCATTCGTGTTTTCGTGTTTTTTTTTTAAATAAGGACCAGGTTCCTGGATTATGCAAATGTTTAAAATTTAATCGGATTCCTAAAGGTATATTCAATTGATTAAACTTTTGTTTATTACATGCTCCCTTTCTATAGTTTCGTTAATTTAGGTGTTTTTCTTAGCAAGCAAGCATGCATAATTCCAATACATGTATTTTTTTTTAGACCAGTAAATTAAAAAAATCAATTGATTGATTTATTAACTAACCGCTTGCGCTATATTTTTCTTCCAAATGTCTGTAGATCAATTATTTTGTGCTGTGTGGCCTGAGGACAACCTTTTTTTTACATTAACCTCTATACAAGACGTACCGTTATACCATCATAAATATCGATCAATTATATGATATGTATAACATTCCATTGGTCTTCTTAAAAAATCAGAGAAACGTTGATAAATTGAGACCAGTAACGTAACTAGTGCATGTACAATCAACCAATCGTTCCAGACAAGACAAAGAACGAGGATTCACGAGACCAGGTCAAAGTGATATGAAGTGGCTGACACTTCCGCCTGCAATGCCGCTTCTTTTCTCGACTTCAAACCCGGAGTACATTTATCATTCGGGAAGAATGAATGATAGAACGCCACCGTCCTCACTGCTATTCACTCACTTTTCTTTTCCTTGTAGTTTCAGCTAGTCTTGGTTAATGACCTTCCAGATGAATTTATCTGAAACTTCAAAGATTCCTTATATCTGTGTACCACAGCTGTCCAATGTCACCGGATTACAAAGGAATGTTAATAAATGAGTAATGATGTTTTGAAGAGAAGAAAAAAAAATGTAAATTGTAGTAGTCAACTTACAATGTTAGATAAATGAAGTGAAATATTGAGTGCAAACACGGTATACTCATTGTCCACATATGTGAGTCTTTGCAGTGTTCTTTGGTTGTGTAAATGCGTGTGTGTGTGTGAGAGAGAGAGGGGGGGGGGAGAGAGGGGTCATATATGCAAATACTGTTATTGCCATTTTGTTCGCGAGGGTTCTTATTTCTCGATATAAGCGAATGGGGTTTAATTGCGAATATGAAACCCTCGGGAATAAGCTGCCTCAAACCCTTAAATGAAGAAGAGGGGATCATGCATCCGGACAAACGGATTGTTTATCACACCTCTTGAAACATGGTTCGTTAATCAGCAACTCATTTGCGCATGGTATTGGTACCGGCCCATGCAAACACACATTAATTATTATAATAATATCACGACTCTTAAAAAAGAGCAGAAATTTTGTTACGGATATAAAAATAAATCAGATTCAGCAACACTAGGCAGCGTAAATGTCTAGGGGAACGAATAAAGAAGTCAGTGGTTTTTTGTTAACAAATAATTATACTTTATTCTTAGGACAATCCTAACATTACAATACACTGAATCAATACATTTACACAGTAATAACAATAATAAACATGTACATCACCAGAGTGTCCGGATCCTAGGCTTTGATTTCTGGAGACCACCACTGTCACAGCTCAACAAGAGTCCTTTCACATAAGTAATCTACGAAACATTTCAAATAAATCTTCTCAGAGAATAGTCCGATTTACTCGCGAAAACAATCTGTTGTTATCCAAAAGTGAAGTTCTGGTAATAATTCAAAAGGCAAACTGAAGACAATCCGTATATAAAGTCTGTATAAAATCCGTAGAATATCTGTAAGTCCTGCAATTATTGGAAAGATCCCAAAAAACACCGAAAAGAAAGTCACGCTCTTCCATGTCCGCTGGTATTTTTCTCTCTGCTGGCTCTAAACATAGCCCCTATCTATAGTTTTTTTCACACGAAGGCCATAAACTTCCATATTCACAAACACTCCAAAGAACACAACAATACACACACGCCCAAAGCGGATGAATAGACCCGAAAATTCTAGACTACAACGAGCGCTGTGACTCTACACGCGAGAGTTCAGCCAGTGCGTTTACCATATCAGCGCACGGGGTTTGCGCTTAACACGAATCAGAATGCCTAGCACATGCCAAGTTATGTAATATACCGCGCATAACAAACAGATACATGTATTAACATATCGGTTAATAAATACAAATACTGATGTATTAAGGTAAATGTTTAATGCGATCGTGAAAAAGTAACCCTCTCGAAAAGTGCAAAATGAAGGAATCGCGATATGAAAATTACAACAGTATATATAACCTTTACGCTATAATTCTCCATATTCTAATTAAAAATTATCATGAATGCTGTTATAATTTAATTATTATTTTTCAAATGGGTGCTTACAGAGGTGGATGTGTATATTTCTGCGTCACAATTTGCATCAAAATATTTGGGATGGACTTACCCAAAACCCACGCATATTAAATGAGAAAGGTCAGAGGTCACAAAACATACGAAGGGCGTTATATGGCAGCCTTGTGGTTTTCTTTCTTCTCTCTGTATAAAGAACGAAAAGAGTAACATTAAAAGGTGGAGAATTTGCACCTTATGTATTTTTGTCTTTGATCTGATTTCAAAGTCGTACACTTCACATCATTTCCCCTTTTATCGCTCAGTTGCTGGCTTCCCAGGGCGGCTTGATCTCACAGCAGTTACAAACTTCCAGTGAATATTAAGTCTGATAAACGTAAATGTATCCCTTGTTATTATATACTTGTTTGACATAGCATACTGATCCCTTCAATGAGTGACCTATTCCTCGAAACGGCCCAAAATATCCCAAATAGATGGAAGAAAAACTAGCTTTTTTCTGATCCAGTTTTGGTCCATGTGGGCGACTGAGATAGTTTCGTCTCACGTATATACATTTTCCATGTACTAAAAAGGTTACTTAAATCAAAGCCGCAGGAGTTGATTTGTATTTGTAAAGGTTAGACTTCCCCCCTTTTCTTTTGTTGGCATATGCGGCGTGGCAACCTTTACGTCATGTTTTAAATGGCAAATGTATAGATGATGGCAAAGAAGTGTGATCCTAAATATATATGATCTCCACACAGACACACCTAATACATATTTCTGGAGGTTTACGGATCTATGACGGAGAATTTTGACATGCGAAAACAAGGGTACAAAAAATAGTGATGTGTGAAAGCTTTGTTGTTAAAACAAACAGATATTGGTATTTCTGAGTGTGAGGAAAATCCAAAAGTACACCCACATGCCTGCCCTAAGGAATGCGTTTACGAAACAAATCAGTTGGAAGTACAGTGGCTTTCAAGAAATTCTAAAAATAGGTGACTATTTTATTGAGTAAAGTTGCGGAATAAATATAATATATATTCTTTTCAATAAACTTATAAGGACAAAATATTGAGAATAAAGCTGCTTTCATGAAATATTATGTTTCTTTCCGAGACTGAATAAAATATAGGCACCTGCATGCCCTTTTGAAATAAGTCACGATATTAGTTTGTCGAAAGTTAGGATGGTTTCTGGAAATATCAGGTTTCTGTCATATAATTTTGAAAAACAACATATATTAAAGCAAAGAAGATTACCCAACAATTCAGATTTTATCCTTTTGAATAAAGAAAACAAACAATATGTAAATGTATTAGTAATTGCGAGAAATGTAAAGAAGCTCAAGGGAATTTAAATGGGGCCATCTGACAAAGAAACCCCAGGGCTTCGCAGAGAATACCGCAAGCATGTGGTGATTAGCTAAAACATCTGCCGTGTACCCGGGATTACCTCGCAGTGCGGAAACGTGGGATTAGCATTTGCCGCTTATGGAAGGGAAATGTTTCTTTTTTAATTTAATTTACATCGAGTAAAGGCACGCATGTTCAGGATTTTAACGAGTATCTAGAAAAAGACACTTAATGCTACTTTGGTTATTTCAAAACTACGTATTTTGTTGTGCAGCGGACATTTAATGCTTTGATGGTTCGATGGTTTATGAAGCAATATTAAATTACAAGACGTTTGTTTGATATGATGATACCCGCTTTGAAAACATTTTTATCTCTCTCTCTCTCTCTCTCTCTCTCTCTCTCTCTTTCTCTCTCTCTCCCTCTCTTTCTCTCTCTCTCTCTCTCTCTCTCTCCCTCTCTTTCTCTGTCCCTAACACTCACATTCTCACTCTCTCTATCTCTGTCCCTAACTCTCACATTCTCACTCTCTCTATCTCTGTGACTTGTCTGTCTGTCTGTCTGTCTGTCTGTCTGTCTGTCTGTCTGTCTCTCTCTCTCTCTCTCTCTCTCTCTCTCTCTCTCTCTCTCTCTCTCTCTCTCTCTTAAATGTGTTAATGATCAAATAATGAAATTTTAAAACATAAATGTTAGAAATCTGTATATGTATATGAATTTAAAAAACCCTCTGGAGATTATTGTGTTAAAATATTAATAAGACTTTCCATATGAAACTCTTTAATACCAATCATAAGTTATGCTCATTTAAAGAAAATGTCTAAGGTATTAATAAATGAAGCTTTCCGTAAATCCCTAGTCTGAGTGTTTCACCTTCATCAACATAAATATCCATATCCTTGGACCTTGAATATGAGTGGGACATTCTACATGAGTACGGACAAACTCCTCAGAAAATTACGGAACCCTCCCTAAGCGCCCCACCCCCCCCCCCCCCCCCCCCTTCCAGGCCACTCCCTGTGAAAGTGGACACAAGCATCCTTCAAGAATATCAAAGTTTTAGTCACTTCCAACTCATTTATTATGGAGCTTATTATAAGTGTACGAAAGTAATTTATCCAAATTCAAATTTTATTGAAATCACCTAAATTTTACAAACATGCAGTAACATATTATAAAGTAGCCTAACATGTTTATTTATTCAAATAAAGCACATGACACATGATATATCTTAAACTGCCCGGATACGAGATGCATAATTAAAAATAAATATAATGTGAAAAATATGAAGAAATTATAAACTAACTGGATAACGGAATTATCTCGCAATCGTTATGTTAAATAGAAATTTACACTCAGAGATCGCAGACCTCCGCAAAAGCAGCTCTTTATCCTCAGATGAAATTGTAAGAAATGTATCCAGTTCATCCTCGAAATTTAATCAATTGTTCACAATATCACTGCCGATCTCTCCTAAAAAATACATGGATATCCGTTAATGAATTTTAGTAATGTTGTTAACAGACATACGAACCCAAAAATAACCCCCGCCCTTGGGCGTAGGTAATAATTATGCCTTTAAAGTGAGGGGCATAAATGGTACTTTGTCCTTCAGTTAGAGAAATGTGAGGTGACATTCCGACTTGTCTACCATTATAAAAGACCTATAGAAATATCGATTTATAGTCTTGACAAAACTGTCACTAGGAATGAAGGAAACCTCCCACCCGACTACTTATATGTCGCTTGAGTAAGCTGCCTAGCCTTGCTTTGACGTCAAAGGGAACATTTGTAACCGATCTTCCCAAATCTCCCGAGGTTACAGCAGTTCTCGCGTGACCACTGAACCAGACGGTTTTGGCAGGTGCCCATTTTCTCCTTGGAGAAGTACCAAATAAAAGCGACAGTGATTCCTTTGATTAATTTCGTCTAGAGCTTTAAGGGAATTCAGAAGGCTATGTAACATATGTTTGATGTTAAATGATACATATATAAGGTATGCCGCGTTGTATACCCGAGCATCAAGTAGACCTGTATTATTATCTTTTACCCATGCAACACAAACAAATCGGTAAACAAAGATGACAATATAATCTCAGTTTACTTCGATGGCATCACTAAAAATCAGTCGTGCAGGGCTCGAGTCTGGTAATTTAAGGGATTTGGACTGGGACTTGAACTCGAGGTTCTGAACTCCGACTTGTACTAGTACTCGGAGGTAAGGACTCGAGACGTTAGATCCAATTCATCTCGTGTCTGGTAAAAGGAAAACTTTTTCTCAAACTCTAAAGACATTTATATGCCTATCCTAAATACCTACAGAATATTAAAATTACAAGTCTGTTTATAAGCTCTGCATCTGGTGCTCAATGTAGTTAATCAGTTAAGGAAAAAATAATTATTTAAATTTACATTTCTTATTAAGTTAAATAATGAGATATTCATTAGAACCAGAATTGGGCCCCAGATGATTCGGACTCGAAGAATGTGGACTTGGACAAGAATCTCAAGGAATCGGTCTTTAGTGTCCATTACTCATTTCTCAGACTCGCACTTGGACTAGAATTGTGTTGATTCGACCTTATCACGGCTAACAATGTTTGTATAATGACAAACAGACAGGCAGACAGAGGTGATCTTATAATCTCAATTTAACTTTCCTGGCGGCACTAACAATGTGTGTTGACCGAACACCAATGCTGATTGCTAGGCCACGATAGTGCCAAGGCCTAATATGACGTTTGTGTTTTAAATAAAGGCTTTCAGGCTCAACAGAAGCGCTTATACTTAACGTTAAGCTGTTACATGTTCACATACCGGAGGAATTCGAAACTTTCCTATGACAATAAATGCTGCGGCCTTATTGAAAATAAGGCAGCTAATTAGAAGTTTGTGAAGCGTGAGTAAAGTAATTCGTGCCACATAATCTTGCATTATTTCCACAGGAATGGACCGCTCTAAACACATCAAACATGGCCTTATTCACTGATCCTATGAATATTTATATACTGAATTAATGTAAATAAGTGAATTTATTTTGCACGTCTGTATGAATATTTAGCTGACAGTGTACCAACATGATTGATTTATAATTGAAAAGCGTCTATTGAAATATATCGCTATGCTTCAAACACCATTAATAGAAAAAAAAACAAAAACCGAATGTCATCGTAATTAGATTTTACGTAAATCAAACTGAATGTTCCAATCTGTATATTCTGTAAATCTGATTACTAACAACTATTTTACAAGCACGTTGGTCGGTTAGTGTGTCTGCTTAAAACTTTACTCAAAACATTTTATCCGGTTGTGAGTAAATTTTTAAAATTGTTGTTAGAAAAAAACATTCAAAGGACAATCCGTTGAAATCTGGATGTAGTTTAGATATAACATCGTTGCAGAGCATTTAATGTCAACTTTGAAGCATTTCTATGAAATTATTCTCATTCACTAATAAAACTGGGGAAGTAGGTAAACAAATAATAAACGTAAGAATGGAAAGTAAAAGCAATATATCAGTAAATGATTGGTAGATAATGACTTGGGTGACAATAAAACATTTCTTATGGCTTTATTGAAGCAAGGAGATTTTGAAAGCCCACATGATATAACTTCCTTTTCTTTTCTTTAGATCTTCGCACACACACCTATATTTATATATATATATATATATATATATATATATTTATATATATATATATATATATGCATGCCACATATCTTTGCTTAACTCCATTGAAGGCACACGAACCCTCACCAAACATATCTTGATCCACCCCTAACGTCATTCATCTATTTATATTTTACATGGTCCATTTTCTTCAGAGATGCATTAAAAGTTCATAAAAAAATAATCTCAAGTAGTATGACTTTCTTAATTCTATTGTTGCTGTAATGGAAAACATTTTACAAAGCGTTTGGGTTTCTTAAATGATAGTGTCAACTTCATACAAACCTTTATTCCGTTATTGCCACGTGATTCAAAGTATTAAACCTGCTAAAGCATATGGTTGTGATTCCATTTATCATCAGATACTTGTGCTTACGTGAGCTCTGTGGAGCTTGGTGGCGTAATGGTTGTACTTGAGACCGCAAGTTTGAGGGTTCGCGTCCCGTTTTGACCAAGCTGAGACCACTAGCCAAATAGCCCTGCCTGGGCTTTAGTATTTGCGTTTACAAATAAAATGTTTACAATAAAACGTGGTTCCATGTACCGATAGACCTAACTCAGTGCCAGCTCTTATCACTAAAGCCCTGTAAAGTCCGTAGGGTGAATCGCTGATATTTGCATATCAAGGCGTCACAAGGCTCTTTGAGGACTTGAAAATCCCCCGTATTTGCATATCAGGCCGTCACGCCTCATGTGAGTGGCATCGTTGCTACGAGAACGCCAACAGCGGTCCCACAGCTCGACCTGTTTGGTAACATTCGCATTGAAATCGTGTTCAGGTAGTCCACACATGATCCTTCGTGTTCTATGATATATCTCTGCTGAACGAATATTACGGGCCATGGGCCAAATGTAAGTGCATATTGTAGACACTATCGCAACAATTTTGTACCGACAGGTCCAGTAAAATTCCTTCTGCCGAGATGACAGCTGGCAGCATTTGTCTGAACCCGTGTATTAACTGTCAAATTGCGACTCGCGAATCATGATCGTTTCAGTCAGCCGGTACAGCTCGTCGCGTGGTGCACCTGAATGTCTCGCGCTGATTGGCTTAGCCAGAGTTTGGCCTACATTATGTTTAAACAGGCCCAACTTTCAAGAGTGCTGGTCCGATAAACGTTAACACTGAGGCTGAGGGTTATAGTGTTTTAAAAGGTCTCGCCGAACTCAATTTAAGCGATGGCGTAAAATTATTAAGGCAGATAAAGTGGAAATATTTGTAACCAATTGGAAGCCCGGAATAAGCAGTTACTGAATGAACCATGTTGGTTTTGAAAAAAAGATTCTGGGAAAGACCACTGCTGACGTCACTGGAAAAGACCTAAGTTCAGTGAGGCGGTGATGTGTGGCGCTGACCGTCCGGGAACCGGCAAGATTACCAGTCCATGAAATCAGAGGGTCAGATAGTGGCAAATTAGTTATATGAGTTGCCGCAAAATGACTGTACCGATACTAAATGCGATACAACGCATTAACGTTTGATTTCTCTGTCAGAAGCAACAACTAAGTCAGAACTATCTCATGGACTGGGCCAGTCTACTAGCCAAAGTCTTTACCTCAAGGATGCGCTCTCTCGACCCGGGAGTGAATAGGTACTCGTGTCAGACAAATGTGGTTGCGCCTTTAATCGCTGATTAGGTTGTAGCCTACCAAGGAGGCTTAGGAAAGCTGCAAGAAATAAACAGGCCCAAAGGACCAGGAAGGCGAAGTGAAAACGTCTGATGAGACTGACATCATCGTAGTTGATATCAGAATATTAACCCTACCTTTGTATACACTCTGTAGATGCAATACCATCAAAATGTATTTTCCGTAAGTACTTAAAGTTTTAGTTTTACAGATAACCATTTAAGAGCCTGTTAATGTAAAAAACTACATGCCAACAAACTCGAAGGAACTACCGAAGTGATTATAAATAAGTGTTGCTCGTTTCTGCCACGAACAGAAGGCATCTTCAGTATATATAAACTACATACTTTGAATCGACCCTCGGGCTCTGTTGGGAGATGTGGTTATCTTTGACATCCAAAATCGCCTGAGTATGTTAATACGGCGAAGTTCAAAAGGAGGAATCTGGGCTTTTTTGTCCACGACGGACTACACTGCGAACCCGATTTGCAAAATACATGTATATGGAGACCCAGCTGAAATCCCCTTTGTATTTGATTAAACACATGCCCCTTTGACAAAATCGCGGAGGAAAATCCCACTACCGTTGTATGTCAGGTTCTACATCGATTTGTGCCCGGGTGGACTGCGGGAGTAATTGAATAAGAATTGGCCGGATACCGCCTGAAGGGAACCTTTGTTCTCACAGTTACCCCGAGCTACAAGCAGCCGATCTCTGAAGTTAATCTTAACGTTTGTAAAATGCTCTTATAGACAATCCCCCCAACAAATAGTGCACGGGATTAATGCGCTGAGTGATTTATGACCAAACATAGAACTGTTTCCATCTTTTTTTCATACCTTCGTTGAATTACTGTGATTGGTTTCGGATTTGCGGGGTTAAAATTTCGGTGTCTCACAAGGACCAATTTTGTGATCGCACTCTAATAAAAACCTACACAAAGTAAACTATTATTGTATGAATTAATTAAAACAAACAGTGTGCCCAAACTGGAGGGGACCAAAGGGAAAATTGAACGAGTTGATGTTATTAACAATGTCAATCACTGAACATACAAATCATATCATTATATATATTTAAGATCAGTCTTTTACCTGATTACCTTCAATGATGGAACGTCTTATTTAAGTGGGTTTTTATTTTCCGGATAATTTCTATTTAGCGAATATCGCAAATTTGAAACCCTCGCGAACAAAAAGGCACTCACAGTACGTTACCACCGGTATTATCTGTTCGAGTAATGTTGCTGACATACAAACTAACAGCGTGACGGCGTAATTGTTAGGGCGCTGGATTTGTGACCGCAAGGTTCTGGGTTCGCGTCCCGTTCTAACCGACGTATGCGCTAAAATTCCAGGCGAACATCAGTCATTAAATGTAACGTAGTTTTAAATGTTTGTAACGCTATATTCTTTATTTAAACTCGTGGGTGGCCTAAAAAAATATTTCAAGCAAGCCAACCAATGCGGTATCTATTAATATGAGCTTAAATGTTCATCAAAGTGCATGCTGTTGCCAAGGTAACAGAAGAACTCGGGAGGTCAATATTGCGAGATGCCGTGATAGAACGTGGGTTGATGCGGAGTTCAGATAAACTCTTCTCGGAGGTTGCTTAAGATGGCCGTGTTAAAGTGGTGTTGGTCACGTGATGCCTAAGGGGTCATTTCCTATATATTATCCTCAATCAAGCTATCCATCAGCTGACAATTACGGACTACAATGATCCAAGGTCTGACCATTAAAGGTTTGGCGATGACAACAGCCGCCGCTCAAATGGGAGAGCTTTTAAATGACGTACTGGGACAGTTCCTGCGGCTCTACCTAATAACGATGTGTTCTCATATCCCATAATTTTACCATATGGACAGGATTCGCTCCAGGGTGGCTTTAGAAATCCCCCGAGCCCGTGTGAACGCCCAGCTTGGCTGAGCTCGCAGAAGTCCACAACGTCTTTGTTGTTAGAGTGGATATTTTTTTAGATTTGATAAAAAAAAATCCTGCCTACTTTACTAAAGTAAAGATAAATTGCACTTAAGAAATGTATATACATTAAACACTAAGAGTTTTCAAATATCAATATTTTTATATATTTTTTTTCAAAACTTTGCTAATACTTATTTGTTTGGGTAATAAAATAAGTTTCTCTTACAAATTAAGACGTCTAAACGGGCTGGGATTTATGACAAGCTTAAAGTTAAAGCCAGTCCCTTGTCTTTATAGGTTTAGTAGGAAATGTTCAAGTAGGCCGACATACCATATATCAAAGTTACGTCCCAGTATAAAGCATGTCTGCTCCAAGACTAATAGGTATACGAAACATATTGCCAAACAACATAATGAAAGAAGAATATAAAGAGGTCTGATTATTATAAATCTCCATTTCAATAGAAAGAAGAATTTTTTTTTTGCTCGAATGGTTTCCGACTCTTACCCGCCAGCGCATAAATGGTAAAGTGTAAAAATCTCGAACAACCCTCACAGATTCCCCCATGTGTCTAATGTAAGGCTATGACTTCAGGATTATACCAACGGCCGTGTATATTAAACCTGAATTCCCAAAGGCAAAATAAACACATTTAATTTATAACGTATATTTTATTTTTATCACCAACTTTCTTTCCTGCAGGCCATGGGATGTCCTAATGAAATATCGGTTAAATCATTTTTTAAATTTTAACTTGCCCATAATTGTGTCTAGACCTAGGTTTTCAAGGATTTAAAGGAAACCATATTAACAACGGTTCGTATTTTAAATTTTAATATGTAAATTAGAGCCGCCATTGATGAAATATCTACCTACCTAAATACCTGAAAAACTAACCATTGTAATTGGTTGAACATTATGTCGATACCTAGGTTCTCATGGTCAAAGATTCAAATGAACCCATGTGAACAATTGGTTAACTAAAATTAAGTATGCAAATTTGGATGGCATTACATTGAATCCAGACATAGTTTTCATCTACAAAGATATATATATATATATATATATATATATATATATATATACCTTCATACTTAAGCTTATTTAAAAGTATCGCATGTGGTAAAAAGGTACAACAATTGCACAATTTGGCATTGAATTTTACTTTTTTATACTTTTTCCTCGACAATTTTTTTCTTTTTACTTTTATGATTTTGCACAGTGGCAGCACTGAACATAAAATACCTATTCACAGATTACCTTCTTAATTTGGCCAATATATGTTTTATGGAAAGTATGTCAAGATATATAGATAAATGTGTTAGATAATATTATTAGGATGTAAGCACATTCTAGCCATTTGGATACATTTTCTGGATGACATTTAGTTTATAAAAACCACAATCCCACAGGGACCAGTTCAGATCCACTCGAATGAATATGCCGAGGCGTTTATCCTTATTCACAATATCATCTCTTTTGATTTATATACAATTTTGATATAGCTTTTGTTAACATATGTAAATTGAAAAGTAATTCTGTTTTAACACCTGCGCCTTTCAGGCCATTTTACCGAAGTGCCGAAGTTGCAATTAACTAGGATATTTAACAGAAGCAAAAGAATATATATAAATGTTTGTATAAATGGTGAATTTGATTGGATAATGTTATCTAGTCATCAAACCCTAGAGAGTGGGGCACGGGAGGCTTATTAATATCAATTCAGCTAAAGAAAAGGGAGCTTTGTATTTTAATTGACACTTCTGTAAGTCCTCCCTAATGTTGGACAGTTTTCTGAGCAAAAACTCTCACGTTCACAAAGTTTGGTGGTGACACCTTTCTTGACAATTCACCACGGTATTCTTTTTTGCATTTGTTCCCACTTCAGGAATCTAACATATGATCTAACAATTCAGTTTTAAAATGTATTCACTGTGGTTATTAATACTTAAAATATGAAATTTTTGTACGATAAAAAGAATTAAGAATTATGTTTTGAACACATCTTTAAAAAATCACTATTTTTTCGAATAAATGATAAATATACAAAATTTAGTATATACTTAATACTAAGGCCAAAAAATTAAAAAGGTATGGTTCTCAGGCACTTTTTTTCAGAAATCACTGCGGGCAGGCGGTATTTTATTTTTTACCTTTTTTGTATTTTTCGATAAAAATGTCATATTATCAGGAAAAAGCATGAAAATAGCAGGGTTTTCTTGCTAAACAGGTAAAAGCACCACATAACAAAGGAAATCGTATCAAAATTGTATTATTTTCTCTCCTTGAAAGATGAAAATCAAAATAAAAATGTTTGATGTGGGGGGTTAAAATTGCATGAGAACCACACCTTTTTTCTTCACCTAATTTTTTCGGGCTAATAAAATACTAAATAAAAATGATTTTTCGCATGGTTCAAAAATAATTGTCAGATCAGTCAGCAGAATACTGAAATCTGTTCAATCATGCTTTGGTCCGGAAGAGTCTACTAGAAACAAATCTTTTGAGATTTTTGCAGATACAATGTATGAAACATTACCTTTTTTTGTAAAAATGGAAAGTAGGCTGTTCTTCAATGGCGGTCCTATTTTACAAGTTAAAATTTAAAATATGAAGTTAACCGTCACTATAATGTATTTATTTGAATCTTTGACCATGACAACCTAGGTCTTTACACAAAATTCGACCAATTTTCATGGTTAGTTCTTGAGATATCGAAGAAAATAAAATTTTCGTCAATGTCGGCCCTAATTTGCATATTACAAAAGTTGCCCAAGGTCGTCGTGATCAAAATCCAACTCAAAGGTATCAGTGGACCCCTACTACCACCAGTCTATCATAAAACCTTGTACTACAGACAATTCATAGGTACCCCTTACTGGCAACTCGACTAAAATGCTAGTATACCATAATTAACCACTTGGGGGTGGGGGTAACCTGTAAGTACAAAAGCGATCATCTCCCTACAATAATACAGTATTTTGTCAAAATTTGTTTTAAAACACAGCAAAGAAATTATTTAATGTATCTCAGCATAATATAGAACAATATGTTGAGGGATATAAGGGATACAAAGAAGTCTGTGAAGTAACCCTATAAATACGCTATATTTTTTAAAATCACCTAAAAGCAATTTATATCCAAAATTCATATTTCAATTAACATTTTTTGTATCTAATGTTATCAACCAATAGTTTCGCTTACTTTAGTACCGTTGTTGGAACTGGTATTAATGAAATGAGAATTTGTAATGTAATTTATGTTAAAATATTATATTTTTAAGATTTTCGACATCGGTTAGAAGAAAATGTAAAATTTTATATTTCTCATCGGTTGATTTTGGTAGACTTCTAGTATATCAAACAACATACCTTACGAAAATACATTGTGCAAACAGAAAATCTGTTGCAATTTCTTTTTACCTTTGGTCTTGATTCTGGCTAAATCTCCTGGCCTATGAGGCATAGGCTTTGTTTCAGATCGATACAGGGGTGGTAACAAAGTAGCTTTTTTTGATGATAAAGTTATGAAAATTAAGGCAACATAATTTTGGTAAAACGAAATATACTTCATAATATATGAATTAGGGAAGTCAAGACCACTTTGGTAGAGGATTTAGTTTATTTTCATAAAAGAGGCGGTTGGGGGGGGGGGGTCCGAGAATTTTAGCTGGTATCCTTTGTTTCGAAAGGGGGGGGGGGGGGGGTTACTTAACCCTTGTCCTAAGCTGTAATATTTCCTAAAGCTCGACAAGACTTATATCGACTGGTAACCACCTTAAAATTCACATCGATTGTTGCATCCTTTAGGTTTCAGCAAATAGACCAGCGTCACATTCAAACCTGCTTATGACTTAATAACAAAGACCCTTATCCGTCTGTCACCTTGACTTCTCATTACCCATTGTCTGTTGCTCTTAGTCAAGAAATGAATGCTCACGGGTCCAACCAACAACCCCAACGTCCAGGCCCGTCAGCGTCCATCAGGAAAGTGACATATTCCGTTCCTCTAGCCGTCAGATCAGACTGGAAGGCTTGTCCCGTCTAAATGCTCAAATCCCAGTCCCAACAATGGTACATTTTAATGTATTATGAAAGGTAGCACGCTTTTCCTTCAGACAGCGAAATAATGCTTGTCCCTCAACATTCCCTGTAATCCCTTGGATTCTACATGGACAGCGTACCGGGCACAACAGATAAGCGACAATGTAAGCATCGCTTTCACAGTTTTAAGGATTATTGGATATTTGTTTCGAGGGACAAGCAATGATATCGCAGTCGGAAGGTTAAGCTCCAGGGGCGGGATGTTGGCGGGTAGGGGTGTTTGTGATAGACCCGTGAGCAAATTTTGCCCGAACATCCAGCCTTCATTCAGGAATGGAGTCTGCGGGGGACAGTTTCCCTTCTGATGTATTGTGGTTTCCACAGAGATCCGCCGAAGAATCCTTAGACTTCCCAGCTTGCCATGCCAGGCTGTAAATAAAAGACCGGTGGAGGTAACAATTCTCTGGTTTTCTTGAGAATAAGTGCCAACATGTTCATTTAAACTGAACATTAAAGGGGCCCAATCACCTGTAAAGAATGTAAAACACAAATAGTTTCTTCCCTTTAAAATATTTCTGTACCTGCCAAAACATTCCCTTAAAACCGTTTGCTTACTCATGTAAACGGGTGTTGGAAACAGTGGACCGGGCGCGATGGCAGGTGTCAACATAAAAAAAAGTGCGTGGGGCCGGGTGCAGCGCGGAGCTACAACACGGGTCAATCAGGAGATGCCCTGACTGACATCGCAAAAAAATATAATACATGTTGCCGCTGGCTGAAACACTGCGTGTTGCCCCTATAAATCGGCCCTCCAGTCAGGCGGCCTTGTTATGGTAAACAGACACACGTGGACTGTGTTTAACAACACGCACGGTCATAACAAGGTGTTATAGCCGTATGCGAGGAAATGAGACTGTGTGCTTGGATGGTTCTGCAGGGAAACCTTTGTATAAAACAAAAATGAGCTGATAGTGCGAAAGAACATACATAATATTGATCCTGATTATGTCCCTTTAAGTTATAATACATGTCCCTAGGGAGTCAACACAACTCTACCATGCGTAATATGTAGAGGTCCGTGGGCTGGAAGGACCCATCTTGACTCCCCCACCAGTCACCTAAACCTTTTTTTTCTTATTGCTGTGAGTCTATATGTTAACATTGAATAAACTGGGACCCACTAGAGGTTCCGGGCTATTTTTTCACACTATCCCAAATTAAGATTTCGTCACCCATTTTAGGGATATGGGATTTTAAATTGACCATAACTCTATAACCATTTAACCCATAATAACACAGTACCTATCAAATTATCGTTTGTATCAAGATCGTTCAGATGATATATGAAATCTGCAAATAAGGTCCATGTTGAGGTCAACAGGGGTCAAAAGGTCATGAGATTTTCCCCAATCCCAAAATCTATTCACTGACGACTCATTATTCCAGAGCATGGAGGAATTTGATCAAATGGTCAATTATTGGACTGATGTGGGTTTATTTCACACACTTGGAATGTGTTGGTTCACACATGTGCAAGGATTACCCAAAATAAAAGCACATGAACGAAAGACATCGGGCTTATACTAAGGATTTTGTGAGAAACGCCATATTAATGAGAAGGGGAAATTGAAATGACCTTACGTGCGTCAATGTTTAACCTAGAACAATAAAGTACCCATCATATCGTAACATTGGCCATGTCGGTTGAGATGTTATATAAAACTATGCAAATAAGGCATAATATACAGAGGTCAGTAGGGGTCAGTAGGTCATGACATTTAAATCTCGGACAAAATATAAAAAAAATCGACTCAATTAATCTGTATGGCGGAATTAGATCAAACGATCAAATTATAACCTGGAATAGGTTTGAAGTATACTTTCAGACAGTTCTGATACACATATTTCCAAGGATAAAATTAAAAGCACATGAACAAATTATATTAATATTATAAATTTGTGAGAAAAGCAATGTTAAGGGAAGGGCATACAAAAAAGACTACAGCTTTTGATCTAGAACAATGAATATTGGTCCAATTGCATGTCAATTTATATGATAAAAACATATGAAGATATTATATGTACCTATTGTTGTCAGTAAGGGTCAAATGGTCATGAGATTCTCGTCTCGGTTAAAATCTACTGGCTAGAAAATACTCAATGCTCCTCTAAATATGTAGATAGATTAAATGGTCAAATTATGGCCCGAAATCGGTTTGTAACATGCATTCAGATAACTAGATATTATGCTAAGCCCATTCAGATGATAAAAATATGCAATAACATGTATTGTGGTCAGCGTGTGTCAAAGATAATGAAATATTCACAAATCTAGAAGGTAGTCATAATTACTTTGTATGCTGGTAATAGGTCAAAGGGATATATCAGCAAGCCTTTATGGTGTTTTACAGTTCTTTTTTTTTAAGCTAACTAAACTGTAGGTCAAGGTGGTGCATAAGTTCTCTGTATGACTGCAAAATTCTTTTCGGTGATACAATTCAGCTAATTAACTGGCCCATCAAAAGGTCAGCTAAATTAATCTAAGAAGCAACTACAGTTTGTCACCTGATTTTGACAGGTTCTTGTTGATGCAAAATGAAATGAAATTATTCGCTATTTTAGTGGCCAGTTATTTAAAATGATTAATGTTCGCCTTTTAACTTTGAATTGTTACAAAGTGTTAACATCCAAAGTACACTTTAAGGAAACTGTAATTGTTTTGTTCAGTCACGAAGTGCAAACAATATGTGATTACATTTGACTAAGGGAATATTCTTCTTTATTGTCATTGTGGCAGCCATATTAAAAGCCATTGTGGACTATCATTCAAAATGTTAAACCTCGGTCAAAAGTTTGCTGATGCCCACATCAGACTGCAAATGCAATGTTTTATGAGCAATAACATGGTATGCAGGACATTTTAGAGAAAAGATAATTCTGCACCGCCACAATGGTTACCATTTGAAATGGATTTTACAAAATGCGGCCACATAGTCCATTAATTGATAATTAAATTTTGATCTAATTTCTCCATGCAGAGGAATAATGAGACATCAGTTTCTAGATTTTCGGCATGGGGAAAATCTCATGTCCTTTTGACCCCTGTTGACTTCAATATTGACCTAATTTGCATATTTTGTATATTATCTGAATGAACTTAATTAATGAACCAATATGGTGTGTACTTTATTGTTCTCGGTTAAACATTGACGTACGTATGGTCATTTTAATATTTACCCTACACCTTATATGGAGTTTCTCACAAAATATTAATATAATAACCTTAATAATGTACCAATGTCTTTTGTGTGCTTTTATTTTGAATAATCCTTGCACATGTGATCTAACTCCGCCATGCACTGAAATAATGAGTAGTCAGTTTCCTGTGGTGATGTTTTGACCCCTGTTGACCTGAATATTGACCTTATTTTCATATATAACATATCATCTGAACGGGCTTGATAAATACAATAACGTGATGGGTACTTTGTTAAATACTTTTGGACTTGTGATCATTTTAATTTCCCCTACCCCTAAAATGGGTGACGTAATCTTAAGTTGTTATAGCGTGATAAAAAGAGCTTGGAACCACTAGTGAGTCCCAGTTCATACAATTTTAACATCCTGAAAATTAAAGTATAGACTCACAGTAATAAGAAAATATAGGTTTAGGTGATTGGGGGGGGGGGGGGAGTCAAGGTGGGTCCCTCCAGCTCACGGACTACAGGGGTTGTCGCATAGACCTCACGATGAACCAAAATATGATTATCTGAACCATTATAGTTATATCTGAGTAGAATTTACAGGGTAAAGATTCTATCTTAGGGCAGTAACGCATACATAATAAAAACAAGATTTGTTTGCGTTGAGGCATGTAGCTAGTTAGCATACAGTTCTGGACCAGTTTGCTCTTCGGTTATGATAAAGGGAGGTGAAGCTCGTTTACAACGCTTTGATATGTCATATATTAATTTTGCTTAAATCAAAAAGTCATGATTCTTAGATATAGGTAGCCCTGCCTGGGCTTTTTAATTACGTTTGCCACTAAAATACGTAAAATAAAACGTGATTCCATATACCGACAGACATAACTCGGTGCCAGCTCTTATTACTTAAGAGTCGGCCAAAGATCCCTTAATTAGTTCTATAATTGCTTCTAGATGACCGAACCTGATCTAAGATTTTCGACACGTCAAGAGCAATTTTGATCTGTTAGAGGGAGGAATCGGGTCATAACCATTGCATCGACTGGGACAGTCTTATACAGACGATTTATGCAGATAGTTTGCTTGTAAAGTAGCTGATAATTACGGTGTTGAATGGGTACTGGATATTTAAATTTTCCGTCAGTATCTATAATCACACTCTTTAAAGGATTTCTAATGTTATATCATTCATATTATCCAGCCTTGGGAAACTCACTTTGCTCAATTTCCAAGTAAATTTTATCACATAAAATCTACTAAAGAAAGACACAAACGAACTCTTGAGAGATACGTTGGATGCCAGAAAAAAATATTATTGCACTTGATAAAAGATGATAAACATATCGTATCACGTGACGGTGATACTTTATCATAAAATGATCTGGTACCACCGAACCTTTTTTTGGAAATTTGTTTGTTTTATGTAAACGATTTCAATTCTAAGGTACATCGTAACTTATCTTTTCTACGAAGTTCATTACGAAGTTTCTAAGCTGGCATCCTTACGGGAGGGGCCAGTCTAGCGCCTTTCGACCCCACTTCATACTACAAGTATCAGCTAGCCGACACTGGTGTTCCGCCTCAAAACGTGAATATGAACAAATC
The DNA here is from genome assembly GCA_026874595.1 of Sipunculus nudus. Taxonomy (NCBI): domain Eukaryota; kingdom Metazoa; phylum Annelida; class Sipuncula; order Golfingiida; family Sipunculidae; genus Sipunculus; species Sipunculus nudus. Next base: position 3,970,642 of record CM049313.1, on the reverse strand, counting down.
GTGATAAGCCGAAACCGTTAAAAGGGCATGTCAAAACAGTTCAGAAAGTAAAACATGAAAAAAATACTGTGGGATTTTGTTTCACGTTTAAGTCAGCGGTTACGTGTTGTGAAATCAAGTTTTGTGCAGGGCTATAGCTCTAAAAGCTGGAGAAAATCTAGCTGAATTATTAATGCTGCTTTCGTGTTCGGCGAAATTACGGTTTTGGATGCGTTCGACTTGTTAAACTGTTGAGAACAAAATCCAAACCGTAAAAACCAGAGACCAATGAACCATGAAGGCCGTGTCACACAGCCGTTGACGCATAAATTGCGCATAATGTACGCATAAAATATGAGGCATACGCGGAGATACGCAATTCATGCGCGATATACGTAATTCATAAGTTTTTCATGCGCATTTCATTCGTCGCAATGCGCAGCGAGTGGGGGCCGGGATGGGCATACGCGGACATACGCGAAAACGGTTTTGAGCTGCACAAAATTTTTCCTCTTTTTGGATATATGCGATCTATGCGTAATTTACGTAGTTTTTTTTACGCAGTTCTTACGCAAATAATGCGTAATTCATACGCGCAAGTGCGCGATACATACGAGATTGTTACGCAAAATCGGCGATTTTCACGACCGTTCCGCGTATGTTAAACGAACCTTTCACGCATATAACACGCATGTATCACTTATATATCGCGTATACCGCTAAGAACTACGAACATTACGTGGGAATTATCTAGGAATTTGACTTTTCCGTGGATATGCGTGTTTACTTTGCGCAGTTTATTCGTATTTCATGCGTAGTTTTTGCGTAGTTTATGCGTCGTTCTTGCGTGATTCATCTGTCAAAATTTCACGCATAACCCCCAACTTTTCTAATTTTTTTCCACGTATGTCCGCGTATAAATCCAGATTTTTCAATTTTATGCGTACATTATGCGCAATTATTGCGTCAACGCCTGTGTGACACGGCCTTTGCCCCGACTGTCAGAAACAGTCAATGTCTTTGAAACTGAAGTTGTAAATCCCTACTTTCACGCCTAGTGCTGGTTTCTTTTTACATGGCTTGAGCTGGCCTCCAAATCATTCAAATCGTCAAAAAAATATTCTTATACTAGCAATTCACATGCTTATATTTGATTATGTAACTGGTACCCTGCCCTATATTATTGGATAGAAATAACCGACCAACATTTGAAAAGTCATTGAACATGTCTTTGTTTTTAATATGCGTTGAATTCGCTGGAAATTTAAACAACTCCAAGTCGTATTATTTTCTTCGCTTCACTCTCACTCTTCCTCCAATTCTTCCATTTCCTCTTCTTGCTCTGTTTTCTTCTTCTTCATACTCTTTTTCTCTTCTTTCTTCTTGATGTTCTTCCTCTACCACTTTTACTTCTTTTCACTCTATTTCGCCTTTTTTTGCCTTCTTCATTTTCTTCATTTTGCTTTTCTTCTTCTGCTTAGCACTTCTATTTCTTCTGTCAGCCTTATTTTTCGACCCTTAGTTTCCTTTCTGTTCTGCTGTTAATTATGCCTTTTTTTCCATTCTTCTCAACTTTCGTCCGATTTCCTCGCCTCACAGACTTCCCCTCTGCTTCTACTTCTAATCCTTCTTCTTCTTCTTTGTGCTTTCATCATATTCTTTTTTTTTTGTCTTCGTTTTCTACTTCCCCTCCTTCTTCTTATTCTTCACTTTTAATCTTTTTCGTCTTATCTTTCTTGTTCTCCGTCTTCCTCTTCTCACTTTTTGCCTAACCTTCTTGTTTTCTTCTCTTTTTACTTTTCTTTTACGTCCTTCTTCTCCTTCTCGCACTTAATCTTCTACTCCTTTTAATTTTTACACATCTTCTTATTTTACTTCTCCTGTTCTTCTCATCGTACATTTCCCTCTTACTTTTATCATCATTTTTCTGATCCATCATACTCTTCTCCTCAATCTTCATAATGGTAATCAGGTTTCAAGGCCTGACGTTCACCATGTCCTCCGACTGGATAACCATGAAGCGGGGCCCTGTTTTTTTTTTTTTTTTTTTTTTCTTAACTGCAGAAAGTCCCAGAATCAGTGTTTTTAAAGAATCATCACCGTTACAGGAAGCGAGACAGATTTCTGCGACTTCTTTGTCAGTAAATATAAACCTTTGTAGGGATTCTATAGAACTCATTCAATATGAAGTCTTAAAAAGGTCTTCTACAAATAAAGAGCTGTCTGGAAACACGGTCCAACTCGAGTCCAGGTCAGGTTCGAGTCAAGTCGGGGTCAGGTCCGAGTCAAGTAAGGGTCAGGTCCGAGTCAAGTAAGGGTCAGGTCAGAGTCAAGTAAGGGTCAGGTCAGAGTCCATCCTCTTCCAGTCCGAGTCATATGGAACCCGAAGCATCCAAAGTAGAAAAAATTTAAAAAGGACATTTTAGTATTGTTATTTTATGTCAGTTTTCATAATCATGTTTTTCACGTGAATGTTTAATCACATTTGGCTTCCGATGCGGAGCTGTAGCTTTGTATATTTTTTGGTCGTTTTTGTAATTTTTCTGATAACAGTTTGCACATAGGGGATTGGGATTTTATATGAACCAGCGGAAATTTTCCGGCTATATATTCGCAAATTCACGAACCCTCACCATAACCACGCCTCGGAAATGAAGATTTTAGGTCTTGACCTGTCGGGAACGATGTCCAGTGTGTCCATATCAATAAAGTCAGTATATCAACATAACCCTCATCAGTATAATTACATAATCATCAATATAGTCATTTATTCCTCACATCATCATTTCTATACTCACATAATCCTAATTAATATAGTCACATCATCCTCAGTATAGTCGCAAAACCCTCATCAATTTACTCACATCATCAATACAGCCACATTATTCTCAACAATATAGTCACAATATCATTGTAATTACCTATTTCTCATCAGTTTAGTCACATTATCATTATAATTACATAACCCTCATCAATTTAATCACACTTTATCAGTTTAGTCACATAACTCAGTTACACTCACAATAATATAGTTACATTGTCACCAGTAGTCACATATAACCCTAATCAATATCGTCACAGAAAACAGGCTTCTAGACCTCCGCAGAAATGACAATTTATCTTCTGTGAAAGCGGGGACACCCGAAGGCCGTGTCTAGGTTGTGTGTCTTGTTCAGAATCTGCGTAAATTATTGACAGGTTTTGTCAGGCTGTCTGTGTATCCGAAAACGTTCTGTCTCGATTTAGGGGTTGGCATTCATGGTATTCTGAACCTGAATCATTACAAGAATTTAACGCCCAATTCTGCACTTGGAGAGTGACATCGCCATCCCGGTCGACAAGACCAAATCATGTATAACTAATGACACGCGTCAATTCCCAAGGCTAGCTAAAGGATACGTTCATATCCTGACGCATCGCTTGCTCGTCTGGAAAAGTGACATTTCAATTGATGGTAACGGCTAAGACGCAAAACTGTCTTTCATGAAGCGAATTTCGGATTTCGACCTTTTGCGGACCCACGCAGGAATAGTTCTGTCTTTTTTCCCACATGGTCCTGCATGCAAGTTACATGAGCCAGTTTCTTGTAAAATTATTCTTTGATTCATTTAGCAGAGTGACACACCGAACAGAATACGACTGACAAGAAAACGACCCTATTGGTTATTTTTTCTGGGGTTCCAAATTGGCCACCCACAATGCATCGGGGCTTCTAAATAAACCAGGGGCGTAGGTATGAATATAGTAAAGAAGACAATGTAGTCCGTTCAGTTATGATGAGATAAAATTTGTTTCGAGGCAAATTACATAAAGGTGGGTGTATTTGTGGTAAGGACTTAACGGAAGAAGAAATATATTGTAAGTATACACATGTGAAGTGAAAACAGAAGGTGTGTCCTTGAAATGTAAGACATTTTGATTTGGATGGTTGAGACAAGTAGTCCCGGCTGTCCCACACTGTTTCACAGGAAGAGGCTCGTTGTGGGTAGAAACCACATCAGGTAAAAGGATAAGTCATTATCCTTTCACCTGATGAAAGGATGCTATCTGTCTCTCTGTTAGTCTGTTTCGCTGTCCTTGACTGTCTCTAAAATGTAGTTACCTTTTTTGAAGGGTTTCAGACCAGGTTTTGCGGCCTGCCCCCCCCCCCCCCTCTTTTCGAACCTTTGGACCTTTTATTAGGGTTTTTTCATTAGTTCTCCTGTGTTGTGCCCCCCCGTTTCCTAAATTCTGGATCCGCCCTTGATTTTAGATAAGCCTACGTTTAAGCTTTATACAGCAGCGAGCTGCATTCCACCCTACTCCAAAATTGAATAAAATTAACGCTTTAATCGTTTTTGTGGCGTCCGGTGGGTGTAACATTTAATGGTGATAAAAAAATCGTAAATTTTAGTTTCATTTGATACGTCATTCTTTTAAGCATAACAAAAACAATGTTGTCAGAACATTAAAGAAGAAAATACCTGTTTTAATATATTACTTTACATTATTTGTTGCAGCGTTCAAGAATAACACCGAAATACGTTAAATGTTGCCAAACTGGTCTCTGTCCATGTTTAAACAATGAATAAACGGTCATGAGACTTATCTATACAGACCATAGCTCCTTCGCGTAAAGGGTCAAGTCGAGACAGGTTAATAGAAACCGACCTCAGGTTATTGGCAAATAGAAAGCAATCACAAACCGCATATATGTCGTCCGTCGAGAACATGATAAGACTTTGATATCTCCTACGTAAGCTCAGTAAATACACGAATGCAAGCCCAGAGACATGTACATCACGATGCACAAACTCGATGGTCCCATCACAGGTGAGCTTTGCCAGCCAGAATAAAGGTGGTTCAGTAATAGTGTAAGACTCTCGCCTAGGCAGGGATGAGCACTTTGTCCTCTGTCGCAATTGTTAAGAATTCTTTAAACAAAAAGATACTGTAGTGTTCCTGGTTATCTACTAAATTTATTGAAAGACTCCTTTTTCGTTGAATCCGGATCTTGCTCAAAATTTCATCAAAATCCGTTTATAAAGTATTCTGAATGAAGTTTCTAACAAACCATGCAGCCAAGTAGCCAGCCAAGACATAAAATTATTCCCCATGGCAAAGGTTTGATTAAATTTTATCATAAACATTTTGTGCTTATTTTTGTATGTTTCAGAAGATGTATGTATAATATATGTATAATAATCAAATTCATTAAAAGAAATTTCTGAGCAATTTTAAGAGATTCAAATTTTTTCCAGCTTCATCTGCGAAAAATCTTCCAGGTAAACGGAACATTTTCCTGTAACGTCACCAGCTGATGTATCGTCCTGTTCATCTATTCTCTAACGTGACATGTTACAAAAAGAATATAAGTTAAACAAATGTGTATCCTAATTTTTTAAACGTTAATTCCTGTATGTGTAAGTTAATGTTTTAGTAAAGAGACCTTTCTTTCCACTTGTGCCACTTTTGCACCTATCAACCCCCCTCCCCCGATCCGCCCCAAACTGAGAACCTATTTGTACTGACACCAGTCAAGAATATGACAAATTACAAAGACTGTCCCACAGGGCCACCCCAGTAACACGGCCATTCCTGACAGTCAGTCACGTGACCCCGTTAACATGGGAATGTGCTTGTCATTATTGGCTTCGCTTCATTCCAGAGGCTGATTCTGTTATTTACATCGTGTCAACTGCTAGGGTAGTTAATGCTGCCAGAGCCGCATGTTTTATACACAGGTCAAGTGGAGAAATATAAGCCTACTACCAGAGAGCGTTTAAATACTCTAAATGAACTTCTTAAGTTGGTAATTGTGGGTATGACCAGGATACTTGTCTCAACTGACAAACTTTAAAATCAAAATTTGTTAGATTTCAAGAAGACACATTGTGTTTACATTTTTCGCTTACAAACTTTAATTACCAGGATTTAACAGCCAGGATTTACGGGAAGGGGGTGCCCTAGGGGCTGTGGGGTGCACATTAAGAAATATACTGTGGCAAACAATGTTTAATTTTACGCTCTAGCGATATTGTAAAATGTACATTATAAATACTGTAAATCTAACGAGCTTGTCCTGTGCTAAGTAAAAAGAAAACATCAAAGGATTAATACTCTTAACATAAATAACGCTGCATTAAACCAATTTGATGTTGTTTTGTGAAGCTTCCCAGGGAGCCATGAATCAATACCAGATTACATCGGTACGGAGCCAGTCGTGAGTAATGACATATAAATTACACGCCTCGACACATGTCAGGGGTTTTATCTTTTGAATCCTGGTACTGCAGATGAAACATCTTACACTTATATATCATGGCCCCCTGTGCACCCCTTGCTACGTCACTGCTCATCCTGTTAAATCCTTATCGCAAAATCACTCCTCTTGTATAATTTGCCTTGAAACAATTCCTATCCTACATATTTGAACGGACTACATTGCTCTCTTCACTACATTTATCAGTGCTTATACCTACGCCGCTGGTGTATGTAGAGGCTTCGGAGCATTCTGGGCTAGAATTAAACAATTAATAAAAATAGAATATGAATGCGATTCTACAATGTTTCAAATACTTTTCAGTATTGCGCTTGGTAATATCCGAAATGCTGTAACCAAAAAATATGTATTAAGTAAAGGATGTTTGTGAATTAGATGATAATACCTGATCAGAATTCTCTCGAATTATTCATGTATCTCATCATATGAAAAGAAATGCAAATAAAAAAACGCATGTTGTAATTTGTAGTTGTTATTGAGAAATTGACTGTGCCATTCAGCAATATTGTAAAATGTACATTATAAATACTGTAAATGTAACGAGCTTCTCATGCGATAAGTAAAAAGCAAGCATCAAAGGATTAATACTCTTAACATAAATAACGCTGCATTTCGCATCTTCGCCAATTGTATGCTGTTTTGTGCAGCTTCCAAGGGAGCTATGAATAAAAGTGTTGCCTGATTACATCGGTACGGAACCAGCCGTGAGTAATGACATATTAATTACACGCCTCGACACATGTCAGGGGTTTCATCTGTTGAATCATGGTGTTTCAGATGAGAAAAAAAATCTGACCTTTACATCTGTATGCTCATCACATCACATAGCGATTATACACTGTATTCGTTACAGATCTCATTTCATTTTAACCGCCGCTTTGTTTAGCATTTGTTTCTTGCTTAAGACTAGTACAGGGTGTGCACAGAGCACAGAATTGTATTTGTAGACCAATGAGAGCACGGTATCGCATTGTGCATCCGGGTCCAAATAAAAAAAAAGACACCCGCTGTTGTTGGTTTCAAAACACCGTTTCTGGCTCATAGTGTAGGGGCATATGTAGCAAATTCGTCATGAGTAAATTTTGTTTGTAAAAATGTGACACCCCATGCATTTTTGTTCTTCACCTTTCTATGAAGCCTTAAAAACATGGTGCCAATTTTTTTATTCAGTTTTAACATGTCTTTAAGCTTGTATTGAAATGCTATTTAAACCGTTAAATTATAAACTTTGACCGAAACATAAACAAAGTAAGCAGGGACAAGAGGATAAGAAAGGTTCTTTTTGGAAGGTATTTACTTACTAAACACACAAACTTAGTTCTCTGAACAATTTGGCATTGTCTAAAATTATTTTTTGTTTATATAAAATGTACCTATTCACATACCAAGTATATTTAATAAACTCATATAGTGTTACATGCTTTATACACATAGCTTGGTTTTTTCTCCTTAAAATATGATTTTATCTGCTAATATTTCATTGTTAACCGTCTGGGTAATCCTGTACACAAGCGATGTAAGGTTTGCGAGATCAGTGGTACAGATGTAAACATAGCGCGCATGCCACCTTGCGGCCATACCGCGCTATTCTACAAATCAAGATTTTTCCAAGCATCCAAACAGAGTTTCTTTTTTTATCTTCCATATCATTTCTCCTTGTTTGGGAGTTGTGCACGCGCAAGATCAGACCTCTAGTTATGGCCTGTAGTCTTGTTATGGTAAACAGACACACGTTGTTCACTCACATACAGAACCATAACAATGAGTGAAACAGGTGAATTGGAGATTGTAAGTCCATATACAGGGATGGCTTTGCCAAAAAAATTGTATTCAGCCAAACTAATGAACTAATGTCGTGAGATAATGCATATACTGTTACAAATGTTTATGTATCTTTACAGTTTTCTTCAGGGGATAAGTGTTAATTTTTTTTCTATTAGCAATGGTAATCTCTAGTCATTTGAGCTATCCCATATGGTAGCTCCCACCCGTAAAGTTTTCTAACCAATTAGATTTTATAAAATATAAGAATATTTCTATTCTTCACCCTTCATTTCATAGTTTGCATTATATTTAGATAGTACAAGCTTGGTGCTACTCATTGTCTACAGATTACTTTTTTCATAAAAAAGAATGTTGTACCAGTGATCTGGTTCGGACTGATGGAACAACCTCTGTTGCCATTGTACCATCACAAGTCATTTATGGTCAATGAAAAAACAAAGCGACAAGAATTCAATAATAACTAGCATTTAACTTTACCATTGTTATATTTTAATTTAAAGGGACATAATCAGAAGCAATATTATGCCTATTCTTTCTCAATATCAGTTCAGTTTTGCTTTATACAAAAGTTTCCTAGCAAAACAATCCCAGCACACCGTCTTAGTACCTCGCATACGGCTGTTTAACACCTTGTTATGGCTCTGCCTTTTGGTAAACACAGTCCACCTGTGTCTGTTAACCATAACAAGGCCGTGTGACCGGAGGTCCGAATATGAGCCGCAACACACGGTGTTTCAGCCAGCGGGATAATGTATTACATTTTTTGGGCCAAGTCAGTCGGGTATCCGTGATTGACACGTGTTGTGGCTCCGCGATGCACACAGCCACACGTGCTGTGTTTATGTTGACACCTGTGATCGCAACCGGTCCACTGAGTAAGCAAACGGTTTCAAGGCAATATCTTTACAAGTACAGATTTAAATGAAAGAGAAGAAGCTATTTTTCATGTTAATTCAACATACTTTATAGGTGAATGGGTCCCTTTAAACTTTATCATTGGTTTTACCATAGTTCCTGTTAAGATTTGTCCGGTTTTTTTTATTGTACTGGTAAAACCTTAATTCCTCGGTTACATATTCCCATAAATGTATAAAAAAATTGGCCCACCAAACAAAATCGTTTTAAAAATAGACCTTCCGGGGGGGGGGGTATAAAGTTGGGATAGAAGAACATCTGAAAACACGTACGATAACATTATGACACTTTTTTATTATTTGATAGTTAATTCCAAGTTTGTTTCCTTCAACAGGACTTTGCTAAAACTTCTAAGGTCCCTATGTTTTGTTTTTCAAAACACTCTCCCTAATGAATTCTTCAGTAAAACATGCATTTCATTCAATGTTAATTCCTCAGTAAAAAATGCATTCAGTTTTAATTATCTGTCCTTTACATCTCTCATTCTACTGTAAATGTCTGTAAATATTTGTCTGCTGTAAACATCCTGATGAGCACAGCTTACAAAAGATTATCAATGAACAGTGAATTAACTGATGAAAATAGCTACTCCACAGAAGATATAATTGCTCCCAAACTGCTATTTCCCGCACAAAGCTTAGGTTATATGATCAATGGTATTATTATTATTATTATTATTATTATTATTATTATTATTATTATTATTATTATTTTGTTTCTTAATATGTACTTCATTTCACTGTGAATGGTGGACTAGGTAGCATTTCCTAAAACTTTGGGTTGGGTTAGTGAGGATTTGGCACTAAATCCAGTCAAAGTTGTCCTTTTTGTCTGTTGTTTATTCCTCACAAAATATGTAAAAAAAATTAGTCATCCGCCTAAAACCTTTTAAAAATTATTTCTTGGATCATGACCAAAACATAAAAATACTCTTTTATCTATAGATCTTTAGATATACTTTGGATAAACTAACCGTAAGAGACGGGTTTCTATATGTTCACTATCAGCGTGCGGATAGAGATGTTGGTGTATATGTACATTGCGCAAACTACCCCAGGATACCTCATTGTCTCTATATGAATTTTATTTAATGAATTTATCAATGACATTTTGTAGAACAATATACCGGTGGACAATCAACAGCTGATTAATTTTCCATGGTTAGTCTGATGGATCTTGATGCTGATCCATGTGTTGGCGGAGGTATGCGCTCTACGAATGCTCTCTATTATTGGAATAAACGTCTTGTGATGTAATATATCTTACTAATCATTTTGAGGTGTTTTGTTGCTAAATTTCCCTCTGTAGTAAATATTTATATATATTGGCCCTCATTTTTTGCTCTAAAATCAAATTTAACCCGAAAAAAATGACAAAACCACAACAGAAAAATTGGCAACATATTTTTTTGTAAAGGTTAAGGTCTTAGGATCACAAAAATGTAGGGTTTCCACTTTTTACAGGGAAAAATTACTCGGTGACATATGCCCCCACACTATCAGGGCTAACAATCAGACTAACAAGGGCGGGTGTCCTGGTGTAATCAGACCAACGAGAGCGGGTTTTTCTGGTGTAAGATACACATCTTAATACCCCAGCGGCATCGGTACAAATGGAGTAAAATGAATGTGTTCGAATGAATTGCTCGAAGTTTCCAAAGCAAATTACATAAACATGGGTATTTTAGTGTTAAGGCCTTAACGAAATAGGTAATAGAATGTATTTGTGAGCATACGCTTATGAAATGTGACAAGGTTTGATTTGCCAAAGTTTGACGTGAGAAAAATAGTCCCGGCCGCTCAACACTGCTTTACTGGAAGAGGTTCGTTTTGAGTAGAAACGACATCTGGCGGGTGTCCGATTACCGGATACCGCGCGCAAAATCAAGGCAATAAAGTAAATATTAAAGCGAGGCAATGCTTTTCTGCACAATTTTCGTTTTGTAACTGAAGCCTGGTTTTAACATAAAATAGCAGGTAAAAGCCATATGCATTAACTGCAAGTGGAGCACCAACACTTTAACAGTGTTTCGTCAAAGGTGAAACGATAGAAATATCTTACGTGACCTGAAAACAAAATGGCATTATGGCATGAATGCTTTGCCTAAAGCAGACTGGTGAAAACGGCTGGATACCTGTATTGTTCCGTAGAAGCAATAACAACTTTCACAAAGTTTATACTTAACACCTAAAGTTGTTTTCAGAGATTCAGATGAAAACAATGTCCATTAGCTCTTAATGGATACTTTGCTTTTAGTGCCTAGATATACCAATAGAAGAGTGAAAGGGAAACTTTAAAGGCTCTTTTAAATTTATGAAGTTCGTTTAAAGCAATGTCCTACGCTTGAAATGTTATGTTATTTCCATCAAAGGATGTCCATTACAATCCAGTTGTTTTATCTTACATTGTGAAACCATTGTGTTACCCCGAGTGATCCATTTAAGGTTACCCAGCAAATACAAATATAACGTTTATCCTCATACGCATCCATAGCTCTTATTTTTTCATGGATCATTCTGTTTTGCAAATAAAGAACACGTCCTTTGTAAATTTCTAAATTTATCCTGAGGCACAGTTCAACTAAAAGGTATGGAAAATGGACTAAATTTTGTATTGATCATTGATTTTTTTTACAAGGCAAGCCAACACTTGTATTTCTACTTGTAAAGAGAAACAGGAACACAATTTTTGTTTTTAGAATAATATATCATTTAAGTGTGGCCTTCGGGAATCCTGTCAAACATCAAGTTATACAATTGTTACGGAACCTAATATCAACAGATCACGCATGCATGATGAACATAAATTTTGTAATGGAGAAAAAAAAAATCAGATTCCGTAACACAAGGCAGCGTGAAATGTCCAGGGGAATGAATAAAGAAGTCAGTGGTTTTTTGTTAACAAATAACAATAATTTATCCCTAAAACAACCCTAACATTACAATACACTAAATCAATACAATTACACAGTACAACAACAGTATAACAGCAAATCAATAAAATCACACAGCCTAATAAACACAGTACCTGGATACAACCACTGTCACAGCGACAAGTCCTTTAAAATGTATAAGCCGGATGAATAGTTCTCACAAATCGTCCCAGAGAATAACAGTCCAATGTAAAGCTCTTGTAACAATTAATATCGAAAGTAAACTGAAGACCATATAAGATTCGTCACAAATCCAGAAGAAAATGTATAATTGCCGCACTTATCGGAATAGGTCCCCGAAACTGACTTACACGCTTTTGTGTCAGCTGGAATATTCTCTCACCTCTCTTCCCGGCTTTAAAACACAGCCTCTTTATATAAATTTCACCTCAAGCCGAGAACTTTCCATTTCTCGAACAATCAAAAGAACCTAACATAATAAACATTCTCACAGAACATACTAGAACAAAGAACGCTGTGTATCTACACGCCAGGTTTCAACCAATGCGGATTAAACCGAGCCTGCAACATCCGGCCAGGCGAGGCCTCTACAACACGAGCTACGCGTGGCACACGAACCAAATGTCAACAACGCATGGAACACCCCTGCGAACAATAAAAGAAACACATGCAAGACCGCTACATACAATAAAAAAGGCACCTGTAACACAATAACTGACTTTGAGTTGTTTTTTTTTTTGGTCAATTGACCGACGGATCAACCAATCCCAGAAACACCAACTTGTTCTTGTACCTTAGAGAAACACCCATCTGCCTTCGCCTGGAAATGGACAAGATTTTTGCGTACAGTTGAAAAAGAAAACGCCGTATTTCTTTGTAAATTGCATCATATGCATGGTGTATTTCACTGAACGACTCCCCGCCATCTTGTGTTTAACTTCATCAAGGGCATTCGGATAGACACAGTATACACAAGAGCAAAACGGTCTATTCGCTGTTTTCGAACGTACAGCTGTTATATTTTTGGGAGGGGGAGGGTTGACAAAAGACTTCTATATATCACATTGGTAAAACATTTTGGTTAAACTAGATGTCTGAAGTCGAAAGACTACATGTATACCCCTGCCAGAATTCCATCATCAAGCATCAATGTGTTGTAAATAGTTTCAGTAATACCCGGGAACAGAGGACTTGCCCTTAGTCACAATGGTATATAATCAATTGTCTTATTGCTTGAGTGTTTTCCTCGTCCACAAGTTCATCACTTTGAATAAAGTAGCAAACAGACAAATCAAATAGCCTATGGTAAAACAGTATATCAGTACCAGGGATGCTATAACAACAACAGAAAAATCTCCTTCCCACACGCAGCACAAGAAGCATGCTGGTATATAGATATCTGAAACTAGGCAATGCCATGCGACACTGACAAATGTATGAGTCCAAAGAGCAAATATAAGTGCTCTGGGGAGGAATAAACTTTTCCCTATAGAGCTATAATTTTTATATTTACCGTATGCCTTGAATTTTTATGATGACAAAATGAATTAGGCTACCAATAATTTGATATATAAGATGACGCTAACCTTCCTTGAGTAAAGATCGACAGATATGAATGGACAGAAAAGGCGCCTTTTCCCTGGTACAGATACTATTTTAGAAAATATATAACCTTAAGATAACCATGTCTCATAAGAAAATGGAGGAATATAAAGATAACACTGTCTTCAAGGCAAAGTACACGTCATCCATGTGAGCTGTTGGTGTAATGCATGAGTATAAGAGTGGATTGAGAGAGACCCGAACATTCCTGGGGTGTACATTAGAAGGGGCCTATTCCAATTACCGACGTCTTTTAACTAAATATGATTCCGGTAACCATTCATATAAATAGGCCAGGGAAATATTTCAGACAGATTCAACAAGGATATTTGGCTGCACGTAAGACGAATTAGAGTTGTTCATAGTCGTTTTTCAATTAGTAAGCATTCAACGCACATATGCAACCAGCCACCTAAGATAACATACTTTTGTTTTTCTCAACATGGGCCCGTGTTTGCTAACAGCTTGTATATAAACAAGCTTGCGCAGCTGTCCTAGCAACTCTGAACATGATTTTCTACAGTTAATTGATATGTACGTAGACTATCTCAGAAAATACATCAATTCTACAGAAGATTTTTTTTTATAAAAATGTGACTATAATACTGAAAAAAACACTAAATTTTGTGTCTCGTTTCTGTTTTCTTCCCTATTTGTGCATTCAAAAGTTATGTATTGTCTATTTGCACTCAAACACACTTGCTTCCCGAACCCGGAGTATGAGCCCCAAGGTTTATACCGACATGACAAAAAATACTCCATTACAGTTACAGCCATAAAATTACCCCGTGGACCGTTATATACCAGTGTATATATTTAACCATGTTCAGTGTTTTATTTTGTACATATGGATTGATAGTGGGCTGGAATCAATCCTTTTTGGTGATTACTGTTACCGATGCCATGGTAGAGTCGTTCATCATACATGTCTTATATCTAGTGCTGCCCATTTATACCAGCTAAGCATGCTGTTAATGATATCATGATGTAGGCAGATCATAACCAAACTCACACGTTGGCTTGCTTTATTAATTAATAATTAATCATCAGCGCAGGTGCAGAAATTACAAACATTTTCACCATAAGTGGATACTACAATAAGGGACTTCTGCGACAGGGGTGCTCAAAGACTTAATTACCGCAACAAAAGGTGATTTTAGTTGGAGTTACATGCTTTTACTTGGCCTCTGTTTGTAAACCTGGTAATAAACTACATAAAATGAACTTGAAGTATATAAAGGAAGCATTATTTCCATGTATGTAATTACCAGTATTTCCCCGGATTTATCTTATTTATGCGACTTTCCAGGAATATAAAACAACCAAGAATTCATAATGGTCACCATGCGTAATGTTGGTTTTCCCCTGTTTTTACACCTGACCAGATTTTTCAAATAATGAGCTTGTTTTAAAACTTCCAATTATCTTTCAGCTACAGATATAAAATAACTTCATAGAAAATGTCTCTTCCTGTCTTAATGAGAAACCGGAGAAGCACACTAGAAGCGGATCCAGGGGAGGGTTCCAGGGGGCCCAGACCCCCACCCCCTCCTTTTCCAGCCAACGCAACCTTTTTTAAGGGTTTCAGACACATTTTGCAGCCCAGACCCCCTCCCCTTTTTCCCATCGACATTTTTTTGGTTTTGTCATGAGTCTTCCTTGGTTTGACCCCTTCTTTTCCTAAATCCTGGATCCGCCCCTGCACACGTATTTGCCAATCTTAATGAAACACCCGGTGAAAACCGATCGCAGCGTAGTCGTGACGACTCACGGACAAGCAATAAACTTACTTCAGTGTCCAGTAATTGTCTCTTTCTCCAGCCTCACAATGACGTGAGGATTAAGGACAAAAAAGGCAAAATAGCCAGCCTTCAATAAAACGTGGGAAACCACGTCATTCAGGGTCCACCTGGTTTTCGGCCTAAAAATATGGGTAATAGAAAATATACGTTTAATGCACAAGGTTTTTGCGTTTTAATCCCTACAGGATTGCATGCGAGAGCTATGTATAGAGACTGTTACTACTCACGGCACAATGATTAAACTGCACCAGGGTGCCCCCCCCCTTGTCTAAGATACTGTAGTCACCCCTGTCATACATCTTCTTCCTTACACGTGAATTATTCCATGTCAACAACAGAGTCCAGATGAACAAAGCCTTTGTGATTGCCTAATGAGACAGTCGTCCGGGAGCGCATGTAACGGCCAGTCCCAGCCAATCTTATTATTTATTAATCAAACTATTCTGTTACCCGGTCTTACCTAAGCCATCCCGCGAAAAATTAAAAATTACAAAAAGTATCCAATGTGAAAATATAGGTAATACCTGGTCCGAATTGGGTCAAAACTATTCAAAATGTTTTGACTCTCCCTGTCACCAAACTGTCATTGAAATTATTCTATTAAAAATAGCCTTCTACATATTTTGTACACAGATGCAAGCACACTGGAAGGAAGACGGAAGGATTAATGGACAACATTTGAAACATATCGTTATACATATTCAAGCAATATAACTCCACCGAGGCGGCGGTGAGATTTTTCACATAGTGTTAGCGTTCTGCAGACTTCATGGGAAGGCCGTGCCCAATGGCCGTGTTAGACTCACAGAGGGAATGCGTCATTCGAGTTCCTCGGTGATATGACACAGTAAGGGACGCTTAAATACACAGGTCCGCAGGTGCAGGATTCACATTTGCTGTACACCAGTATATAAAATAAGATGAATTGTATGATACTGTAGTCAGAAACCGGAATGGAATTCTACAGATATACATATACATAGTTCAGCAGGCATTAAAAATGGAGACGGTTACCTCAAAAAAAAATCCAGCTGTAACAAAGTATCGAGTTATCGATATACTGACTCGAAAACAGTCATAAATCTGGAATTTAATAAACGATCAATTTCAATTATTGAAATGAAAAGTTTTATTTCTAGTTTATACGGAGGGTTAGATAAACAATATACATGATGTATTAAATACTATCTATTTGCAAGGAAACTCGCCTACTTCTGATGAAAGATAAGTGATGAACAGAAAGAACCAATCGCTTTTTTGTTTAAGTGTCCAGGGACATTTAATGTCCATCTCGAAATGATCTTATAAATAAGGTGAATGTGAGTTGATGTTGCTCTCCGAAAGCATACTATGACTATTTGCAATTATCGAATCGAGAGTCTAATCGAAACGTATAACTCGATAATCGAATTGGTACCTTGTCAAATTGGCAGACCTGCTTAACAGTATATCCAACGACATTGCTGAGGCATCTTCTTGTTCAAAAGAAACAGGGAGAACTACAAATAAAATCTTCTTATTAATCATCATCCTGCAGCGATATAAAAAAGTTTGAGAGGATTATTCTATTTCCTTTTTGTGGCAATGTTCCTCCTGTAGTCAAACTGATAACATTTTCATTATTTTAAGGATTATGTGGACCCAAAATAATAAGATTAAACGGGCACGAGAGACAACATTTGAGTACTCGGTTGCTTTATGCGTAATTACCTGCATATTTCTTATTATTTAAGAGGTATGTAATAAGTATAAGTATCTCACAAATCTCTTTATAGCAGTTATCCACTTCGGCCAAGTACCATGGACCAATTTAAGTACACAAAATTTTTAATTCATATTTTTTCGACCGACGGCCAATTCTTTTTGACATCTCTGCTCTAAGGATTGAACTGTTTCCCATATTTTCGAATCTCTTGTTAAATGTTATTCCAAAATGAGATTTGACTAAGCAACTTACCATTGAAAAATGGTCACAAAAAGTACGTTTGATTTTTTGCGGGCGAAGTTTCGACCGTTTAATTTATTTAGATATTAAAAACAAGACCCGTGCATCCGAAGGAACTTTTTTTTAACAAAAAACTTTATCCCAGATAATTGTCACGCTACAGTATTTTGTATACAGATACCTGCATTGTGTCATGTTACAACCATTGTTCCTATTATTTCTAATGGGCGTAGAAATCCTCTGTAAACAGTGTCTGTTAGTGTCTGAATCCCGGTGCCCCTAGAAAACCAATTACCTCCTCGACAAATCGATTAACGTACAGTAAAACCAGCGACCGGACAATGCATCACTGAAGCCAGAGAAGAGAAAACCTTTTGAAGAGACAGGGCAAACACGAAGATCTTTTTCTCAAATGTCTTAGCACCTTAACGCATCTATTTCTGCTACTAATAACAAACACATTGTTATTTCTAGATCGCTTGGCTTGATTTTACACTCGGAATTAATGGGATAGGAACCTGACTGTTTGTCGCAGCTCGTGTAATGAGCCTGCTAGAATTGAAGCCCGAACAATACTTTATTGACAAAGGCGTTCCTACCTTAGGTTTGCAATGCTATATTGGGGCTGCTGAAATTCTTCAAATCAATCTATGATTTGTTTTTGTAAACGTGGCATTTGCTGATATCCTTGCACTGAACATTATCATTTATGCAATTAATTAAATTAGGTTTATAACTGGTGCAACAATAGATGCTGTTTTACCGTGTCTCGTTAAAAGTGGCGCAGGTATAAATTTAATGGAGAGGGGAATGTGGTCCGTTCAAATATGTTGTACAGGTAAAAACGGAATAAGTAATATTTCGTTAGCATGTGCATGTGAAATGTAAACAAAAGGTTTTTAACTGAAATGTAACAAATTTTTATTTTAAAGTGAAAAGTAGTCCTGGCCATACCTACAATTCCTAACTGAATGAGGTTCGTATTTAGCAGAAATTGCCTGTTTGAACACTACGATGTATAAAGATTTGCAACAAAAGAAAATAGTTATATTTGAGTCTTACTTCCGACGGTGCGATTCGGGGACAATTGTCCCTGTTGTGTCTGCCTACAAGTTTCTGTCGCGGCAAATGGTAGCGGAAGAAATTGCTGTGTTGTAGCAAATCGGGTTTTGATCATGTTAAAAATACTGTGGACGCCCCGTGGCACATTGTAGGAAATAAAAGACAAAGGTATAAAAAGATAACAGAGTAAGTGAAGGGGTGACAGAAATTGGGTAATTAGCAGACAAACATTACACATGGGCCCACCGTACACGCAACGAAATTTGGATACGATATTGTACGAAGCAGGGTACGACACGAAATCCTGGCTTTTTGGCTGTTGGCAATGTGTAAGTGAAATACGATACGATACGAGTCCTTCGATCTCGACTTCGTATCGAACCGTATTTTTCGTATCGTTCCGTATTTGTTCAACATTTCGTATCGTAACTGGCTTCCTATATCGTATCGTATCCAAATTGTATAACGTGTACGCTGGACTAAAGTGGCTTAGTCTTTTTCTTGTCGTTCCCTTATTTTATTTCCTGTCCGTGGGGGGTAAAGCCGATTAAATGCGATTTATAAAACGAACTGTTTCATTGGCAGCCATGTTGTTGATCAGTATTTGATCTAATTTTTCCATCCCCGTTGTAATCCGTATAATGTACGGGAACATACGATAGGAATCTTTAGCATTTACAATACGACGTTGCGATAGAAATCGTATCCAAAATTCGTAACGTGTACGCTAGTCGCAGACAGACGCAGGGAATCCGGATGTGTGAGGGAATCATCCTACGTCACGAGATGCTATGTTTTCCTAGGATTGTTGACCTTTATCGTAACTTATCGTTGCGCAGAAAATCGAAGAAAAATAATTAACGCGTAACATTCCTGCCAAACCGTAACAGCAATGACATTTCTGAAAATATACCAAACGGACTGTTTGCCTGCTGGATTGCTCGTTGGGGTTAATTTGGCAAACGAAGCCCGGATTTATTACTTTAATTTCCCTAAATGGACCAAGCGTTTCAGGGATATAGTTACACACGCCATCGTCAGATTTCACATGAACGTAATTATTTGTGATCCGTGTGTCATCTGTGTGTCATCAAAGGCAAGCCCTGTTAAATAAAGTGAACAGTTGATTGTTGTAGCGAACAAGACTTCCACATGTCCATGAGGTAGTCACTCGAGGTTATTCACCCGGGCAAGACGGACGGGTCAACAATCCCGTTATCTGTCAGGACATGGCGGACTTCTCGTTTGTTTGTTTTTCCCAGACATTTTAGGTGTTATGCAAATTTCTACCCGATATTGTTTTTCCTCTGTCTGACATATGATGTTTTAAACTAGATGATTTGCAGTTGTAAACGCCGGACGATTATGAGCAGCCTCTTCCAACGTGACGCCCGCAACTGAGCGATAATGAAAACTCGGAAATTTGGTCAAAAAAAAAACACGTGCAAACCTGTCACCTAGGACTAATATTGTACCTTAAGGCCAGTTTTGACCTAATATCTAACGCAAACACGGACAGAAGAATTGTATTTGCACTTTTTGATGAGTCCTGAGAAAGTCAACCAAAAAATCGTTAACCCAAATATTGATATAGAAATAGATTCATCTCTTGCATACGGGCTTTAAAAAGATTAAATGGGATATGTTCGCAAATATGACGATTTGAAAAGACATTAGCGCCTCTTTAAAAGATAAAAAAACAATTAATGGCCATTTCAGTGTATACATGAATTTTCCAAAACATTAAAGAAGCAAAATTAAGTCTCTTGGGCCCCGGAATACAGATGTAGGAGTTGTGTTTTTTTTAAATAGGATGGGATCACCGCCAGGATCTCCAGTATTTTAAATTTAGGTCAAACAATACGGACTCTACAATCAAAAACATGGAGTGTGGGAAGGGGACTGAATTTTTATTAATTTAGTTTAGGGATGTAATAATGAGCGACAATGCAAAAAAATGGGCAGACTAACAGCATGTAATCATATCCATTTTAAATTATGTACTTGTATCAATTGAAACTTTGTATTTAATACATGTAATGGTTATTCTGAAGGAATTTCTTCTATCTTCATCCGTTTATCTATCAGTGATTTTAGGAGAAAAAAACCCAATAATAACACGGGATCGGGTTATCAAGGAGCAGACTGCTATACAGTTGCCAACGTGACCGGCAAGTAATTAGTGATGCAAGGTGCAAATATATAAACATCTCCAAGTCCTACTCAGTGGAATCAATATACCAAAGTGTACATGAATTTGTAAAGCAAAAAAAAAAATCAGGACAGTCAAATAAAAATATATTTAAATTTCTTGGAGGTTGTACATACTGTATAGATCATGATATTTTCGCAAAACTCAATTTTCGCAGTGACACAAACTGACCTTTTATAAGCATGTATTTTCCTGTATTGGCCTGGCTCATTGATATATTAAAGTTAAAGTTTTAATGAAAAGTACTGCAGTAAAATGAGCCAACACTGACCATGGATGAATTTCATCCCGGTACATTAAATGCATTTAATTGTAACAGAAAGCGTCCCTGGCGGCCCTCGAAAATAAGTCTCCAAAACTCAACGACAATTTTCGCAAGGAATTTTAGTTTTCTCGAATCGAGACAATCTTGCGAACATTTTAAAGTATTGTGATTACTCTTACAGTGAAGATTATTAATGCAATTACCACAGGGAATTACCTCAATAAAATAAATCATATTGTATAAATCATGTAGTATACATCATGTTGCCTTACTATTCACATAATATGACCTGAATGAAAGGATGACAGGTATAAACAAAATTCATTTGAGAAAGTTTGATGAGTTATACTTCTGTTTATGTATTAATATTATAATTATAATTTTTTTCATCAAACCTATGCTATAAATCACACTACAATGGTCAGCTGGCAGCTGCACTCTCCTGTCGACCCGGCTTCTGCCATAATGCTCACGTTATAACGTCAAGTATTGATCTCCGACGTTGAGCAATAAAATTAGCCTCCGTACGAGCATTTCAGTCTTTTGGCAGATGTGGCAGATATAACAAGATGGCTGTTTCCTATCCATATCATGTTGTCTTCCTCTTGAAATCTACGAAATGAAAGCTCCATGCATCGCGATTTATATGTAAAATTTTCCCCCAGGGTAGCATTCAAAGTGTGTCCTTTATTGCGTGTATTAAATTAATAATAACATTTGCGCAAAACACATCAAGATTTGAAGAGAACCGAAGACAACATTGTGGATTAGAAAGTCTTGTTTATTTTTGGGAGATAATATAAAAGATATAATATTATATATAATGTATTTCCATATATAATATTTTATATATATTATTATAAATTATACAAATTTTTATATTTAATATATAATGTATGTTATATAAAACATATTTGAATTACGAAGAACATATGTAACGTATTCTGTAAACTATATGCTATTAATATATTGCCTTCAGATTTTAACTCTATATGGAGGAGATGGGGCTATAGTATAACCGCACGTTACCCTATTAAGGAGCCTTATTCGGGAAGGTTTCATTTTCACGATAATTAACTTTTCGCTGATATGGAGATAAGGAAAACCTCACAAAAAACACAATCACAATATCCAAAACTAACTGAATCAGAAGGCGCATCGGAGTAAAGCTCTGTACCACTGTATATAATCCCGGGATCTATTCGGCCATTTGATAAATGTCACTGCGTCCCTCGCCAGAAAATGCTATTATTTTTTTTTATGAATATAATCCTATTCAGATTTCAATTTATCCCAAATGAAGAGCAAAATAAGGCTGTAAAAACTAGCCTACATATTACACCTCTACTTGTATATATTTAATCATGCTGTTGTCTTGCTTGGTTAGTTACCTGCTTTGCTGGTTCATCTACTAGCAAATTAACCGAAAAATCCCCTGGCAGATTTTGATGAAACTTTGGGTAAGGTCAGGGTAATAAGAAGGAAAATATCCATTACCATAAATAAATAAATATATATGTATACATATATATATGTATATATATATATAAATATATATACATATACAGTTATATATATATATATATATATATATATATATTAGTCAATCACTAGTATTAAACGTTTTGCTTTGGCGGACACAGCTCGCTATGTTTCTTCTCTTACGTGAAAAAAATGTTTTATCAGGATCATGGTGGATGTTTATTTGTAGTCACTCACTGCTTTTTAATTTAAAAGTCAAACGAGTAAACGAATGGGTATTCTTTACAAATATAAAATTCAATGAAAACAAACTTTTTCACATTCGGAAGCAAATATTCTTGGCGTGCTCAATAAATGTGCCATCCAGAATAAATTGTTTGATGTGAAACGCTAGATATTTCCCCGAAGAGTTGCGAGCGTTCACGTGGACGAGCGTTCGAAAAAAATCCCTGCCCCCCCCCCTACCCAAACAGAAAAAAATTTGACAGTCTTGATGCGGGCACATCAGATGTTTTGCTCAACAGATATAGTTAAACGTTAAATGGTCAGATTTTAGCCATCTTTCTCATATTTTGGTCAAATATCCCATTTCGACTCACATTAGGCAAGATAAGGTTAAGAGGTTTTTCTTTATCTGTATATGAAGTGATATTAGTCTTATTAATCGAACATGCGGTAATGCCAAATCACACTGGGGTAATATAAACATTTTTCTTCCGGTCAATGAATTTTTTCTACTTCATTAAATGTTAGTTTGCTTTGTAGTTCGTTCATTATTCTTCCCCTCGATACTCATATCTGCTCACGTACACACGGACGTACGTATGTTCTTTGTATAATTTGAACTGGCCGTATTAGCAGGGATGTTTATGTTATAATCCACCTTAACAAAGTTTTCTGCAGTTTACGCAGTATCACGGTTCACCAACACGATTCAAAGGTGAGTTCTAGAACAATGAATATCAATTAATATCAAAGAATGGTCTATAAGAATAGGCGAATAAGATTTCCCAAAATTGACTCATCTGATGACTAAAAACAAAAAAAAACTAAAGCTTTCCGAAAGTAGGTAGAGTCATCCCAAGAATAAAAATAGATAACGATTATAATGAAAGCAAAAATAAATAAATCATCCGAAAAATAAAAATAGACACAAATATTCCGTAAATGGAACAATAAATAGAATTAGTATATCCATAAAATAAGGATTTCCGTAAATGGTACAGTAAATTGAATCATCGGAAGAATATAAACAGACAAATGGAGATTTCGTGTAGGGGACAGTAAATTAGGCAGTCCGAAAAATATCCTGAATCTTGCGTAATCATTATAATGGTTTATTTGCATCGTGGTCTGGGTATTCCTTACTAGACAAGTAACAATGAAGGCGCGTAATAGGGCTTAGGAATCAGGGGCCCGGTAACACCTTAGAGTGTATTAACACGACAGGTTGTGCATCTCAGGTTTTACCAATAAAACTGCATTAACCCAGTTTCCTATTATTTTGGCCTCTCGTTATAAAATAGGTCAAACAAGGGATTTTTTTCTGGGGGTGACCAAATATAATGCATGATTAGCGGGAAAGGCTCGGGAAGTCTCCGCAGTGTAGTAAAACTGTCCGGTGTATTTCCGGCAAGTATTTACTGGGGCGTTAAAGATGTATCTGGCGATATTGATAGAACTGGTAGCACTATTTACCGCTTGTTAAGATTACGCTCTGGCCCTGAAGACTCATAATAATTTTGTTGCAGACTTGGAGCCAATGAGAATATTTTTTATAGTTACATATGCTCTTAACGTTGCTTTCTGCCCTGCAGCCAAGGTAGGCCATGATGCGCGAAAGGTCCTTCACCATCTTTTTTCCAACCAATTTGTGTATTATTCCACAATAATTTCTCTAAATACCATAAAAGACACCCAATACTATTACCACCTGTATTTTGTCAAACCTAGCAAGGGTCTTCCAGGTGCACTTTATCCAATTGTTCTATTGTTTTACTAGATCTCACTTTGATACAAAGAAACTGGAAATTCAGAGCAAATGCACATAAGATATGTAACAACAGTAAAAACAAAGGATTGTCCCTTCCTCCATATGGCGAGTCGAAGTTTGAACAGGGATTAGTATGGTTGTAAGTGTACTTTTTTTAAGTTCTCAATGTATGGCCACAAATGTGTCAAGCTCACATAAAAATTCTGAATATATTTTCAGATTTCAAAGGCGTCTAGAAAGAGTCAATGCCATACAATTCTGCTTCAAAATAACCTTTTTTTTGTGCTGGACAACAGGAGGGTATGCGTTCATCCTCGTTCGTGTGTGTGTTTTTTGTGTGTGTTTGTCCTCAACATAACTCGTAATAGAACAGAATCTCATGAAATTTTTACGGCATTTCGGAAATGGACCAAGTAGCGATTAAATTGTACATCCCGCACACGATCCAGTTTCAGGAACGGCATCAAGGAATATTCACAAATGATCATTCACTCGTGCAAGAAATTATCCTTGGAATAGCATATAAATATGAATAAGTGAATGGAAACATAGTTTTTGGAGCAAAGCGCCAAAGGGACCCCTACACGGCGGAGGCTTGCATTCCTTATGATGCAGATTTTTAGTTTTGATTAAGTTCGTTTCAAAATAGAAATTAAAGCAGCTACAATATATATATATATATATATATATATATATATATATATGAAGAATATATATATATATATGAAGAATATATAAACGACGATAAAACCCTGCAACTTTCGGGTGGTCACGTGTCGTGTAACAGTGCTTGACTAGTCCACGTATTTTTTCAGTTTCAGTTGTGAGAAAAAGATTATTATCGTCTTAGCCGGATGAAATTGAATTATTTTAGTTCAAGGTTAAGATTTTTCCAGGAATTCACGGGTTTGAGAAGCAGTAATTGATGTAATAAATATGATACTTTATGGTCAGAATTTTCCGAAAATGAAAATGAGATAAGTGAATAGTCCTACTGAAACCCACAAATATGGCCTTTATATTATAACTTGAGCTTATTCCATAATAATAACGATCTGCGGCTGATACCGTGATGTAAAGGACAAAACGATGCTGTTAAAAATGTACTGATACAGCGTAGGATCACGCTCATACAATCAGGCAGCCATCGCTTCTTATTAAGATAATTTTATGTAACCCTAACTCAATTTCCACACTTGAGGAATATGCAACAAAACGAGCACTTTAGAAAAGACATGTTTGCGTTAAAAGCCAGTGGGCGTTGCCCCTAACACAACAAGGCAGAATTCGACCCAAGAGCTTGATGTGATATTTTCCCGAAAATATGAAGGGGCAAGACTGACAAAAGACGACTTTCATTTTTTTACACTTGTCAACTCTGGTATCCTCCGGAGTCTTCTATCTTGTCACGAAGCCAATATTTAGACCTGCTCCCCTTTTAGAGGTCGTCCGGGATTAAATATGCTACTTAAACATATGGTTGGTGATCTTAGATCAGTTTTTGTCAAAATTTCACCAATTTCTTAGATCAAGATATTGCAACAAAGCCAATTATACTACGTCGTGACGTGAACAACCGGAACGGACTAGGGTGATAACAGACCTTGTAAATTTTAAGAAAAAAACGGCTTGAACAGTAACTTTTGAACTAAAAATATTTATATTCTTCAGTTGCCCTTTATAAGCGTAACACAACATGATTTTTCTCGGTTTTTGCATTGGTTAAAACTCGAAGGGCTCACTTGGGCCTTTGAAAGACCATGGGCACACCTGGAAACTCCCGGGTCTAATATACCTATACATGATTGTAACTTAGCCAAAGCTCATAACTTACAGAACACGCAGAATCGGACTCACAAGAGTACGATGTAATGGTGTTATTGGCATTGAAGTCAATTGTCATTGAAGTCATTGAAGTTGCACCGGGGCTTCTTAACACACCAGCGACGTAGGTTAGACGTAGTGGAGAAGGTCATGAAGTCCCTATATTGGATAAGGAATGTGTCAAGGCAAGTAACATAAACGTGGGCATTTAATATAGAGGATTTCACGGAATGAGTGTTATTATGTAAGCATCCACACGTGAAATGTTCATACAGTGGCGTAACCAGTGGGTGGCCGGTGGACAGCTCCCCCCCCCCCCCCCACCCCCACCCCCAAAAAAAAATCGGAAGAAGGCAAAAAAAATCAGGGAGGGGAAAAAGTAAGGAAAGAAAGAAAAGAGGGAAGAAGAGAAGGGGAAGGAAGAAGAAAAGGGGAAGAAAAGGAAAGAAAAGGAAAAGAAAATGCAGAAAGGGAAGGAAGAAGAAAATTGAAGTACAGAATCTGTAAACCTCTTGAGTCTTGCCCCCCGGACGGTCAGGTCTGGTTACGCCCCTGTGTTCAAAGAAGGTGTTTCTTTGAAATGTAACAAAATTTTTATTTTGACGTTTGACAGTTGAGACAAGCAGTCCTGGCAATCCCCACAACTCTAGACTGGAAGAGGAATTAGAGGATCGTTTTGAGTAAAAACGACCTCTGACGGAAGGGTGAAGTAATAGGCCTTTCTGATCTCATACGAAATACACCAAACTTTGTTCTGTAAACATTGCCAGTGTCTGCGGTAAGAGTGTTTTTTTTAACTTAATTTGACAGAGCCTGCGTCGGCAAAAATAAAAGACCTCCATGAAAGCTGTTGAGCTCCATATAAGATAGTTTGCTTAGACGACGCCCGGGTCATGCTTCACGTACTCTAGAATAAGTCATTACAACCAATCGTGAAATTATTAAAATGTAATATAAATTTGATTTAATTAACATGGATTGTACAATTAGCTTTGATAATTAATGCAAGTCACTTTCCATGATTCAGATGGTCACATATGGGAGTCGCTGGAAAAACTAGAGGACCCGGAGATATACACCAAAATTATTCTGCTAAATTATGCCAGCTAGTTACGCTTTATATCTTTTACAGGTTTGGGGTATAGGTAGAAGTTAAAAACGAAAATGTAAAAATGAATTATGGATGTACACAAGACAACATGATAGTGAACACGTGATCAGATGTCACGTGTGACATTTCACATAAACAGTCGCCTCCTGTAACTGGACGTATAAAAGCATTGGTATGCCACGTGGATTGTTAATTGTTAATTATAAATATCATAGCCACCTCAGCACCCAAGGGCAACTTATCAACAACTCTAGTTCCAAGACATCAGCCACTGCTGAATGCCATAGACGTCTACGTCCTTGATCGGCATGGTTGGTGTAGTCCTCTGGGGTCATTAGAAACTTTAGACATCTTATGGACCTTTAAGGGCCTATTCCGATACCAGGTTCACTTTACGTTCGCGAGGGTTTTAAATTCATGATATTCGCGAAATATAAATAATCGTGAATATAAAGACTCTGTGAATAAGTCGCATCATCTACGAAGGCGACTGGGCATTTATAATTTAGCTTCATGAGCATTTAATGAATATCATCTACGCGACCACGCATTTGGGTTTAAAAGCCGAAAGACAAAGATTTGATATTATAAATTATAACATATATTCTATTAACTTGTAAATCGGTGGTAAGCATTATAATGATATCAGATCTTTCGTATTATCTGCCTATTAGGGACAAATTCTACCATCTGTCAAAATTGTCGACGGTCCTCGTCACATTGTTATATGTGTAGCATATTTAAGTATCGACGTGATAAAGGATACATGCTTAGGTTACTGCATGGTAAGATCGCGAAAACGAAGTTCTCGCGAAATGTTCAATGAAAAAGATGAAAATCGCGAAATATTAGCCTCGTGTAAAAGAAGGCAACCATAGTCTATTAAGTATACATGAAATAAAATGTATTTCCCCTTAAAATATTACGGTTTTTATCAATGTTTCGTTTTAAAACCGCTTGCTTACTCCTGTACACAAGTGCATGGTAAAAAGGTTGCACCAGACCACTTCATAAATGAAGATTTTTCAAGCTTCCAATCTGTGATTTTTTTTACGTGTTTCTTCTTTGATGTTTCTTCTTCTTGTATGGGACAGGACATCTGGTCATCCAGTATTTTCCCGGTAAACAGACACACGTTGTGTATACTCACACACAGAACCATTTCGACGTATAACACTCTGGAGATCTGGCGAAATTAAGCCCTTTGGACAAAATTGTTTCTCCAGAAATGTTTTGTATATATGATGTACTATATATGATGAGACAATGCATATACAGTTGCAGATAATTTTAACTGTTTAGTCATCTAACACGAGTGAATTACTATGGTTACTATTATCGGTAGGGCTTGGTATCGCCTACGAATTTCGTATCGCAATATATTGCGGTATGTGGTGACGTATTGCGATAAGTATTGCGATATTTTCATTGAAACTAAATTTATAGGATATGTGTGTTTTCTATATCATATATTTAATATTAATATTATTATAATAAATAGTTCTTAACATATTAATTATAATGACGCTATTAAAGTAAATGCTGATCAGTTTTTTTCAAACAACAAGAAATATTGCAATGTACTGAAGCGTATTGCTGCCACCTGGTAAAAGAAAAATAAATTATTTATCTCGTACGTACGACATATTATCTCGTACATACGACATACTATCTCGCACGTACGACATACTATCTCGTACGTACTACATATTATCTCGTACGTACGGCATACTATCTCGTACGTACGACATACTATCTCGTACGTACGATATACTATCTCGTACGTACGACATATTATCTCGTACGTTCGACATAATATATCTTACGGATCTGACTCATAGACTAGACAACATGCCAACAGATATAAGTATAAGCATTATATATATGTTAGTTAATGTATTTTTTCACATTAACTATATATACAACATCTCAACTTCCTTGCAAACCGCTGGATCACCGTTGAAACCAACAAACAAACTCACATATATCTATTTATTTATAGTATATATTCAAATGCTATTCTGTAATATTTCAAGCAAGCGAAATATACATCAAATCGTTGTCTGAAAGTCATATACAGAACTCTCATTTTAAGACAGGTGATTAAATAATGTTAGCAGTATATGATATTATGTTACGGAACCTCATTTTATGTTACGGAACCTAATATCAACAGATGAAGTATGCGTGATGAACACAAATTTTGTCAAGGAGATAAAAAAATCAGATTCTGTAACACTAGGCAGCCTGAAATGTCTAGGGGAATGAATAAAGAAGTCAGTGTTTTTTTTTTTTTTTGTTAACAAATAACTATAATTTATTCTTAAAACAACCCTAACATTACAATACACTAAATCAATACAATTAAACAGTATAACAGCGGTATAACAGCAAATCAATACAATCAGACAATAAAATAAACAATGTGCACAGTACCTGGATACCGCCACTGTCACAACGATAAGTCCTTTAAAATGTATAAGCCGACGAACAGTTCACACGAATTCTCTCGGAGGATAACAGCCCAACGTAAAGCTCTTGTAATAATCCAGAAATTAAACTTGGGACAGGCAGCATTAAATTGTATAGAGTTAGCAATAGTAGAATCCCTGAAATTACTGGATAATCGGACTGGTCCCACAAACTGACATAAACACGTCTGTGTCCGCTGGAATATTCTCTCACCTCTCTCCGCTCCAAAACACAGTCCCCTATTTATAACTTGTCGCCCCAAGCCGAGAATTTTCCACTTCGCGAACAGTCTAAAGGATCTAACATAATGCACAGTAAACACGCGTTACAGGAATCATCTAGATGAACATCCCTGTGTCTCTACATACCAGGGTCCACACGTTAACTCGCCCCGGCTCGGCCCAAGCCAGCATGACAACGAGAGTTCAACCAGTACGGATTAAACTGAGAATGCAATACGCGGCCAGACACGGGCGCTACAACACGAGTTACGCCCGTGTCACACAATAAAAAGGGCACCTGTAACCGTTATAATAGTGAGCCTTTCATAATGTTAATAAGAAACAAATCTTGCCTTTGCCCAACTGAAATTACTTTTGGAGAAAGAAAGGTTCGGACAAGAGGTACAGCTCCCAAACAGCCTGATTTTAATTGAGAATGGATATTTGTGGGGTAGGTTTTTAATATACTAAAATGATCTTTCTAATAACTAGATTTATACATAACGCATCGTGTAGTTGATCTTTTAAACTATTTAATGCATATACAGCCATTTATATGATTGGTTGGTAGCTGAACAGATAACAATCCAATTAATGGGGTACGTATAATTTTTATTTTGAACTAATTTTAAAAAAATATATATATTAAAACTATCACTCATGGACGTGCAATTAATCTGTGACAGAAGAATACGAAATTCTAAAATAAGTCTTAACCTCATATGTCAGGCTGATGTGGTGGTAAAACCTACACCTCAAATTTGTCTCATTTGCGGATTAGTTCGCCGTATAAGATCTATGGGATCAAGCACTTCGTTTCATAATATATGAATCATGAACCTCTCCTCATGGGCATCTCTGTATTACAGAACCTCTATAAGTGTCTGTTAAGTGTTAACATAAGAAGGCCGGGTGACCAGAGGAAAGATCTTGGTCGCGCAAATGCGACAATTATGAACAGGAAAGAAACATGAAAGAAGAAATAACTTGAGAAGCTTGAAAACCCTTGAATTGTGCATTTATGCTGTACCACCACCAGGTGGCGTGACCGCTGTGTTTGTCTCGTTTCTAAACGATTGGTCTCGTTTCTAAATCTTATTTCCATTTCAAATTTCCCATACATGCATAGGCATCCCCCGCAAGTAACAAAAACTAATTTTGTTCCTTGCACATGTCGGGATATTTTATCTGGTCAAACAAGAGCCTCTGATAGACATTACATGTACTACTAATGACATTAATAGTATCCACCAGCTGAGCCATTCTAACATAGCGCTGGTATTATATCCCAAGGCTTTCAGTCTTTTCACACACACACACTTACACACACACACACCCTAACACACATATATATAAATGTGTGTGTATATATATATATATATATAGAGAGAGAGAGAGAGAGAGAGAGAGGGAGAGAGAGAGAAAGAGAAAGAGAGATAGAGAGAGGGAGCCGATTGTATAGTAGAGAGTTTAAATGAAAAAAAGGACCTATTTACATTTTACACACCAGGAATTTTGAGTATACATGAAATACAAATTAGTCTCCTTAAACTATTATGGTATCTTTTAATATTTCGTTCTTCGTTTGCTTTCTCCTGTATACAAGTGGGAAAAAAACTTGCCCCGGGCGCGATCAATGAGGAAAAACAGACAGCGCTCACGCCACCTAGTGGCCCTAAAAATAAGCTTCACAAATCAAGGTTTTTCAAGCTTTTCTGGGTGTTATTTCTGTCATGTTTCTTCTTTTTTTATAATTGTCGCGTGTGCAAGACTTAGATCTTGCTTCTGGTCACGCGGTTTTTTTATAGTAAAACGGTGTTTACTCACACACAGAACAATAATAACGTATACAAAACCGGTAAACATGAGATATTAAGCCCGTGTATCAGCATGGATTTGCTGAACAACTTTCGTATTTAGCCAAATTGAGTCAATAACGTGAGACAAAACACATATTATTACAAAATAATATGAACCTTGAGTGTCAATATAGAGGTGGCTGTAATACAGAGATGCCCGTAAGGCAAGGTTCCTGATTCGTATATCATGAAACGAAGTGCTTGATCCCATCAGTTGGACTTCATGCCGTTTACAGTAGGGGGAGTGACACTGTGCATTATGTCATAAATCTAATTATTAAACAGATCAATTTTGGAATATAAGGAACCTACCCCACATATATCCATTCTCAATTACTTACAATCAGGCTATTTGTTAGCTGTACCTCTTGTCCGAACCCTTCCTTCTCCAAAAGGTAGTTTCAATTTGCCAATGGCAATATTTTTTCTTATTAATATCATGACAGGCTCATCATTATAACATCATACACTGCTAACAGAATCTAATTACCTATTTAAAAATGAAAGTTCTGTATATGACTGACAGACAACGATAAATTTTGATAAAGTTCATTTCCTTAAAATATTTCCGAAACCTAGACACAAAGAAACAATGATAAATCGAATAGCATTTAAACTTATAATATAAATAAATGAATAAATACATAAATAAACATATGTATTTTTTCCTTTCAATGGCGTTCTGACGGTTTGCAAGGTGAAGATGTTGTGTAGTTAGGGTACGAACACGCATTATTTAATATATTTATATATATATAGCTTATACATAAACAGTTGGCCTGTTGTGTATTCTGTGAAACAAATGCGTAAGATTAATTATGTCGTACGTACGAGATAGTATGCCGTACGTACGAGATAAATAATTTTCTTTTTCTTTTACCAGGTGAAGCAATACGCTTCCGTAGCAATGTTACTTAATAACGTACATTTTAATTCAAAGTTCTCTTTAGGCCTTACATGTGCAAATAGCTTGGCACTCCGAGAATTCGGAACTGTGGTTAAGGACGGAGAGGGATGGACGGTCTGCACATTCACAGCCATGTACCACATTGCAAGGCTGCCGTTCATAAGCAATAATACTGTTAACTTGACACTTGATCTAATTAAATTATCATGCTATGAATAAGAGACAATATTAATGAATGATTAATTATCATTACCGTGTTTAGCACCTCTTTCTTTTAGCTGAATGGAAACATTTCTCGTATACCATTAAGTCATCGAGCAGATATGCACATTTCTTTTGACGGACCTTTGATCTATGGCATAACAGGCCTATTTGGACATTAGATTTTCTACTTTTATTCGAAGCTTTTATAAGATCAATTATGCTCCTTTCAGTTGAAGGTGATACTAAAGAGCATTTCTTAACTATAGCGGTACATGAAATGTAGTGTTTTCTCTTAAAAGTCTGATGTTATCTACCGATATTTTGTTCTAAAACCGTTTGCTTACTCTTGTGCACAAGCAGAAAATAGCATGGAACGATGGTGCAACACAAAAAACTTCAAAACAAGAAAAATAATAACTTAAAAGGTAACCCCATTCAATATTTCGACTGGCGTGTCTTAAGTGTTTCTTCTTTAAGTTATCTTCTCCTTGATTTGGAGTTGTTACGCATGCGCAGAAATCGGCCTCTTACCACGCACTCTGTAGTCACCATGAACTGCGTTTACTTACCTACAGAACCATGACAACGCGTAAAACAGCCCAGCTAGGAAAAGTAAATAAGATGACCCTTCTTGTAAACTGTTACACTCATTTATAATGACCGAACAGCGTGATATAAAACACATTATTACCAAGGTTCATCGATGAAGCAGCGCGCCTGCTACCGTCAAAATGTTTCGTTTGTTGATAGGTTTTACTCTAGGTCAACGCTAACCAATGTTTTAGGTAAAAACTTTTATTCAATGGGCTTACTTTTAGTGAAAGCTTTCGTTTCTGTTCAAATGAGGCACGTGGAGTTTTTAAGTGTAGCTTAAAGTTAAGCCGCATACCGTAGTTTGTTTTACTTATAGAGAAACGTGCGTGGACTGTTTTCGCGAGGACTCCTCGCGAGGACAACTGATTAGACCCTCAACAGTTTATTCTCTAGTGTTGGAATGAATTATCCACGCTGATTGGCTCAGCGTCTGGGTTCCCGGGAGGCCAATTCCAATGAAGTCTTTATTTACTGAGATAATTGAGTAAATCCCTGCCCTGTTTTGCATAGTAAGTTTTAATTACCGATTTCACGCTTCCGGTGATACAAAGCGTGACCGTGACAACGTTACTGGTAAACAACCACTCACAGCAAAGGTTTAAATCAGTTAAATTAGTTAAACAAAGAATCGTAAGCCGTTTCCTCTGCTGTTTTTATTTATATTTGTATTTTACATTTTAATTTTGATTCTATACTTTCTGTATAAATTGACGAAAAATGTGGATTTGAAAATAAAATGATTCTTAATTCGGGTGGATGTGTTCGTAAAACACATTCAAAATGTCAGAGTTTAATGACAGAATGAAAGTTGGGACTAATTCGCTTCTCAGCAATTAAGAGTTAGATTAATTCTAACTTAAATAAATCTGAAACATTCACGGCAACTCTGAAACAATCACGTTATCATAATGGTGCATTAGAACAACCTTAAAAGCAATAAGGCAGGCACGCATCTCTGTGTCAAATGTACTCCGAGAAATTATGATCCATTAAAATAAAGGCCGAAGTCAATGGTTTCTTCAGTTTTACTTGCTTCATTTGTTTTTTGTTCAATTTTAATTTTATTTTTTATGGAGTGTAATAATGTTGTCTTATCAAGTTCTTAATCTAAGGATGTACATATTTATATTTCCATTTTGGTTTTAGACAGGCTTCCACCTGGGTATGTGATCACCCCCTCCTACTGGTTCTTAACACCGAGGTCCCCAACACACTTGTTTGTGAGTGATACACGGCTGTGGGGTACAGCCTTCCCACTTGAGGACCCTGGGTGGGGTCCGATCGTAAAAATCTTACCCCTCCGAGGTTGAATATTGAACTCACGACCCCCGGCTTTGAGCTCGTGCTCGCTCCTAGAGCACAGAATCCGGTTCATTTGTGAGAATTATTGTTGGTTATTTAACTTGTGTTGTACTATTCAGGAGTGCTACATTTAAGACCAGGACTCGTGCAATCAAGAGGTTTCAACTAAATACCCAGATTCAGGATGAAAGAACGGCGGGTGATTCTTGGCAATTTGACAGTTCTCAAAACAGCACAAATGATTGTACGCCAACCTCGCAAAAATTTTGTTATTGGGCGATAAATAATTCTTCATCAATCTTAACTCCTAAATAGATAATTAAAGTTGTGCAGTTGACCAGAATCAGATAAATATGTTTATTCTCCTTCGAGTGATGTAGGGAGGTTGCTGGAAAATTTGAATTTATCATTTACTTGAACTTTATCTTTCTTCCGTTTTTCGAAACTTAAACGATATTATATTTCCACAAGCCACGGCGTGAATCTAAAACCCCCCAAAAATAAATAATAAGCAATGACATTTTAAATATAGTTCGACAATCAAGCACTATTAGTATGTGGAGTATCAAGGATTTAATGATGAAATAATTGTTACAATTGTCCTTTTTAATGGAGTCCAAGACATGATTTAATTATATACTTGCCTTGTAAACGACATGTAATTAAACGTTTCGTCGTCCTTTGGGAAATATAATAAATGAAATTTATAAAAAAGATTAGTATCTTTATAACAGAAAGCCTTGATAAATGAGCTATTGTAGAGCGTCATGGATTCGGTTAATTAAGATACTCTGTATGGGGAAATGTTCTCAGATAAAGGACACGGCATTATACCATGGTGATTACCAACAATTATGATGATTTCTGGAAAGGAGAATAAAATGATTTTTCTTTTACTTTTGATAAGACGCTAGAATCGCAGGTCGTTGATTCTTAAATGACATTTCAGCGACCGGTATATAATAAGCCTAATTAATATGGGAACAGTTTGTGCTTGCGTTTTAATATGCAGACTACACAAAATTTTCATTGAATGGATAAGTACGCCTTTCAGCTGTGTCCATAAGGGCGTATAAACGAACGCGAACACTTCAAGGGGCGTTTCCATATAGACGATACGACACGCGGTTTCTATCTTTTTCTTCACAATAATATCACAGAAATGTTGCTGTCATTTAGTGAATTTATAATATACCCAAGTGGTACTCTGAAATTAAAGATATGTTCGAATCTGTAATTAACTGAAAATAATGAAAATGTTTATAGTTGTGTTAAAGTAATTTTCTATTTGACTTACTTTTTTGCTGTAATACCATGTCACAAGTTTCCAGTCATTTAAGCATCCTTTTGATATGAAAGGAAGCGAGGCCTCGGAAAGAATTCTGTCCTTTTTCACAAATTCTAACAATATTTCTATATCAATATATCCGAATAACGTCAGTACCTGAATTTAGACACTCAGCCATTAAAAAAATCGCCTTCGCCTATATGTCCTCTTATTCACGTTTGCCTATGCGCATTCATCTTCGTACTGCCAAGTCTTGACATGACCACG
Organism: Sipunculus nudus; assembly: GCA_026874595.1. NCBI lineage: Eukaryota > Metazoa > Annelida > Sipuncula > Golfingiida > Sipunculidae > Sipunculus > Sipunculus nudus. Next base: position 3,934,396 of record CM049313.1, on the reverse strand, counting down.
CACTCACAGACCTTGGTTTTGCAACCCTCTGTAAAATTAGAGAGTGTATTGAAATGTCATGGCGGCGTGCCCTCAAACGTCGTGAAACGAACACCGGGAGGCCAGTATATTCGCCTTGTGGCCTGCCAGAAGCGGATCCGGGGGCGGGGACAAGGGTTTGTGAAACAGATACTCACGCAACAGTTATAGTTATACACCACAGTCGTCCAAGGAATCCTTTCGTGTTACCGTTGTTTTGTATGGCATGGTTCTTTGGGTAAGGCATTTGGTAAAGCATGCCCGAGAAACTTATGCAACAGAATGACGACGGATTACTGGGCAAGAAACCCTGGTAATTAAGTACACTGTTACAGGTGCCCTTTTTATTGTGTGCAGCGGTCTTGCATGTGTTTCTTTTATTGTGCGCAGGGGTGCTCCATGGGTTGTTGACATTTGGTACGTGTGCCACGCGTAGCTCGTGTTGTAGCGGCCTGGCTTGGCCGGATGTTGCAGGTTCGGTTTAATCCGCATTGGTCGAACCTTGGCGTGTAGATATACAGCGTTCTTTATTCTAGTATGTTCTTTAAGCGGTTTTATTATGTAAGGTTTTTTAAGTTCTCGGCTTGAGGTGAAAAGTTATATAAAGAGGCCGTGTTTTAAAGCCGGGAGAGAGATGAGAGAATATTACAGCGGACACAGAAGCGTGTAAGTCAGCTTGTGGGACCTATTCCGATAAGTGCGGCAATTATAGATTTTCTTTAGATATTCTTCTGGATTTGTAACGGATCTTATATAGTCTTCAGTTTGCTTTCGGAATTGTTACATTGGACTGTTATTCTCTGAGAAGATTTGTGTGAACTGTTCATCTGAATTATATGCTTTAAAGGACTTGTCGCTGTGACAGTGGTGGTATTCAGGTGCGGTGCACTTTGTTTATTAGGCTGTGTGATTATATTGATTTGCTGTTATACTGTTGTTGTACTGTGTAATTGTATTGATTTAGTGTAATGTTTTAAGAATAACTTATAGTTATTTAATAACAAAAAAACACTGACTTCTTTATTCATTCCCCTAGACATTTCACGCTGCCTAGTGTTACAGAATCTGCTGTTTTTTTTCTCCATTACAAAATTTATGCTCATCACACATACGTGATCTGTTGATATTAGGTTCCGTAACAACACACATTCATAAAATATATAATTCTGACAGAAATGTCCTATGATTGTATTATCCCGCGCCCAGCCGTGCTGTCAGTGTAATTACAAGATAAATTACTTTAAGGCTCCGATATGGGAGGTCAAGAAATAAGACGGTTCCCCCCAGTAATTAGATATGTGTTATGTGTCATTACCCACGCCAAGGAGGTTAAGTTCCCCAAGTGTTTGCTTTCTTGGTTGTTAAAAAAATTACCAGAAGCTATTTTGAAGCGTCGGTCATGGACCAGGTAACTAAAAAGAACGGAATCAGTAAATATTTTTTTTTTAGAAAGAAAATTCTAAAATTCTAACAATATTTCTATGTCAACAAATCCGAATAACGTCAGTCTCTGAATCGAGACACCGAGCTATTTGGAAAATCGCTTCGCCTATACTTGCTCTAATTCATGTTTGCCTACGCGTATAATCTTCGTACGACCAAGTCTTGACTTTCCCCATACGTCGTGAAATGAACACCGGGCCAGTATATTTGTCTGGCGGATCCTGGGGAGGGGGGGGGGATCCGAAAACCCCTGTTTCATCCGAAGCAACCTTTTTAGGGGTCCCAGACATAATTTTGCGGCCTGAACCCACCCCCTTTCGGACCTGGGGACGTTTTATAGGTGTTTCATTAGTCCTCCTTGGTGGACCCTAATTTTTCTTAAATCCTGGATCAAACCCTGCTTACAGGTGTGCTGTCACATATAATAAACCAGCCAGACCGACCGTTAGATATGTCTATTGTTTTCTAACGATATAATTAATGCAAAGCTCTTCTTTGCACTTATACGCCTTATATTCCAAGGTTCTTTCCATTCGTGCATAAGTGACTTAACATTTGAGAATATCCCTGTCGTTCCTGATTCCGGGTCATGTGGCGGATCCTCACCATAATCTAATCGTTACTTTGCTAGACCCATTCCCGAAATTCCCTGGAAATTTCATGAGATTCCGTTTCTTAAGAGCGTGAGTTATGTTGTGTACAAACACACACACAAACACAAGAACGGGAGAGAGCCTGTACCTTCTGGCTGGGGCAATAAACAAGGGTTTGTGAAACAGATACTCACGCAGTGGTTATAGTTATACACTACAGTCGTCCAAAGAATCCTTTCGTGTTACCACTGTTTTGTATAGTAAGGTTCTTGGGTAAGGCATTTGGTAAGGCAGGCGCGACAAGCGTATGCAACAGAGTGACGAGGGATAATTAGGTAAGGGAACAGAAACCCTGGTAATTAAGTACACACTTTCATTACATATATAATTTTTACAGTAATGTCCTTTGATTGCATTATCCCGCTGGCCAGCAGTGCTGTCAGTGTAATTACAAGATAAATTACTTTAAGGCTCCGATAAAGGAGGTCAAGTAATTAGACGGTTTAAACTCCACCAGTAATTAGATATGTGATATGTGTCATTAACCACACCAAGGAGATTTAGTTCCTCCCGTGTTTGCTTTATTATTGGTTAAGAGAACTTACCAGAAGCTTTGTGGAAGCGTGGGTTATGGATCAGGTGACTAAAAAGGACGGAGTCAGTATGAGTGTTTTTTTTTCCTTGGAGGAGGTTGTGCTTTGGTGAGATTAATTATTATGAATGATAGAAGTATGTGCCATGAATTTACACTTACCATACACATTTTTTATACTTAAATATATAAGTAAAAGTATGTAGCCCCCGGAGATGTGTTTTAGAATAATCACATCTGAGTTTCAAAAATTGATATTTCAAAGAGTACATATGCGTGCTGAAAAAAAAGGTGCGCTATGCTCGTTTTCTTATTTCACGCGCATCATTGTAGAATACATTATGCAGAATACTAAATACGTATAAAACATAATTCAAAGTACATTATTTGGACATGTTGAAAACTATATGTGAATACAATATATAAAATATAATGTAATTTGCATTGTATCCAAACCCTCCTCAAAGTTTCATGGAAATTAGTTAAGTAGTTTCTACGTAATTCTCTTGATAACAAACACCGAAAAAGCTAAAGAAGATGAAGACATAACCTTCCGGTTTGAGCTAAAGACACGTTTCACAATACCTTTAGATAACCTTTAACTCTTCTTTATATGCCGGTTGAGTGTAACCAATATTAGTCGGATATTATTATATAGATTGCAATCAGAGAATCCGAGGTTTTTAAAAGGAAAGCCTCAATGAGGGCTAGCGGTTTTGTGAGCGATAATAGAGGAATGGCGGCGGATTGTGCGACCCTGGGAATAAGATCAAGGTAAAAAAATATATTAAAAAAAAAAAACAAAATAATATCATCTGCAAATCTGTGACATATGGCGTATAGTGTACCTTTATTTTAAGTTTTGAAAATCGGCCATATTGAAATCTAGCTCAAACAGAAAATGGCTAAAGAAAGAAAAAAATTGCAATCGATGGTTTTGCATTTAGGTGGACCTATAAACCCAAATATGAATATAACAATAAACACATCAACCCGTATATCCCGCGGAGTCTTGAATAATTCACGGAGAAAGTTTAGTTTTCAGAGTGAAGAAGTTACGCCAAACAAGAGTGTAAGACAATAAAATGAGATGTCAAAAATAACGAGTCAATCTTGTTAAACTATTTCTAGATTAGAAAACCACAAACCCCTGTAATAAAACACGACTGTATTTGAAGGTTTACTTAGTAAGTCAAATATGTGCTTAATATGCTTGACATAGCAAGTCTCTCGCACAATATGGTTATAAATAACATTATAGTTTTACGTATGTAACCCCAGTTACAGATCATCAGACAGCTACCCTGATGTGACCATGATATATAAAGGCAATCTGTCCACAACTTTACCTTAGGCTTCAGGGAAGTTCGTGTTTACAAGAATCTCAAGCAATCGCTGTATTTGTTGAATATGTTGTTTCGGTATATATTTGATCTTCGTGGAATAACAATTGGTTTTCGGGGCATACGTTTTGGCATCATAAGGTTATGTTTGTTTGTTCCACTCATGTGAAGACAAAATGACCTAGACAACATTCCAACGAGGATTAAAAACTTTACGGCATACTTCCAACTCCAGTGTTATCCACGACTGCAGCTTTCATTCATTTTTATTTGCTTTTTTTTTAATATTAAAACCTAGATTCGCAACTGGGCGATAATCGGTGATCGGCTATCAAGTCTGCGACCTTGGGAACAAGGTCAAGACAAGGCTTTCAATTGAACGAAATATTGGAGAGTCTGGGACGCTCAGGCCAAAATTTTGAAGAGTCACAAAGAATCTTCCTCTTATTCTTTTCTGTTTTAAGCCATTATCTTGACATTATATTGTTATGTATTGTGTAATAATACATGGTTGGTTGTCAGTTGTCAGCGAAGTTTATGATTGGTTTGTTTGAGGCAGTTAGCCATGATAAGTGACTGCTGCAAGTGCTGTTTTGATTTTCTCCGTCCTACAATCAGAAACTTGAGGTTTGAGTAATTAAGGGATTCCAGGAAAAACGTGTTGTCTTTTAACGTGTTTTGAATGAATAGCTATCGTTGGCGCGAGTATGGGCTTTCAGTGTGCAGTATGAATCAACCTGTGATGAACCTGTGATGTGCTACATGCGGCGTATTTACCTTTGTTCTAACTGTACGTTTAATTCGTCTTTCATCTCAGGATCATGCAGTGTCATGTAAGTCAGGTCACATGCGACTTTTCAATTTTAAGTTTGAAATGTTAGACAGGGCGAAAAAAATTCCCAAAGACCTTCGACCTGGAGGCGGGGCATGTGGAACAAATCAGTGTGTAAGTCATTGCACCGTTCGGCTAAACGCTTCGCGTGCCATGATGACCCATGCCTCGCAAACCTCACGGGCTTGCATTATATTTCAATTGAATTGGTCATAACCAATACTCGAGCGGCATTCCGTGCACGTCAGTTTGATTTTTTAAAGATGTGTCTCTCCTGGAGTATAACGTGGGAAAGTAACAAAGGTATAAGGCGGAGGCTCCCTCATGCGAACATCGTCAACGCCTTGATGGCAAATTCATGAAATCTCGAGAGAACTTTAGTAATTCGCTTTAAGGTAGCATCCCAGGCAAAAAACACCTCATTATATATAGGGTTGTTATTTAAGATGTCTTTAAGACAGGTTATTAATTCCGTATAATCCACAGCCCCTTGCATTTGAAACCTGAAATCCAGAAAGCTTGATAATTTCTTTTGATTTGTTTATTACTTATTCAATAAACAATGCCCATTGACCAACATACAATTGAGGTACCCTTTGAGAAAACAATGTCTTATCGATGGCCAGTTTTTGTCCGATGGTTTTATATAGATAAACGCGTGTGACCCACGCTTCCTACACTGAGATTCAACATAAATTACCGCCAGAGCCCGCGGCCATGTCGTAATATCTCCTGGTATTAAAATTAATTATGAGCCTTAATTGATCATGCTTAGAGTTACTTCACTAGAGACCCTACGTTCACCCCTGAGGCAGGTAACAGTGTCTTGCCAAGCTAACCTAAACCCAAGTTTAATTAACTCAGTTGTCCCCTAACGAGAATTGGCCGGCTTGGTTACACTTCTGGCTTAAAGACTTAAGGTTGAGCCCATTTCAGCTCCCCCCCCCCCCGGTAATCTGAAATCAATTAGGCCTAGGGGGTAGTCTGAACCTAATTTCAGGTTACTCCCGCATTGTTCAGATTACCCCTCACTGATTTAGCTAAATGGTAATTTTAAGCTTTTAACTCATGATATGTTATTTCAATAAAACACTCGGAAGATGCCAAAACCTAAAGATGGATCCATCTATAAAATATAAAATTGTCACAAAGTGTTAATTATATTTTACTTATATTTATGTTCAATCATGCGCTTCACCAAAGCGCATGGCACATTCATGTAAATAAAAGATATACAAAGATTCAAACTATATTTGGAAATCAAGAAGAAAGAATTTATATCAGTTTGAATAAATAATGTAGAGAAACAAGGGCCTTAAGGGGGTAATCTGAAAACCGTGTTAACTAATCTAAAATCGTTTACAGACTTCCACCGTTCATCTGGAGCGGGGGTAAATTGCGATCACTACCCCCCCCCCCCCCCCCCCTTTGTAATGTACCCTGTGTGAGAAATACTTATAACTCAGGACATTGGTAAATCCCCCTCTATGTTTGTTGAATTTTTTTACCGCATATATGTGTAGCATGTTTTTCAAATGTGACTGGACGATAGCCAACTTGTAGGGCGCGCAGGAAAGGACTATTTACCATAGTGATCGGATTTACTCATTGGTTTGACAGTCAAAATGGATTCTTTCATGTTAATTCAGCAATCGTTTTTTAATGTTAAAATTACCAGCTGTTACAGTAGGAAGGATGACTTTTCAAGTACGTGTTCCCGCAAGACTTATGTGACGACTGGAGTAGGCCTGTCAGTCAAATATAAACTGAGTCCACATTCGAGTCGTGTTTTACCGGCCAACTCCGTTTCTAACCTGCCAACTAAATGTCATGTATTTTGATCAAAACATATTCAAATACATTCAGTCTGAACATCTGTCAGGAGACAAGTCACGTGTATACGTGTTTGCAAAGAGCGTCTTGCAACTGGTGTCCTTTCAAATATCGCATACATGCAACCAAACACCCTAGGCTACCAGTTTTAATTAGGCAGCATTATTACGTTTACTAAAAACTTGTTACATCCCTCACAGACCCGGGCGTTATCTGATCTTCTCCTAACGTGAACAACCTATAGTTCATTAATATGTACGCAGAGTTATCAAGAAATCACAAAACAATTATAGACAAATGCAGCTGTGACCCATATGAGGTTTCAACATTTGATTCATACAAGCCTTCTGAAAATAATTACCTATATTGGTCATAGATCAAGCAATAACTTTAAACCAATTAAATCTGACAACTGGGGACAATTTATTACTTTTTTCGTTTACTTTCCTGATAGTCTTTCAATAATGAATTTTAAATCAATAACTAGTAAAGTTTTTTTACATATTATAAACGATGGTTCATATGTATATCTTTCTCATCAGTATTTTATTCCATATAGACGGGCAGATGTTAATGTTTCAAATAAACAATGGCTATTAATTCCCTCTTTTTTTCTCGTGTTTCCTTCACTAACATATGGGACTATAGTTCTTGAAAATGTAAAACTTGCAATTTGAAATTTTAGGACATTCATTATTTAAGTTCTTCAAGAAAAACTAATTTTACTTAGTCTGTAAACCGGCCCTATGATAATTCACCTTTAGTTCCGCTTTTTTAATGTTTCAAATAAACAGTTACCGTTACGGCCTTCTCTTAGTCTCGATGTACCATACATGAGTTTTGATATAAGATAAAAAATATATATTTTATCGTCTGTGACATTTCTGCGGAAGCTACACTGTGCGTAATGTAATGGTAAATTTATGGTTTCTCATGAAAATTTCTATAAGTTAAATCGAAAAGCATTCATACATCACAATAAAATAATAAAATGGCTAATATTTAGTTAGTTTACATAGTGTCACACATATTTTATTGCATCAGATATTAGTATATATGAATTTTAAATGCTACATGAAAGAAAACTATAACGTATAATGGGGACAATTCTTTCTTAGAAAATAGCTGGCGTTATAGTTTAGTTTAATGTTAAACATTCACAGTTCAGCAAAAGTAGAGTTAAATTGTTCATTTAAGAAAATATGAATGTTGTATAGTTAAGAGTGTGATTAGGAGCGTGTTTAGGCTAGACAAATGCAATTGGCGAGCGATCACAACAAAAGCGCACGGGGGAGTCTTAAAGCTAGCTAAACACCTGCTTACTTTAAGAATTTATGTGATTTCTGGCTCGCTCTACGTAAACATTTATGATGTGTTGGTACTTCCTGCCAAGAAATGGTCTTATAGCGCCCCTGGGACGGTATATAAGCTTGTTTATATATAGGTTGTAAGTACACACCGTGTATGTGCCCATGTCTGCAAACCGAAAAATCATGTTACGGGGAGGTTTACTGCGCATGTCCGGAAGTTGGATTCTGGATGGTCTGATTTGGCTCCAGATGTGCATGTCGGACGCCTTTGTGTTACGACCGGCGGCTATTTAGTCGGACTCAACACTTGTTATAAACACTTGTATATTAACGAAAAGGGACAGCCTTTGCCATGTGTGATCAGTGCTTTTTTGGCTTGTTTTTTTTATAAAATACTTATTTGCAAGGATGTATTTTTTTTATTGTAGTCATGAGGTATTGCGATAGGCCTCTTTAAGTATTCAGCTTCGTACTCTGATAACATTTATGTCGTGAATTTTTAAGGATATCCCAATGCCCTGCCGGTTTGACTGTCTATTGAATTAGGCTGAAATTTACCATTACGATCAGAATTATACGTAGTTATATAACCTCCTCTATTTGAGGCTTTATTTAACCTTCGCTCAGACATTAGACTAAATTTCTGAGATTTTATCAAGGTTTTAACCATTGTAGGATTGATGTTATCGGGAGACTCGATTTCAAATCTAGCACCTTCTGTCCCTTGGTCCAACGCCTCAACAAATACTTCTAGTAACCATTATAGGTTACGTCGTAGCCAAGTGCATAGCATGTTATTAGTCTGTTCCACTGCTGCAATCTGGGTGATTAATTCAATTAATTAATGTCACAGATGAAGTACTGGTGTGGAAGTTTTGGCCTATACTTCTGTGAGTTTTTGAATTTCTTCAAAAGGGAACTAAAACAAGACACATAAGCAGTCACTCAATGGTTCTTTGTACTTTTAATATAAATGACGACCTGGTAGTAGCCAGAGTGCTGCCCATGAGACTGACAAACTCCACATACGCGACAGAATTAATTAGCCACTGATTAGTTAGATTAATTATAGAGACTGAAAGTAACCTACTGATCAAAATGGATTTAATCGAATTCCCTTCATAAGTTTATGGAATGACATTTTGTATAAAACTCAACTCAGTTGATTTATTCACATGTTTTTTAGAACATTTTGTCAAGCAAGATATTTCAAGAAATATCGGGGTCAAACATTTTGCACAACAAATTCCCTACTGTGTGGCCGTCTTATATAAGTTAACTTATATAAGACATATCCTACCGATAGAGAGCAAGACCTTGCAGATACATTTCCAGAGTTGATATTTGAGCGTTATTGTATTGATTAAAATATATGATATAAGCGTATATTATCCAACTTTTACGATCAATTAGGAATAAAGATTATGCCCAATACATGTGGTAGACATGCAATACAGGTGGACTGTCATTAGTATAATTTTTTTTTCACGAAAAAAAGCATAAACATATCACACCAAAATATTTGGTGCATATTGAATCAGCGCTGTTGTAATATAATTTTTTATATCTATTTCAATATTTAGGTTATAATGTTGAATTTTAAATCTTCGGGGTTATAGTTATCATGTTTGGGTTAAAATGAATTTAAACATTTACACTCCGGCATAAGAAGAGTTAAACCTACACTCGGCGTGTCGACATGAAATGGATTACCAGGAATGGAATCCGACCGCTGCGTGGAGAATGTAAGTTGATATGTGGTTCTTGACAATACGAGAGTTGTATATGTGTTTATAGACTGAGTACCAGAGGATTTCGGTGCCTTGTCTGACAGATGTTTGTAGTCGGTTGATAGGCTGTTCTTGGTTACACATTAGTTCATTAGGCCTACGGCTGCTCAATTAAATTGAATAATGAAACTTCTGTCCTTTGACCTATAACTTGAGCTGCTTTGTTCTGGAGGTTTTTTTTAATAGTTCTTTATGAAAAAGATTTAAAACAGAGACACATTAGTAGTCACTCATTGTTTCTTCGAACTTGTAATGGCCACGATGAAACTCAATCGGCATGCATGACAGGATTAATTAGTGAATGATGAATTAGATTCATTTTAGTGTACCCACCCTCTGTAATTAATCCAATTAATCAATTTATCAAATTTCTTTCAAACCTTTAATGACATGACATATTACATCGGTAAAATGAAACCAGAAATAAAAATACCGTAATATAATAACATATTCTGAATGTTAAAATGTTCTCTAAAGAGTCTAGATCAAAAGTTCGGGATTTCGCAAATTTGGTTGAATTTTTAAAGATTTAAAACAATTTTACAAGTTTTATTTATTTTAACTTCATGAAAGCAGATATGATATCATAAATAAGTATGCCAACAGCAGAAATAATGAGCACCGTTTCGTGTGAGGGTATTTGAAATCAAATGGTACAAGCAAATGTTGTATATTAATTCCAAGTAGACCTGATATATTTTGTTGTTCAATATATCTGCCAATAATTTTACCTCCGCAATTTTTATCCTGTGTCAATGTCTCGGCATCGATTAATAGCAGTGTCCTGTCTTAAAGGCCCCTTTATACAGGACTGCTACCTAGGTGCCATCTTTGAACAACCAGAACAATGGCCAGGACACTCGATCAATGGTCGCTCAAATCCAGAAAAAAATCCTATTTCTTTGTAACTACTCCAGCGACTCTTGTGCCTACCTTGAACCACCAAAGTGCCTTTTGCGGGCATTGTGTGCATGCCTCCCCTATTATTTCCCTGTGCAACCAGCGCGACCACCGTGCCTCCATTCAACCTCATTAGAGTCTCCTATGAGCAACCAACTTCCTCGGCGACCTTTGTGCGACTGTTTTGAACATGTTAAAAAAAATCACGACGACCATGGCGTCCATGGCGATGTCTGAAACTCCTGTGTACCACTTTTAAATGAACCAGGCAACCATTCTGCCTTCTTGGAGTCCCAACGACGACCTGGTAAATTTTATGGTCGCACATGGGAGGCACAAAGCTTGCCATTCTGTGTAAAGGCCCTTTTAGAGGCTCGTTTGAGGCTAGAATGAGGCGGAATGGTTCCCTGGGTCTTTCTATAGGGGGTACACAGGCGTTTCAGACTTCGCAAAAAAACATTTACTCACAAGGTTTTCGTCGTTTCCAAGCAGTGATTGATATCTTTTATATATACAATTTACCATCAATATAAGTTGAGACTACCAATAACTAAAAGATGACCTAGCCATGACAACATGACACTCAGGCCTTTGGAAATAACTGACGGGCCTGGAGTCATGATGCATGTCAATACAGAACGCCCATTCTAAGGATCGGATCAAAATATTTGCTGTCTGGTATTATTTGGCATCATATGCTTATTATATGTGCCTAATATCGAAGAAAAATGTTGTTACACAAAAATATTTATTACCTCTTTTCATTACTGGGGCACCGATTCACGTGAAGCGGTTCTTGTGGTTCAAATGTAAATGTGTCATGGCGGGGTCGTGTATGTAAAACTTGGAAGTCGGAAGCCGGAAACCGGAAACCAAATAAATAAAGCAGTTACTTTTTTTTTTTAAGTTTTTTTTTTCAATTGAATAAGATCTGTACTATCCTTCTGTGAAGAATCATAGATATCCATTCTGTAAACTGAAAGTGATGGAGATTTTGTGCTCGGATGCCATCTCGGAAGTCACACAGAAGTGCTGGGATGTGATCCAAATGTGTACAACTCGGAAGTCATAGAGACGCACTGGTTAACTTGTGGTCGGTTAAGAGCCATAGTCCGAATGCAGTTTCATTATAATTATAATTGCATGCGTATATTTAAATTGGTTATGCATGATTCTGCTTTTAATGAGTGGATATAATACAATACATGATTATCAGAAAACTAGTTCTTACAATGTTTTTGTTTTGTAAATTTAAATTATATACATATATGTGTGTATTATCACGTAATATATTTCACTCTATCAAATATATTAACAAAATCTAGAGCCACGTTCTTGTTAAAGATGCTTATATTTACACTGGGAGGGCATACGAGGGGATGTTTTTAATTTTTAAAATATGCAATGTAAAAAGGACTTTAAGAAACCTTTAATAAAAGATTATGAGGATTTTAAGTTTCGGAACTGCTATTCTCCCACATGTTTTTGAAAAATGTATTTAAAAATAAGGTTTTTAGGACTAACGTGTGGGTGGCTTTAATATATATTTCTATAAAATTACGGTATAAACTGGAAAGTCCAAATATTTAATAGTTCGTAACATGTTAATGTCAGTGATGAAATGCGCGTCTATACATTTTAACTTGCAAAATGTTACCTTTTAAATGCAGTACTCGTGGTAAAATAATTGATATGTTAAAGCCTTATAACAATTTTTGCATTTTACCGACTTTTATCGTGATCTGTGAGCGCACAGGCTCGGACAGCAGAGCACAGTGCGTGAGTCTGATTATCATGCAGCCAAGGAGCCGTGAGATGTTTCACGGTCGATTCTGGCCCGAGGGGAGTTCTATGGGGAGACCGTGCCTGACTCACACGTCGGTAACGCGATGGGGGGGGGGGGTATTCCTATGTGTTATGACCGAGAAGAGTGTGATATGAAAAGACTCCCTCTCTCCATATACTTGTATATTTTTGGATGCTCTCTTAGTGGAGTAAATCACAGTTATTAATTAATATCGCCAACTGTGAATTAGAAAGTAATAATATAATAAAGAAATTGCTAGGAAATTAGAAGGTAATCTGAAAAAGAAATGAAAACTGATAACGAAAAGAACACGATATATTGAGAGAAAAATCCTTGCTTCCGACTTCGAACTTCCGAGTTTTACACATAGCATTATATGGTTCTCCCGCTGAAGCCGTCTTGAAAGACTTGGAGACGTGGTTTTTCAAGTAAAACAAGCCTCGGTATTTAAAAATGCTGCACGAATACACGTAAGTCAACCGTGTATGTAATAATTTAAGTATTAACTACCAAGATACCTAAAGTGTTTAAAAATGTAGGAAAATTATGTATATGCTGAGTCAATGTATATAGTATGGGAAAATGTCCAAATCATTATTATAGGCCTACTCCTACCGTGTTTTTACGATTTTATAATGTTTCACGACTAGTGGTTTGTATGAACTTGTTACGGAGGGCTTATAATGGTAGGACAAAAGACACCTGGTTAAAAAAAGTTATTTCAAGTGAAGACTTTAATTTGAAAAAGACAATATTCGCATTAATTCTGCATTGTTATTGCAAATTTTACTGAAATAAAGACGGATCTAATTAATATAATGGACCAATTAAATCTTGAAGTTTTGAAAAGCCATTTGTTTCAGGCTAAAACAAAAGAAAAGTAATTTTGAGCAAAGAAATCGGCATCTCCTCACCCGCGTTCATTTTATTGTTAATTGCATTCCTGTGCCGACTATACATATCAAATTCCTTGTCATCTGAGGACCTGATTTTCCCCGTTATTTTTTAAACAAGGATTAATGTGACAGGAATCTGCGAATGGACATTTAAGTTTTGAATGTCCATTCCCAGCTGCATTTTCCAGCTTGCGGGTATTATAATGCGAATTAAATTAAATTAATCTCTTTCCATGCTGAATTATTGTTTTGTTGTAATGCATCTGTTGAGCAAATTGTCGTATTATTGGGAGCCTATTTATGCATTCTGAGTCAATTGCCTGGTGGGTTAATTACTGATATTTAAAAGATGATAGTGCTTATAATTGAATTACAGGCGACCATTAACAACACCAAGACACCGAGATATTTCCATTTTACAATTATTGAAAAGTCATATAATCATTTTTATAATCGTTTATTTTATATTGATGAATTTTATACAGCTTTGGAAACACCCGGCAAATAATACTCGAAGCTATACCATCCAAGTTTTAGGACCGTACACGGATCACCAGTTATGACTTAATATGTCGCAGGTTATGATTATATATATACCACTGTAGTCTGAATTTAATTATATATACCTGTTGTGTTGTCTATTTCATAAACAAAGTTTCTATTCATACTATTTTTTATCAAATATATCTTGTCATCAAGTTTCATTTTAATTGAACTGTTAGAAGTTTTACGTATCAATATGTAAATCTCAATATGTAATCTTTATTATCTCAATCTCAGAGATTTTTTATACTCAACGAGGCCTATTTCGATTTCTGACAACTAGTAGTAGATAAAGACACTTCCTTGCACGTTTTGTAAAAATAAGGAGAAAAAGCGCCGATCCCAAATTACACAAGTTCACCGTTTTGCCTACATTCACGAGTTTGTAACAAGTGGGCAGCCCAACAAAATGGCCGCCGGTCGTTATATTACTGATCTGTTCATTTCCGAGTGTTACATTTGTAACTGTTCATTTCAGAGTGTTTCATTTTTTTATCATTTAATTTCAGTGTTAAATTATAATTGTTCATGTCAGAGTGGTACTTTTTTTAACTGTCCATTTCAGAATGTTACATTTTTGTTCATTTCACAGTGTCTTATTTCTGAAGTGTTCATTTCATAGTGTTACATTTTAACTGTTCATTTCATAATGTTACAATTTAGTTCATTTCACTGTGTCTTATTTCTGAAGTGTTCATTTCAGAGTGTTACATTTTAGCTGTTTATTTCAGAGTGTCATATTTCATCTGGAGCGTCATCCGGACTACCCGTGGCACAGCCAGTGCGTCACGTTCCACTTCTTTCCGTCTGCCGCCCATGAACTCGCCTACAACCTTTTCAACATGGCGCTGCTCTACTGTTTCCCCCTGGTGGCCATTATTGTGTGTTACGTGCTCATTTTACGTCGGATGTGGGGCCAGTACAAGGAAGAAGGGGCAGGTAAGAGCATAAACTGCAAATACTCGAAATGAATATGTATATGCATTACACGATATAACCCCGTTATCTCGACAATACCTGCATCCCATGGTTTATTTAAGTTGTATGTCGGAGTAGGACCAGCTAGAGTGTAAAGATGTCGGGAAAACATTCACTGGGTACATCAGTAAATTCTTCCTTGTTAAATATCAAATGATAATATGATCTATCGGGACATTACCGTCAAATTGGCAGATATTAACCAAATTAAATCCCATGTGAAAGACCAGATATGTGCAAACACCGAGCGATCACAAGAAGCCCAAAACATCCGCCCAAAGGGCGCCAACAACAGGGCGATAATAGAGAATCGGCTACGTAGTGTAACGACTTGGAATCAGATTGAGGTCTAAAATGAACTTAAGGTACAAATCTGTCACCTATGACTAATTTACTGTGTCAAAAGCTCCGTTTGTTTTAAAGCCAGTCACGTTTTAGATCAAGAGCAAACATGAGAAAGAAAACAAATTCCGAGTACAAAAATATTGTAATCCAAAGTCCACCCATATATTATTTTCACCTAAATATTGATATATAAATAAAAAAATAAAACCCTTTAACCCTCCAAAATTAGAAAGGTGATTAGGGTTCTGACATTAAATGGCTGTTTGCGGATTTTGTGAGGGAATGGGTGACCAGTGAACGTGTTTATATTGCATACAGGGACACCTAAATCTGTGTGGTTTTATACGTTGTTGTGGTTCTGTGTATGGGCCAACACGGCCCATGTGATATGACAAGACTGCGGCAACAGTTGCCATATCTAGCGCATGCACGACAACTCCCAAATACGGAGGAGAAATAATAGAGAAGATACACAAAAGAAAGAACGCTTGGTAGCTTGAAAAAAAATCTTGATTAGTGAAGTTATGCGGTACCCTCACCTGTAGCGCCCGGTGCAAGCTTCTTTCCCCTTATGTATAGCACGAAATAGTGACACCATAATATTTTATGGAGTAAAAACTTTATTTTTCATGTAAATTTAAAATACTAGGAATGTATTTAATTCACTTTTAAGTGTAAATCCGGCCTTCAATCTACTGATTTTTTTAACGGGCCGGATAAATCTACAAGCCTGACCGGCCTCTGAGTTTCTGCACAACTATGGATTTTTTTCTTTAGATGACTAGATTTCTCCGATCATTTTGGTCACTTCCGATTTCGTAAGTTATGATAAAATGAAGGAAAGGTAGGCTGTAAAGCAGCCGATTATTTCGGTTCCGTCATCACATGTAAGGAAAAAAATCGGCTGGAAATCCTTGACATCCTCCCACGTCTGCGAGTCAACCCCCCCCCCCCCCCAGTAATATGGCTTATTATAATGAATGTCTTTACCAGGAAGCCCTTTTCATTGAAAATCTGAAATGTAGTGACAGTCATGATTCTTTGTCTGGGTGGATTAAGAATAATTGCAATCCCTGACCCGTCTGGACTCGCATTCTAACATTCTACGACATCTTGGTCTGGATCTCGGCCAACTCAAGTAGCCCGTTCCTCGGATGATATGAGATGGTGGCCTGATATACGTGGGTACTGCGTGCCAAAGTACCTCTCTCTACCAATTCTTTATAACTGCGCTTACCCCGTTATTGAATTTGCTCCTGCTTTTACTTTTACATTTTTCCACTTTAATCTGAGCATTCTATCTGATGTTCATAAATCAGTCAGTCTGCCAAGGACCAAGAGCACCATTTAAATGACAGGAAACGGCTAAGTGGTTAAGATCTTGTTCAGGGTTCAATACAGGAGTGAAAACGCAAATCACAGTCATCCAACGTACATCACTAGAACATGTTCCCCTCAGGGTCGTGAATGAAGCCAATCGAGTGTTGCTTTTGCCAGTATAAAGCCAGTCACATTGTTTAACCTGTTGAATTTGTCAATAAATTAACGCAGGACTCGGTTCTGCACATAGACCATCGGCGTGTCACGGGGTTGTATGGTTTGACATTGCAGACCAGCAATTTACGGAACTTGTGAAAGAAAATATTCCAGCTAGCATTCGAAAAGTAAATAACCATACATGGTAATTTCTTATATATTCAATTATTACCTAATTATGATAATTTCCTAAGTCATGAGACAGATATACATATTTCTGGCAAAGACGTACATTAGCGTAACACGTAACCTGTAACCAGGGTAACGTTCTATGATTGGTATAAAGATTTTTCTATCATCAAAGTTTCCGCCTAGTTTTCAAAACAGATTCCACTAACACTCCAAGGCTCGACAATTTAGACCCACTCGTGTTAGATCAAAATATATCTTTCCCTTAGACCTTTTTCTTTACACGTGTGACACCTGTCGGCAACGATTGGTACTCAGTGTTCGAGTCCGTTTTATAGACCAGATTGTTTAAAGTTCATCTCAAGAAATTATTTTAACAAGTCCATATTTTAAGGAGGTTTATATTGACGTTTCTAAATTCTATCTGATTTTACTTTACAAACATAATGCTGGGCTGCCACTTCCGACACAGCAGGAAATCATTAGACAGTTTGCGCATGCGCCTTTTTTAAGGTTTAGAAATGTTTGTCTTAATCATGGAATAGCCTCAGGACTAATAAATGTTTTGAGTAAAATTACATTATATAATTCCTAGAAACTTTTACTTAAAACGGTATAATATATATGGAACTGATATTAATACTTGTCCTTTTTGTTCAGTCATTCAATTGTGATATTTGATACAAATCAGATATAATGATCTCATTAATCTTAGAAACTAATAAGCAAAATCTTTAACTTTAGATTGTCTTCGAACTTCCATTGCTTGAATTAGAGTACCTGCTTTAAAAACAATTTGGTTGCTAATAATCTAAAAGTCATTTTGTTATACAGTCACTTAGGAAGGGGCAGGTCCAGGATTTTAATAAGGGAGGGGGTTATCCTCTTCTGCGAAGTTATGATACCTGTAAAGATGTCAAAGGCTACAGGAAGGTTTGGCGGAAAGATAACCTTCAAGATTCCAGAAAAAAGTACCACAATTTTTTCTCAATCAGGGCCGAATGGTTATCCAACCCCTCAACCCACCCTCCTCCCCCGCTCCGGCCTCTTTCGATCCGCCCCTCCTGTTTTGGTTTCTGGTTATTAGTCGAGGGCGTATACCTGTAGTAATATAATAGATATTAAATTATGTCTAGGTGAGCTGATATGAAAAATACATGATACTTTATTAATTTGTAATTCTTCTATTATAAATGTTACAACATTGTCTAAAGAGTTAATATCCGTGGTTATATCTGTGTTTTCCTGTGAAATCTATGATATTATTAACCTGAATAATCGAATGGCTTATGTTGGTGTATAATGAATTCTTATAGGAATCTCTTAATAATCTGATTTTGCATTATGATTAACCGAAAGCATGGTATACCCCGGAATCCCAGAATCGTACACGGGTATATGGGCAGACCATGCAGAAAGTCTGCCCTCCCCTCCCCCCTCCCCACACCACCTTTTTTCAGCCACCACAAACTTTTTAAGTTTTTAAGACCACCTTTTGCTGCCTAGACCCTCCCGTTTTTTAGGTTGGACCGCTTTTTTCCCCCTTAATCTCGGATCCGGGTGAGGTGCATGTGTTTCGACCTGTTTGGACTTGGCGAAAGGACGACGACCGAAGACTATATAATACTAACAATGACGTCATGGCAACATCAAGCAGAGGATATAGACCCAACAGAACATACCAGGAAATTTCTGTTGCACACTTTTATACACAGACCGCTAACCTTTTATCATGAAGAATTCCCTCTATACACCTCTGTATTAATAGACTTCTGAGCCACCCTAATTCACGACACCGCGGCCTTTGGAATACAAAAACATGAGTATCATCTGATAGACAAAGGAATACTTCATGTATGATATTCCCTGTTGCTCTAACACCAGCGGACCGTATTGGATTACTGAGAACGGAAAGTTCAGATCACAGATTAAAAGCCTTTAATGTCGCTTATATTGTAGAGGTTGTTAGTGCGTTAACGTTAACAATAGCGTGTGCCTAGATAAAACGACTGGTGTGATATATATATATATATATATTATTTTATCGTGCATCAATAACCGGCATTCAAATATGGCTGCCTTTCATTTACAAAAAGAGTATTCTTTGTAGTGTACTTTGCACATGTTTGTTTCAAACATCATCATTAAACGTTGCGCCATTGACACTTTCTGTTTGAACTGATTTTCTGGATGATCTCCGTGAGTTTATATATATATATATATATATATATATATATATATATATATATATATATATATATATATATATATATATTTATATATATATATATATTATAAATTGTATGTATTATAAATTATTTATAATATATAAGTAAAATATATTATATATAAAGATATATATATTAAATGATAAAACTTCTTTTAAAATTGTATTGTTTAATATTAAATTTACAAAAGAAAGATGTATGCTAGACAAGCGAACAGATGAACCGTATGAGGTTACGCTTCAGTTTAACTCAAACCCCCGGAAAAATTACGTTTATGATGTGATTTTAATAACCAGATCGTTTTGTTTTATTTTTCAACCTTAACTCCCTGTAATCCTTCCACATAAGGTCTGAACGAATATTGACACCTTGCGCGTAGAGGCATTTTGGGTACAGCGCTGGGCCTGTAACCTCAAGGTTACGGGTTCGAGTCCCATTGTGACAACCTTCCTCGCTCAGACTCCGACCCAAAGCCTTTTCCACAAGAGGGCGCCTCTCCAATCAGGAGTAAATTAGTTCTTGTCATGGTCGGCAAGCTAATGTCGAACGAACGACCTTCGAGGGTCCTTTTCGGGCCCTCAGTTACATTATCCAATGGGAGCCTAGAAAAAATTCAAACAAAATGAACAGGGAAGAAAAACCAGGAAGGCAACATTTTAAATTCGGGTGAGACTGACATTGTCGGAGATATTAAACTAGGTTTTAACCCAACCAAACCCTCAACTAAAAATCACTCAAGCCGAATGACTCCTGATAAACAGGTTAAAATAAAAAGCTCTCTTGAAATAACATTTAAATACTAGTTAAACTATTTGGATTGCATTTCTGTTATTAATAAAGTTCATACATGTGGTCCTAGATTTTTCATTAAGGGCACTGGTTAATTACAGCTTTTGAATCATTTGTAAAATCTCATTTAATCCTTAAAGCTTAGATTACATCAGCATGTAAAATGACAATGTTTATTGTAACCTAACAGGTCATATGCGGATTATAAGAACATTATACTTTAAATAAATTATCTTTTCAATATATGTTCCTTGATTCGTGTGCAGATACATTTGTATTTTTCCATCTTGTTTTCTGTCCTGTTCATTTATATAGTTTTAAAATGCCACGCTGTTCCATTTAGCATTTAGTAATTTACCGTAATTGACTAACATTACTAAAGACTTAGAAAATAGTCTTTGGACAGCAAGGTACGTGGTACTAGATTAAAATAATCAGAAAGTAGATTAGAAGTTTGAATTTTTCAAGGGAACTTGTGGTATTTGAGTGAGATGACACTGTATTTTAAAATAGAACAAGATGCCCCCGCGGAAAATCCACGGTTTTATAAGATAAATAATTTGTTTGTTCATGAGCTGTCAGGGACTGAATTTTGAGTGAGAATTTTTATGATAAGCAACTTAGGTACATCATCATTGCTGCAGTGATATCAGTATAATAGAATTAACGATTGTAATAATAAGCCATCTACTGTGTAAATACTTTGAAGAAATTATATGACCATAGCGAAGTGAAAGTTTATGAAGATACTTGATGTCAATTGAAGCTCAAAGGACAACACGGAAATGATGTTTTAAGTTTAGGGTATAGTGTTCGGCAGACATTTGTCGTTGGTGGTTCATGCACGCGAAAACGCAGCGTATAACTGCAAATATGAGAAGACAGGCTCAGGTTCATGGATTCCAACAGTGTCAAACGTTTATCCTGAGCTTTGTTGATTGTGATTGTCATGGAATTAACAGGTTATTCGTCAACTGACAACGCTTCCAGATAAACAAAATGGGCGATGGGGGGGGGGGGGTCGTTAATATCTTCGTTGCTATGATAAAAGTTATGTGCGGATTTTGCTTGACATATGAAGAGGGTTAGGGGAAAACTGTATTTAAAATTATTAAATTTTGGCTGTAATCAGAATCATCATAATATTTTTTTCTTATTTTCTTTTTGACAATGGATTCCTTTGCCCTCATTTGAAAGCTGACCATTCGTATGTATTTCTTCTGCACATCGCCAAGTTAACCTATATATACCATGTGTTACATGTTTCCAATAAACATTTACACATAAACAAATGACTGTTAAGGAGATTCTGGCGGAGGCTTGTATGCCAACGATAGAACTTAGTTTGTTAGTGGAATCGCAACAGTTTAAAGATGTACTTGTAACATGTTTTGTTTGTGTTTCAACGTGCCTGGAGATTGTGGATCTTTAAAAATTTACATGCATGCACTGAAGTTGTGGAGCTTCCTTTTGAACAATTTTTTTTCAAACAACCCATAACTTTGTCAAACTATTAAAACCATGATTATCTTGGATACTAACTTATGAATGAATTGAAATCAGCATACCTGTAAAGCCATAAAAAATGTGCTAAATGGTGGTCGTGTATCTGATTCAAGCGCTGACCCGAATGAAAAACTCTCTCATTGAAAGCGGGGCCACATGGCCGTTTTCAGTGCTTGAAATAAAAACCTTCATTTCCTTTTGAATGTGTAATTCATTTAGAAGCTTTAAAATGAATATGGGGTCAATTTTGATTACATGCTACCTGCTCGACCACATATTAACTGCCTCCGGCAGGATATGTCTCTGGCCACGGTCTAAACAGGCCAGTGACCTCAAAATGAAAGAAATCCCAAAGGCACCTCCTGAAAAAAAATTTGACATACTTGGAAGTCTTTGAAGCACAAAGGAGTTTTGGGGCACCTTATGGGGAAATAGTAAAAATATTAATAATGCAGCTTAATGGAAAATAATCCAGCCAAAGAAAACAAACTTGTCCTAGAAGAGCCCATCGACGATTCGTGTACCGAATTTCGGATTCTGTATCAGAGCGAAAGCAGGTAAACGGTGGTCTAGAAAAAAACCAACTGCGTATTGATTATAAAGATCGTTCAATGTGGCAATCAAATAATGGCACAGGCAATAAAAAACGGAATATTAAGTGATTCGTTTTGTACGAGTTAATAACTGTCCATCTGATAAAACACAGTGCCTCTATCTTTTATACCATAAATGTGTTCGTGTTCTGCGTGAAAGAAAGTTTTTCACCTTCAAGTTATATCTAGCTATGGTTTGCTAGAAGCTTTCAATCTCAGTTCTATTCTTTGTTCAACACTTGATTAATAAACAAAGATAAGCAAGGAATTTTCCCTTAAAGTAAATGTAACAAAGAAACAGGAAAATAATTAACTAAAAACTTATATAAAGAAATAGAACCTTATAAATTAAATACATGATGATTGCACTTATCTTTTATCCACTGATTTGTTATTTTTTTCACTGGGCAAAAACTTGTGCAGACAATATAAAAAGAACATTTCACGTGTACCAAGAAAATGTGGTATTTCTGAGGTAATATTTTTTATGTTATCCAATATCCTTGGTCGAGTTTGTCAGGAACGATTATAATGAAAATTATGACCACTGATCACAAAACTCAAGGCAGGTTATGTTATCACGGTCGCTCTCTATTGCCTCCTGTCTCTCTATCTATCTCTCTCTCTCTCTCTTTCTCTCTCTCTCTTTGTCTAAAGGGCTAAAATCTTACTGTAAATTAGGGCTTTGAACGTCCCCCCCCCAAAAAAAAAGTTATTCCACTGTAAACATTGGCGATACACGTCCGCTTGACACAAAACTCTATTTGTCGATAGATTCGCTGTCCCCGGAGTATTTGCTTGTCACACCCACCCCCTTATCAGGCAGTTGTACATTTCTCCCAATTTCTCGAAACCGCTCATGGGTCTTGCCATTTTGCGTGCATTCTAAATCACGAACGTCATCCGTCATATGTCGAAATTATGGTTATACCTCCGGTAGCTTTCAAGATATATAATGGATACGTGCATTGCAAATGCAATCTTTTTTTTCGTCTCCACGAGGTATTAAGTTTTTGATGTCGGTGGTTTATTTGCCCTAAAGCACCATTACTAAAGAAGGAAATATAGGCAAAAAAGTATGGTATAATTTTAAGCCCCCGCATTAATTTTTTTTTTCATTATTCACAATAGAAACTATGCAATTTTGAGCTCCAGCCACTCGGTCATTTCTTTCAAGAAGATAAAATGTTTTAACCTGTTTAACAATTCTGTAATTATCATGCTTTTCCCTGAGCAAATGATATTTTTATCGAACCATACAAAACAAGGTAAAAAATCGCCCTCCGAACCGATTTCTGAAAAAAAAAGACATTGTGAACGGATTTTAAAGACCTTTCGGAAGGGTCAGAGAAACACCGAAGAGATAATCAATCTGTTATATGCGGATGAGGGCACGGTCATCCCGAGAACATTCCTCCGGTTTCAATTAAGAAGATACGGGTACATGTATATATTTGCCACCAAACTTTCTCTGCAGTTAAATTCCCACCATGAGACTGTCCGAGGAGTATTTTCCTCATGTTTTCCGTCCCCTTATCAAACCCTGTCCAGGAAAAAAATCGATACTACTCATTTGGGCTGCCATTTAGCGTACATATTAAAACCCGGATGAAAGGTCGCATGTCGACTTTAAAGGCATACAGCAAGTCCATTAAATTTTACATTTAATCTTGTTTACCATAAAAACTATTTTTTTATAAACGACTAGTACGCCCTCTCCATGACTGAAAATTAATTTTCCCAGATCAAAATCCAGTTTAATTCTATGTTAGTCGATTTATCCATAATTAAAGGTAAACCTTTAGGTTGCCTCATAAAAAATAACCACATGAAGAAACAGATGGAAGATTAAATAAAACTGATCGCGAAAACTGAACTCATATTTTGTCCGTTGTTTTTATCACTGTTTCGCTGAGTGAGATTAATTTATTTTCCTGTAGCTTTATTTAGTTTCAGATGAACAAGAGTCATCAAGTATTTGACAAACTTAATGTAAATGAAGGAGAGATGAGTAATTCTAATTCGAAAATCTACATTTAATAATAATGCATTATGTACCTTAACATGACACAAAACTGTTGCTTGTAACGAATGACCTCGTTTAGATTATATCATGTAGATTATGTTTGCCATAAAATGGTCATGATATACTAGTAGTCAAGCGGTAAAACAACGAGCTCTCCCGCATGTGTTATATTGCTTTACTGCTTCACTTTAATATTGTTCGTTTCCTGTTTGCTTTGCCGTCGCGGCATGCTCAAGTTTGATGTGAAGACCATTTGTTACATCCCCTATTGTAATAACGTCCCCTATTGTAATAATTATTACATTAGGGGTTACAAATAAGCTGCTTCTCACAACCCCTATTGTAAAAACGTGCACTATTGTTATAATTATTACATAAGGGGTTGTATTTGCAACCTCTATTGTTATAATATTTTTATTACATTAGGGGATGCGGTTGCAATGGTTTTTGCACACCAGTTTATAATGTTATAAAATATCACCATCGGTTCATGAATACTTTTATTCCTTGACCAAATTACCTTTGTTATTTTAACAAACACTTAATGTTAAAGTGATTAACTGTAAAATACTGTTGAAAGGGCTAGTGAACCGCCGCCTTTGCCCGTCAATTAAATTATTATTTATATAATATTATATGTTGTATATAAATTATACTATAATTAATGTTATATATCATATAATTATATATATACTATTTTGTTATTTGTGGACAATAGTATCATGATCAATTATTACAATAAGCAACGTTATTACAATACAGGTTGGACCTGGCAGCCCAAATTGTAATAACGTCCAGTAATGTAATAACCACGGTATTGGACTATTGTTGTGTGTCATTTATAGGGTAGTAACAAACAGGTGTTCATACATTTCACTGTTACACCCCTGTTCTGAGTGATAACCATACAGATTGTTAGGTTATTGAGACTGTCATATTTTTCCCTCTTGGAATTTGAAAGTTGCGCTTGAGTTCGGCAGGAGGTCGGCGTGTGGGTTCCCATGGACCGAGTTCCCCTTGGGATACCCTGGTGTTGTTTCTGATAGATGGCGCTGCGACAGACCCATCGCTAAATTTCTCCCATGGTGTCAAATTACTCGAGATTTACGTGAAAACATGGAGAAATAAACCTTTTCAGACACAGACACTATATATATTATATACATATATATATATATATATATATATATATATTATACACAATATTTGTATTGTGTCTGTGTCTGAAAAGGTTAATATTCCCATGTATGTATGTCTATATATATATATATATCCTTTACACTGACTCTTCCACTTCAAGACCGATGACCACCGTGAAAGCAAGTATCTGCTGATTGAACAGTAAACACATTTCTTTTTCAAATATAGTTGCTTTATCATGCGTTTTACGGGTTTCTTATTACAGATATGCATTCACATCAACATATTTAATGTCATCTTCTAAAAATCCAAAATGGCCCGAACAAAAATTTCCCATTGCACAGGCACGCTTATACTGTTCATTTACGGAGTTCTATTACTATTACCATGACTCTGTTCCTTTTATTATTCCTAATACTTAAAATAAACTTGAAATATTGTACGTTAAACAATTGTTGATTTGATATATATATATATATATATATATTTGTATATATATATTCCTAGGGGCTGTTGTTATAATAAAGTAAATGACTTAAGCTCCCCCAACCCCCATGGGAGATAAAAAAAACCCGACTTTGACAAGTTTTGAGGGCTTATTTCCTCAGAAGTAACGTGTAAGATTACTTATGTATGGAATATAGAAGGCGTGTGGAGAGATTTTCTATAAACCTTCACGGCGGCATGCAATTTTTTCTATGTGTTGCTCCTGGGTAAATACCGGAAACTTAAAAAAATCGCCACACAGAACGATCGTGAGAAATCTCACCTCCTTTATTTCTCAATACGGGGACCGTTTAAAGTACCTTTTAATTACAGTTAATAGCATCAATAATTGACTGGTTATTACATTAAGGAACTTTATTACAATAGGGTTTACTCGGACCCCACCACCCTAATAACGTTGCTATTGTAATAAAAATGTATGCAAGAAAAAAATTATGGATATTTTTGTAGTACATGGAGATACATTAAGAACAGTTATTATTTACATACATTTTAGCATTTGTTAATCAAGGAATTGTGGCATTTTAACACTTATTAAAACACCTTTTATACCGTAAATGACACATGTGATTAAGTGGTTATTACATTAAGGAACTTGATTACAATAGGGATTACTCTTACCCCACCACTATTGTAATAACTTTGCCTATTGTAATTTAATTTGTGCTAGGAAAATCTAATGGATATTTTTGTTGCATATGGACATATATTAAGAACAGTTATAATTTACAGACATTTTAGCATTTGTACACCATACAACTGTGACATTTTAATAAATATTAAAACACCTTTTACACCGTAAATGACATAGGTAATTAAGTGGTTAAATACGCTTTTTATATTGTAAATGACATCAGTGATTGAATGGTTATTACAATAACGAACTTTATTACGATAGGGGTTACTTGGGCCAAAACACTATTGTAATAACGTTGCCTATTGTAATAAAATAAATAATAATTAAGGAACTTACAGTTATTGGATTATGTTATATTGATTATTAAGTGTAAACATATACTTTTATACTGATGACATACAAAAAATGTGTTAATAATTGTCATAATTCTGTATAATGCAGAACAAAATAGTACAGCCATTAATGAATAATTATAATAATGTTGCCTGTTGTAATGAATGAAGGGTCAGTCACTATTATGTGTACTACATACATGCAATTTATACACAACCCCGTTTAAAATCAATATAATAAATAAATGATTATCAATTTAAAACACAAAATTATACAATATATTGTATAATTTAAAAACAAATCATAAAAACGTACTATTACAATATCGCACTAAAATACGGATATACTTTGCTGAAAACAATTTATTTATATTATCACGATCAAAGTTATCGATATATACGTTGTTCCATTGGATTCGCATTTTTTTACCAAAGCTGGTGTGCAAAAACCATTGCAACCGCAACCCCTAAAATAAAAATGTTATTACAATAGGGGTTGCAAATACAACCCCTAATATAATAATTATTACAATAGGGGACGTTAATACAATAGGGCACGTAACACCATTGAGCGAACGTACGAAGCGCTGGTCCAGGTAGAACGTGGTGGCAAGGCCAAGACACAGATTGCATTTGATTATTTGTGTGCCTCCCTACCTGTATGTGCTCCCATTTTACTTTCTTGATTTTCCTTATTCTATTTTTTGTGTTACTTGTGCGCTTTTTTTTATTAATAAATGAATGAGTTGTTCTTTCACGCAAACATTTGTTAGAACTATATAATATAGGCCCTGTATACATGTGCAGTATTTCTTGATAATAATTAAGGCTAAAGATGTTTGAATATAATGATTATCGTTGTCTCGAACTCCGGATGTGTCGAAGTAAATTCACCGGTCCCTATTACTTCGACACAACGAGGTTTTACTGTATATATATATATATATATATATATATATATATAAATATATATATATATATATATAATATATATATATTAGAGGAATTTCAAACCCCGGTTTCATTTTCAAACGAGTGCGCTTTTAGGGAGTCTTTGATTTTATTGCCCAGCAATGGGGATCACCGCAAATTAATGACCCGCAGGTGCGGGAGTCAGTCATGAACATTTCACGAGATAGAGACGTAAAAACATTGTCTCAGCAAAATAACCAACAAAACGCTGAAAGACAAATTATGACAGGTATTAGAAAATATATCCCCTCAGGTGCTAATACATTTTATATACGGAGACGTCGCAGCATAAGACGAAGTCGTATGAAGACGTGATAAGAGAAGCTTGAGCAAGAGAGCTGACGTCATTAACTTGTCAGACGACTTTTACGATTCTCCCGGCGCCGGTTCATCTGTCGGAGAAACAAAAAACAAATGACATTAACAGTTGTCGTAGATATTCCGTATCAAACCCAATGGGAGAACAGGACCGGGGACAACGGTAATTACTAAGTAAACAGAAGCGTGGAGGTCATTACAAAAACAATTCCCCCAGTGAATAAAGTAGCTCCGCAGACACGCTTAGTTTTGCATGCGAAATGAAGACATAATAGAGACATTCCTTGCACTGCAGGAATATCTAACTCAATTAAATAAGCCGTTTTTTTTCCTTTTTATTTTGAAAAAAAAACATGTACATTTAGGAAGGATATAGTACAAGCCCATGGCTGAGAACCAAGATCCAAATATTTCTGACTAAATTAATGTTGTGTTTGTGTTTTACTCCTGTTAGTCCTATCTTGAGTGTCATGTGCTATAATAATGAAATAGGGCCTTTTTTATTTTTGAAGTTTCTGGTTTTTTTTTTTTTTTTTTTGTTTTTTTTTTTCATTTTTTTTTTTTGGGGGGGGGAGAGTGGAGGGCAATCTGGAAACAAGGGTGTTAAAGCTCCATTTAAAAACTACATAAAGAAAAACAATATATTTAACAGGTCTGCAGATTTGCTTTTGTACATACATGTGTTTACTGTGTTCGGGTAG
Source organism: Sipunculus nudus (assembly GCA_026874595.1). Lineage (NCBI taxonomy): Eukaryota > Metazoa > Annelida > Sipuncula > Golfingiida > Sipunculidae > Sipunculus > Sipunculus nudus. The sequence goes on along the minus strand of CM049313.1, from coordinate 3,905,759 downwards.
AATACACCGGTAATTTTAACCCAGTGTGCCAGGTGTAGCAACTGTCAAGCTTCAGGTGAGTGATTCACCGAAGGCGATAAGCTTGTATCCTCTGACGTTTAGGGCATCATATTTATTATAATGTTTCGACCATTTTGGGGATTTAATGATAAAGACTAAACTGTGTTGTTTGATTTTATCTGTGGGAGAAATCCTTCGACGCATTGTCTGTATATGAGCAAGCAGAAATTCCGGTCATTGTTACATCTATTTTGGCATGGAATAACTAATAACATAGTGGAAACGACCTGGCAGATCTGACAAATAGAGAGGTAAATACCTATCATTCGCAAACGCAGGAATTGCAATGAGAGCTTCATCTGCAGATATACTTTTTCCACCTTTTATCAAGACGGATGTTGTTTGGGGAAGGACCAGTCTCTGATTGAAATCAGTGATTCACATTTATTGCTATAGATATAGTTAATTACTTTAGATATAGTTATTTCCTATAAATATAGTTAATTACTATAGATATGAGCACTGATACTGCAGTAACCGTGGCAACAAAGTGTAACTTTATGCAAATACCAATCTCATCTTCTTTAACAAGCGTCCGGATTTCTGTCATCATTGGAATAATATATATATAATATATAATATATATATATATATATATATATATATATATATATATATATTATATAAAACTAACTTCCTGTCCGTTTGTCCAAGATAACCCGCAGAAACGGGCCATGCCATTGTTTTTTTTCTATTTGTCCCATTTAACCGGCAGAAACGAGTCATGACAGTGGCCATGTCATTTGTCCCAGTTAACCCACAGAAATAGATGCCCTAACTTACTCATTGCATACCAGTTTGGCATTTCCACTTGAACACAATTGAATTCCCGGCAACATCACATCGCAGGACTGTCGATGACACCGCTCTCAACCGCGCCATTGCTGACCTTCACCTTGACCCATTACTACAAATGCGTATACAGAGTGATTCCGTATCAACCACCAGAAGTCGCTGCCTTACGGGTCTGCGAAATTCGCTACCTTGCGCGTCTGGCCACACAAAACGCGGCAATATACTCGGCCCCATTTTCTAATATATATATATATATATATATATATATATATATATATATATATGTGTGTGTGTGTGTGTGTGTGTGTATGTATATGTGTGTGTATTGCTGTTATATAATTTACTAGGTCTGCCTTCACAGAAGTGCTTCCATCTTGATACCACCTATCAGCCAGTTAATAGTTTTACTTATTAGAGGCATTCAGTGCTGCCACGTACCAGACACTCCATTCCAGGAACGAACAAGACGCATCTCTCCTGCCATGGTCGATGAGGTGTTGGATGCTGGAGTAATCCGTGAATCAGAGTCTTTTTGTTTGTGCTAGAAAGGAGAATGGCGTCTTAGGCTTTGTTTCAGTTACAGAAGGCTTAATGGCAGAACAAAGAGAGATGCCTATGCTTAATGTAGAATAAAGCATCTCAAGGATCCTTTCCACCCTTGACCTCCGCAGTGGTTACTTGCTAGCGAAATAATCAGAAGAGGACAGGAAGAAAACAGCATTCGCCGTAGATCGATTTGGCTTCTATGAGTTCAACTGAATGCAGTTCGGCTTAACAAACGCCCCAATCACGTTTCAAAGATTGATGGAACATTTTCTACGACATTTGAGCTCCAGAGAGTGTTGTGAAGTATTGCTGATTGAGGGTCAACGTTTATGTTTTATTTTATAGAATAGCCAATGAAAGGAGATTCATTTGGTGGTAATAGGTTTTGACCAATAGGGGACTTACCCTCCCAGTGGATTGCAGATGGGTATTATCGAGGGCCAGCTGTTCACCTCCTTTATTGTAGTTTTTATGAACACGGGGCCTCACGTTGTATTTATGTTGACACCTGTGATCACGCACGGTCCACAGTTTTAAACACTAATTTACAGGAGTAAGCAAACGGTTTCAAGGCAATATTTTGGAAGGTACAGATTTATTTTTAAATAAAGAAACTATTTTTGTGTTAATTCAACATGCGTTTTTTATGTGATTGGGCCCCTTTAGATAATGACAGAGGCAATTATAAATCTGCATTTCAAAAAATGCAAGTCTCCGCCATGTTAAGAGGGGTCCCTATGTGTATACACACAAGCGAGAATGAACACATTCTCTAATGGAAGGGGCAACGACTCTCAGAGCGTATAGATGTTGGCCATTCAGGTCATTATTGTATGCCAGCAGAAACGCCGGCTGAAAATGTTACAGCGTGGTTCTTATACAAGTATCGCAGCTTCTAAGTGAATATTCGTCCCCAGAAGGAATTCGCTGATAAAACAACCGTTAGAAACATCTTTCAGCTAAAGTCCCGCAGGAACATATTTAAAAACACAGGGTTTTCACTAATACTATACTGAATGTCAACGGTCTTGATTGCCCTGTCTCCCAATAGTGAAGAATCTCCTAAACAAAACTATTATTGTAATGAAGGTGACTCAGATATCTACTGAGATGGTCCTACTGAGATGCTGAATGACGACCGTCTATACTCTTGGTTGATTCAACTGGCTCACTACTGTCAAGGATCTCCTAAACAAAATTAATTATAATGGAATCAAGATACTCAAAAATTCTTCCTTGGATGTCACCTGATCCCCCCACATATATCATCTATAATGTCTGAGTGAAGTTGCTAATAGGTAAATTAACCAACGGCGGATCTATAACAATGGCTGATTTGACTCAAAACATATGTATTCTCTCTTTACTGAAAATAAATATTTGGTCGCAGAAAAAAGGTGCAGAAAAAGGACCCTAAAATACAACTCTTCAAGGGACATATAGAAAATTAAAAAAAAAATAGTTTCTTTATATATATATATATATATATATATATATATATATATATATATATATATATATAATTAAAATATTGGTTCATAGGACAATATCATTAAAATATCATTAAAACCACATTTGATAAATACTTATATATATATATATATATATATATATATATATATATCAGAACAAAGGTAATTGCTATATGGAAACGTGAACTGAGAAATCCAAGTTATTGTCATACGTATTGTCATAACGTATAAATATTCTCAGGGAGTTTAGCCGATGTTTTCGCCATCATTAGTGTGATACACGGAACTTATAGATAATGGTAAATAGAAATGTTTTGCATCATAGCCGGATCAATGTAAATGGACATGGCATGTTATCTAATCAATATCTTTCATGCTGCCTTGGGCACTACTATTTATACTTTTGTACGATTGTTTAAAAAATCCCTCATCCTCTTGAATAATCCATCCCATTAGTGACAGCGCCTTCGCGAGGTGTTTAAAGACATAAGGCCTTTGATAAGATACTTCTCTGGCTTTTCGTCATCTGCCTCAGGCGTGTTACTTGAAAGCTTTAAAAGAATGTTTAGATCGTTATTACGAACCGGATCATAATTAATTTTTGCAATCATCAAGTGTTAGATTAAAACTAACTAAACAGAGAGCTTGATTAGAGGGTCTTACAGCACTGCCGGAAGGGCGTGACTGACTGTCAGTTTATAAGACTGATGCAGACATTCTATTAAAATCCATTTTTAAGAGAAATAAATCGTGAAATTCTAGTGATCACTGTATGCACAGACCCCGAAAATAATTGCCTATTTTGAATTTAAGTACAGATGTGCTTTTACAAAAAAAACTTAAAACTAAAAGGCCAATCTTTTAACCAAGCTTCCTCCGTAGAATCAGACGCCTCCCGGATTATTGTTGTTGGCTTAATGATAGCAGGATTATCTAAATCACAGGAGCTAACTTACAGTGTAACTGCTTAAGTATTTGGTTTGGTTATCATCATTAAAGTGTACCAAGACCCACTTTTAAATATTGATAATCTGCACATATTTCGGTTGTATATACAACAAAGAAATAATTCCATATGATGAAAGTAAGTTTTGTCCCATTGTACCACTATTACACCCTTAATTACAGTACCAATTATGCCCAAATTCGAGAACTCCCGAAACTGAAAACGCGGTCGGCAACATTCGGCAATAATCGTAGTATGACGTCACACTAGGCACACGTCTGGCGTCTTGGTAAACCTGTGGACATTTGAGTCAGCTGTGCTTGGACCATAAAAAACGAAAAACATGGTTTTAAAGCGTGTTTTTACAAATTGTTCGAATTCTGAGATAGATGAATACATCATGCATTCATTCTCGCTTTCGCATTCCGTTACATGTGTACAGTGGGAGACAGACGACAGGGTGATGCGATGAAACGTTACTTCAAAACAAAAACCAAAATGCAACAGAACTGTCAAGAGGGCCACGGACTAATCTGCAATATAATCACTGTATATGTATCAGTGTTACTATTATATTCAGCGTGAACTCTTAGACATATCAGTCAGATAGGCACCTAAATTAAAAAAAAGAATGCCCCTCCGACAGTTCATGTTTACAAGGAAAAGAGGCAGGTGATATGCCCTCACCTCAGCTGCTCAGCAGCGGTGGTCAAGCGGGAGCCGACTGACACTGCACTGGGTAAGTTCGCGATTGAATAAAAAATCAGACTCTAAACTACACACTGATGATTTATATAAGGAAAATAGTAAAAAATATTATTTCTTAGTTTGTCATATTTTGTCTTATTTGTCATACTTATGTATGTATCATTGTGTTCAACGGGTGAATTTGGACGGTTCATCCTGCACGGGCGCGGTAAACAACGGCCGAACGAAGTGAATGCATAATATAATATGTCAAGTGTCAAGCGCTGGATTAAAACTGTAATTGAACAAATTATCAAATAATGCATACAGTTTTAACTATATTGCAATTTATTTTTGGTATATGTTCATTAAGGATAACTCGAAATGTATTTGCTGGTAGCCTTGTCGCCATATTCTTACCACATAACGCACGAACTTTTTAAATATATTCCGTCAGGTGTCAGACACGTGGCCGCTTTCCCATGCACTGTGCACCATATATATTGGCACCCGTGACGCATAGTGATTCTTTAGGCCTAACTGCAACTAATAAGGCCATGAGATACTTTGTACTGAACATTGTGACATAGCTGACGGTATGCGCTATGCGTCTTGACGAAGGGTTGAGGGAATTTGTTTAATTACAACAAGTTTTACACGTATTAAAATGAAGCCATTACTATATACTTTCCCATTATACTGCATTGTTTTCTTGTTATTTTATAGTTAAAGCTTTGTACTGAATATGATGTAAGGGTACATTTAGTTTTCTTTATACTTGGATTATAATGATAGTGATACAAAGAAGTAAGTAGTGATTCAAAACTTGTAATGCAATCATTATAAGTATGTGGGAAATGTATATTTTACCTTACTAGTCCTTCTAAAGATTGGCTTATACCAAGTTCGGATCTCACGGATTCAATGCGCATTTGGTTTTATAATATTAACTATTCAATCATCCCCTGTGCAAGTTTCATCCACATAATTCATTGTCTAAGTTAGCAAAATAACAAAAAATGTCTCTTTTATATTTTATCCACTGCATATGTTTATGAGTTTTCATATGTATTCAATGAATGAACATGGAATAATGGAGATGGACTGACAGATTGAAACATTTTAATTCTCCTTGAGTCTAGAATGAAACACCCTCCCCACTTCATTGAAAAATTAAAGTTTTTCTGTCATATGATATATTAATTGCCATATATGATTCTGAATAAAAAAAATATTTATGGTCATTGTAGAGATTACAGATACTAGATTGAACCAGCAAGTCTAGTATCATGGTCCAGGGAGAGGACATGGTAAATTACAAATGGGTGATTAAATGCCTTCCAGAATGTTAATTTTTAAATGCATCTAGTGTCTTAAATTATTTTCTTAAGCAGAATTTATTACATTAGTTAACTCTTTCTGCTGTTTCATATGTTGTGTCATGTGAAAAGCATATACATTTAGTTAATTTTAAACACTAAACTTACTGTCTTGATATGTAAACCATATGAATATATATGTATATTAACTGATTCATTCTATACAAAAAAGAAAAACTTTCTAAAGGGTTCTATTTACCTATAGTAACTTTTTCATAACACAATTTCAGATATGCTTCCATTTTGCTAGACAGAAGGCCTCTGACATCATAAACCAGAAAAAGATGCCATCATGGACATACCTGAGAGCAGCGACAATCTCTTTTTCCTTTGTCTTTGCCTGATGTCTGACTGACTTTACAAAGTGCTTTCAGGATTCGTCACTGCTACTCATTTATTTTGATACTTTTTGCATATGGTATATTAACATGATTTCTGTAAATAACTTGTGTTAGGAAGATTTTCCACATCTTCAATAACATTGGTCTTTGATGAACTTGTTTAATTAGTTTAAGGGTAAAATTATTTTAGGCACTCTTAACTGTGTGCCTGCATTATATATAAATAATACATCACACAAAGTTGACAATCATTTCATTCGAACACAGCATGCATAAATATGGTATTAAGCCAAGCATGGTATAAAACATTTTATTTTATAAAGCTGGCATAAACCCAACATGTTCTTCACCTGGTCCCAGGCCACAAGTCTCTCATATCTCATTATAACAGCAGGATGGTAACATCACACAAATTTTCTTCTCAAGAAAGCCCAAGCACCATCTCACCAGCTGGCGGTAGGCAGAGTATCTGTACCTCCTGAAAAGAAATATTTTTTCCCATCATATTCACATGTTGGTAGAAATACTTATATAATTTCAGGGTTATAATAAAATGATGCATGAACTTCAAGGTTTTCAGTGCAATAAAGACTGGGAATCATCTGAAATCTTGTTTTGTTGCTGTACCAGTTTATGAGGATTAATATATTGTTTATGATGGTATTTATTAATCAGTTAAAGTGTGAATAAATTACTGGCTTGATATTTCAATATATCTGCATGTCATACTAAAAATTATATTGCATTAAAGCTAAATTGTTTTGAGGTCCATCATATAACTCTGCATAGGCGACGAAACCGGGGGTAATGTTGGAAAAACATAAGGAGTACCAGTATTTCCCAGTACAGTTAGTATATTCTCCTTTACAGGACTGTAAAAGACTTATTAGTATTGACCAATAAATGACAACAAATATGCACCAGAATGCAGTATCCCCCCCTGACATTTGGGTCATGCTATGGGTATATATATATATATATATATATATATATATATATATATGAATATTTGAATATTTCGCTTCGCCACCAATGCTCTGTATAAGATGCTGCTAAGATGTTGTCCATTAGCACTGGCCCTGGGTATCACCATTAACCCTTATAGGGTACTTACTCTCAGTGATGTACTAATAGTTAAGTATTATTAATGCACATTTCAAGGGCCAGTCAAGTATACTTTAGGGGGTACTTCAGGTCCATGCAGGCACCATATAATTGTCACTGTATAAAATTTAAAGAGAAGAATTTACATACTTCATTCAAACATTTTTCCCTTAAAAGAATTTTCCATTTGCATTAGAATTGTCTGGATACTTCTTCATGGAGTAATATCATTCATACTTTCTTGGTTAATCAAATTAACATAAAATTGGAAGTTCAATCTACAGACTTAGGTAATGACAGTGACTAGTACTGATAAAGTACCCAGTGTACATTGGCTGTAGCCTACGACTAATAGTGTAATCTGGACTTGAGGCTGCAGCCTGTAGGCCAAGGCAAATGTTGACATGCATGGCAAACAAACGGCAACGGTCAGCATATTTAATCATTATTTACAGCGATCCAACTTTCAACAACAAGAATCCGGCGAGTCATTACAAAATTTATTTATCCTCAGATATCTTATTAAAAAATTTATGGAAATGTGGACGATAACTACTAAATAGTAAACGGTACAAAACGTATGTCTTAGGTGCGAAACGCCAGGTGTCGTTGTCACGCTGTCAGTGTCATTACCACTCTGTCACGTGGTTACAGAAAACACACTGCTTGAGTGGCACTGTCAACATAATTTGACTGAAACGTAACGTCAAAGTCAATATGCTGTCTTAAAATGACATAATCAGAAAGTCAATAATACTTCTCCTTTTATATGATCCCAAGAAAAGATAAAGAACTGTTTGAACTTACCAGTCGTTCCTCCCAACACGCTCCTCTACATCAACATGATCAAGTTGACTGTGTTCCTCCTCGTCTGTGCTGTCCGCCTCCGGCTCTAAATCGTATGGCTGGATTTCTCCAGCCTGCATGGTTGATCGACAACTCTTGGTTTGTTACTTTGTTTCTCCTTCCTCGCTGGACGGAATTACCTCGGATTCACTGCGTGACCCGGCAAAATTCTCGTCAGCCCCGTCGTGGTCTTCAACCAGCGAGGTGTCTGCCATGTTGAAGAGTGCCTAGTGTGACGTCAGAGAACCGCGTAATTCCGGAAATACCCGAGTGCTCTATAGCCAAAGCCAGACATCGGTTCATATACGATTTTGCCGAGAAAACCTTAGAATTAACTATTTTTCGTAATCTTTCAAAGATTTTAACCAGTGTCAATCGTTTGATCATTATTTTATGCGTGGTGACCTGATACTAGATGCGCTCGGCTCTGCATACACTTTAAATACCTTATGAGCTTATGGCAGTTTAAAATTCCACAGCTTCAATCAGATGTTTGTATCAGACGCAGATGGCGGATTCCTGGGGGGGGGGGGGGGGGGGGGGGGGACTGAATAAATTGGAACAAGAAATTATTAAAAAAAATTACAGAACCGGAGTTTCGAATCATGATGCATTTTGCCTTATTCAGCCAATTTTTCACATTTTTCTACACTATATTTGAGGGGAAAACTCCCTCCCTTTTCCCCTCTTCCCCTCTGCGCCTCATAAAAAACAGGTGATAACAATGCCTTTTAATTAAGTAATGGAATACAGATATGTAGAATAGACTTTCTTGTCTTGTTCATGATTCTCACTGTTTAATGAATTTGTTACATGACACATCTGAGAGAGATGGGGTGGGGTAGCCGTGTCAACCCGACTCAGTAAGCAATAGGATAATTGGGCTGGAAAGCCTACTCGAGTCGTGATACTAGGAAAATGGAGGAATCTATCGCAGTGGTCTTGCATCAGGTTGCATTCATATTGTAGTGAACGGCCCATAATCTCAATATTATGCTAAAAATGATGAATAAACACAATAGTATACAGGAAGCTCACAACCCAAACTGAAACACCATCTCCATGGACACGGGTCATTTCCTTTATCGCCTGCAAGCTGCCTGCGTCCTGTAACCCGAGCGAGCCATGCTTGTGATCATGCGGTCATAAATTCAACAAACATGCCGAGGGGTTTACCAATGTGATGGGTTATTTTAAACAGAAACTTTTCTCGCTCATATTTGATATTATTATTAGAAAGTACACGAAAAATTCCAACGATTGGTCTGGTTTATGTTGATTGACAGTGTACCTATAGGCCTTGAAGCGTTGTCAGAAATGACGAAAATATTTGCATCTTCATATGGCCTTATAATGCAATTTTTAGCATTAGATGTAATGGCGCATGTAATCTGGTCGTAATGCCAGAGGGTCGATATGACCCTAGGGGGGATGAAAGGGATATATATATATATATATATATATATATATATATATATATATATATATATAATACACAGAAAAGTCGTAAAAAGAAAAAGTAAATAAATATACATATACAGAGAGAGAGAGAGACACAGACAGACAGACACACACGCACTCTCGGAGAGAGATGGAATATGTTAAAAAAAATAGACAAATGATTTCCATATTTTGTTTTCTTTGTGTTTCAAGGTCCAATGATCTGCATGGGGTAATATATAACATATTTGTCATAAAACCTCTTGGGTTTAAGGAGTCTAATGTGTAGGCCAAGAATACGTTATAAGGATTCATATACTGTCCTGTCAAGATATTAGTTTGGATCTCGGAGACCCCTTGCAATATTACCTAATTTTGTAATATCTGGCGGGAATAGAATAATAGAATCTTTGGCCATTAACGATGAACCCTGGCGTCTTAAAACAATGAGTTGTCCAGTATCATAGAGTGAGTCTATGTGACCTCCTTTTGGTTTGTAAGCAGAGTATTCGAAGCTTTTTTATCTTGTACATATGTCACACTGAGTATATGCCATGTCCCGAAAACTGGAAACCCTGCCCCCTTTGCGCCCTTTCTCCACGCAGATGTCACAGATAATCTGCTGGTGGTGCTTTTCTGCTTGAAGGTTAGCATAAACATGAAAATCGTCCGGGAAATAATTTGTTGGGGTATTTGTCTTTGTCATTCACCAAAAGCAAACGAGGATACAATGTGGCGATTATAGATAGGAGAAGGGAAATAGGAGTAAGAAAACCGTCGCTGTGCCCTGTGACACCGATATAACGGATGACAAAAAAATCAATATGCCATCTGTTGAACCGGTAATAAATAAAAGTCCCGGATGTACGCACAACGACACGGCTAATCTTTAATCAACGCCACATTGACCCTTTTTACGTCCGAATGCACCCTTTGATCATCATATGTAAGGCAATAGGTCATGCACTGGCCTGCGCCATATTGGATCATTCAATTGGTCACGTACGTGAACCTTTCTGATGTTTATATTGGCCACAGTGTCGGATTTTTCATACAAACACTAACTCAGTAATAGTTTAACTGTAGGTTTTAATTCCGTTCTGTGCAAAACAGTTTTCACATAGCCAGCACGACAGCTGTGCCCTCGTATGCCCTATGACCCCCTCTTCTCTCAAGTTCATTAATACGTTAGTGCTATATTACACAAAGAAAACCTTGATCAGCTTCAACGATTTTCGTAGTATGTTCCAGGTATTAAAAATTATAAACTATTATGTTCAAAAACTAAAAAGATTTGTGTAACATCAAACACTGTTAAGACGGTAAATCAAGTTTTGTCAGTGCTGTGAATGATATCTATAGGACTGGGTATCCCCTACAAATTTCATATTGCAACATACTGCGATATGTGGTAGCGTATTGCGATACGTATTGTGAGATTTTCTTTGTATTAAATTTATAGGAAACGAGTGTGTTTAGTTGCGAACAGTTTTAAAACTGTACCTTGTGAAGAGAGAAAGTGATAACAACTTCCTTAGTTACATTAATCTTCAGTATGATGTACCAGTGAGACGATTACTCGGTCAATAATTAAAGCGCCATTCTATAAAGAAGATTTCACGGTTATACAAGAGGTACATGAAACAATCCTTTTCCATAATCCACATAATTTTAACACCAATACCGGCAGCTAATATACGCTCCCAGTTCTGATGTGGTATACAATCCTATGATAAAAATGCGCAAAGTTGTGTTAATCACACCAACTGAACTATTTCATGGATAGTTAGAGCCCTCATAATCCTAATGCCAGATTTTATGGTTTCATATTCCTGAAAGTAATGTTAGCCAATATTGATATCGGTTTCATTACGATTCAATAATTATTTTCCGGAAATGATCTCCTCGGAAGGGGTTTCAGACAGTTGCAATTTTGTCTAATTAGGCAAACAGGAGTAATCTGGCTGAAACGTACTGAAATGTCCTCGATAGGTTTTCTAATCCCATATTTCAGATATTAAAATCGGAAAGAAACCTAGTTGTTAATCAGCTTCCAAGCATGGTATCCAATATCAGTATCTCCAAGTCGCTCAGGAATTTGCTTTAGCCCATGTGAAACTTCGCCTTGTGTCTACTTTTACGGGTACGAGAGCAAATAAGGCTAGAAATAGTTACATAGAATTATTACAGACTGTGTCCATTTGAGTGGTGGTAACCGATAAGTCTCTGGCCACCAGGTAACATGTATTTTTTAGGTGCGGACACCTGCTGGACCAAGTGCCATTTTGAAGAGGCGGAATAGGGGCATAGTTTGGTCTTGACATGGTTGGCGCGTATATATATATATATATATATAATATACACATATATATATACAGATATCTCAGTCTACCACACTGCACAGAAAGATCTCTAATATATATATATATATATATATCAGTGCACTGTTGGATTTATTCAGCACTCATAACAACTAGTATATATGTTACAGGCAACTGTGTAATAAGGCATGACGTGAAATGACTAAAATTTCCAGGCATTACGTGTAATGCCTGGTTTTTTGGTTCAGTCATCACACGAGGTGCCTAATTTCCTTTTGGTATGTATGTTAATGCTGTATGATAACACACAATGTCGGGTGAAAATCAGTTGATTTGATTTTTTTCCCTGCTTTAACAATGATTAATGCACTTGAACATAGTTTTAGTGCAGGGACACCTATGAGTTTCACATATCAAGTACAAATGATATTATGCAATTATATTTTTTCGATTTAGGCCACACTTCAAATGTTTGTCATAATATGAAAATATAATAATGAAATAATACCTTTTAGTAACAAAACAACCATTTTTCTTTATCTTTTTATATTATACCACTACATAGTCCACACTTAAAACGTCTGTATTAAAAGAAATGATCCATTTAAAGTCACATAACAATCATTCTTCAATACATACCAATATTATACCACTATTTACTTACAAATCAGTTAATTTTATATTATGCTGGTTTAACAAGGATCAATGCTCATCAATTCAGCTTTAAAGCTCAGGCACCTGTATTTAAAGCTACATATTTTGTGCCTGGTTACAATCACCTAAAATGTTAAAGCACCTCAACTGTTTATCGCAATGAAAAATCGACCTCTTTTAGTCACATGGTAAGCATTCTTAAATATCAATACATTATTTACTTATGAACTAGTTTATCTTGTTTTCTGCTGCGACAATGATTCATGCACTTGCATTTATCTATAAATTACTGACACCTATATCAGATGTGCATACATGTAATTTGTACATTGTAACAAATGCACTGTAAGTCAGCAAAAGTTGAAACTTTAACTCTTTAATTCTTCAATTGAAAAGTAAACATCTCTTGGAATCAAGAACTTTTGACACTTTGCATTACTTTAAAAATCTCTAAATTAAGGGTGGCTGCCATTAGCCATTTTCACTGATTGAATAACTAACCGTTAAATGATGGACATATCTCTGGTCAATTTTATCCCCGGTCCTCAACAGTAAATTAGTCGTGGATGTTAACAGATCAGTGGTTATTTATTTCTCCTGGCACCGCCAGTGTTTCGGCAATTGACCTGTGACTGTAGGCTGGAGAAATTACACGGAACTGAGAAGATCGGATGATTTACATAACAATCATATATAGTATATGTAGTTGATGAAACAAGCTGGGTGTGGGCCACTCCGGGGTGAGTAAATGTTATTGACAAAATACATGTCCTGAGCTTAAGCCTCGGAACCATTATAAAATAAATAAAAGAAGGTAAGTCTCCGGAAAATCCAAACACCTAGTTAAGCAAACTAATTTGCAAAATACAGCACACGGAATAGAGACTAGGTTGATAAACTATTTGCCTAGTAAAATAAACGTCAAATTTGATCAGTAAACGTAATGCCTGGAAATGTTAGTCTTTTAGTCTTTCGTGAAATACCTTAGTGAATCAGTTTCTTCGTGTAATGCCTTATTTTTTACAGTCAATACAAGTAATGCCTGATTTCCATTTCTGTGCAGTGTCGTAAACTGAGGTATCTGTTACTCGTCTGATTTGTTTCTTGAAAATAATGAAGTTGAGTTTGTTTTAAGTTATGTTTTAAGTAATATATCAGGCAATATATTATTTCTGCTTTTATAATGACATAAACAATGCATACCCGTTGAGATATAAAAGGTTAGATAGATAATTAATTTGCCATCTTACCTCATTATTCTTGTAACGGACCCTAATAACAACAGATCTCGCAGTCGTGACGAGAATAAATTTTGTTACGGAGATTAAAAAAATCAGATTCTGTAACACTAGGCAGCATGAAATATCAAGGGGAATGAATAAATAAGTCAGTGTTTTTTGTTAACAAATAATTATAATTTATTTTTAAAACAACCCTAACTTTACAATACACTAAATCAATACAATTACACAGTTAAACAAATGAAATGTACAGTACCAGAGTGTCCAGATCCTAGGCTTTGATATATGGATACCACCACTGTCACAGCTCTACAAGAATCCTTTATTATAAATATTCCAGATGAACAGCTCATGCATATCTTCTCAGAGAAGAGTTGGATTCAATCCCGAAATCAATCTGTTGTAATCCAAAAGTGAAGTTCTGGTAATAATCCCAAAGGCAAACTGAAGACTATAAGATCTGTTACAATGTCCGAAGAATATCTATAAGTTCTGCAACTATCGGAAAAGTCCCAACACTAACTCACACTCTTCCGTGTCCGCTGGAATTTTTTTCTCTCTCTTTCTCACGGCTCCAAACACAGCCCCTATTCATAACTTTTTTATAAAAAAAATACTAGAAATGGAAAATTCCAAAGAACAATACACACGTTTCATGGAACAGACCTGAAACATCTAGAACAAAGAACGCTGTTTTTCTACACTTCAGACCCCCAACGCGAGCCAGCCCAACTCGCACGTCTCCCATGGCCACGAACTTTGCCTGCTTAACAGACATATGTAACACTCCAGCGCACAAAAAAACTAGGGCCTGCTTACACGAATCAGAATGTCAACAGACACATGTAACACTCCTGCGCACAATAAAACAGACACCTGTAACATTTTGCTAAAGAATTTAGCGCATGGGATCCTTTGCACCAGGGGCAGGTTAAAAAGTAGGTTCCCTATTACGTATCTGTAAAGCCTGAATATGAGTGCCTTTAATTTGACTGATCATATATGAACGAAACATATAGGTATATACGTGGTCTGTTTACATTAAACAGGAGTGCAAGGGACTCACTTAATCAATTGCGTGCTTAGAAAAATAAAGATCAAAGATGCATTATATTCGGAGACAGGTTTCATTGAAATATCATTATCTGCATATTAGCGTTCATTCCCGTTCGTGTGTGATGTGTGATGGTGTGTGTATTCACAACAAAACTCAGGCAATCATGAACAGAATCTCATGAAATTTTCAGGGCATTTCGGGAGATGGGCCAAGAATGAATTGATTCGATTTTAGTGTTGATCCAGCATCTCCTTCTGATGCTGGAGCGCCATCAAGGAATATTCACAATATACGGTCACTTATACACGAATTAACATTGGAATATGGGCCAACAAATAAGTGAATGCACAGAATGTGCAGTCTCGTGCGCCGTACATTGTGGCCCGGCTACCTGTTCAATTCGCGGTCGAGCGCCCAGCACATAGGAGTAACAGTGTCCAGGGTGTTTGCTGAGCGTTTTTGAAGCTGGCACTCCTAAGGCGCAATCATGCATCCATTGAAATGCAGATTTCTAATCATATCTTATGAATTGGCTGAAAACTCCTGAATTTCTGTCCGCTAACTTTCACCAATATTTGAATTGTCTATTAGGCTTTTTTTTACAAATATTTTATAATCCTGTGATTAGCTGCAGCTGAACTTTACCAAGTGAATTCTACACCTATGCCTCACATACACCTAAACGTATAAGACATTCATTCGGTAACCTAACCATTAGTTTATTATCAACTTAATTTGATGGGGGGGGGGGGAGGGGAACTTCTTGATTAATAACTGTTTCAAGTAAACACGTACAAATAATCCAAAAGTAATTTTCTAAAATTTGTGGAATAAAACTTGGGCTTAGACAGTCGAGGGTAAAACACTCGTCTCTCTCCGATGGTGACCCGGGTTGGATCCCCTGCTTGGCTATGAGAGTGGACTAAAGTGGCCCGTCCGAGGCCGGTGGTTTTCTCCGTGTTTTCCCGTTTACTTCAGCTCTATAGACACCACCGAACGCCACCACATGAACCATGGAGAGTTCTAAGATTGCTGTAATAACTATTTGTATAGTAGTTTGTAATTAATTATTAATTAATTAATTAATAAGTTACATTTTGAGGGTCGTCGGAGATAAGTGTGGATACATTCTTTCACACAGTATAAAAAAATAATTTTTATCATAAGGTGGATCCAAATCTGAGCATTGTAAACAGTGTTAGGCCTAATAATGTAGAACATATCGATCCCGGCGGCCTTCACTTCGGGTTCTGATAGCCAGACGCACAAGTTCCTTGTGTAATGGGGGGGGGGGGGGCTAAAGCATGGAATCCTCCCACGCCCAAATCCCCCATCCCCCCCCCCCCCCCCCCACACACACACACACAAATACAGGGCCTTGTAACGAATAATACCATATTCAACATCCACCCCCAAATTTTCTCAATAAAAATGATATTAGTGATGGTTCCAAAACCCAGTTCTAGTGTGTGGGTGAGTGGAGGGGGGGGGGGGGGGAGGGGGGGCATGCATTTTCATAGAAGCGCGACTTTTAAGGGTTTGTACCGGCTAAAGAGTTTAGGTGTGGGAGATGGTGTCATCCTCGTGCTGTGAGGACATCTTTAACATTTAACAATCCCTGACTAAATATTATTGAAACAATGTTGGTAAGAATAACAAGGAACATCCTCGCTTCACAAAACAGTAACGAGTAAAAAAACATTATTCATTGCATATTCCCTGGAACCGATTGAATTAATAGCCTATTTTTATGGCACAATTTGGTAAATATATTATGTAGCTCATTTATGTTTTAACAACTGTGCAACACTGTGAAAAGTTTTTTAATAACATAATTTTTTATTCATTTTACGGATTGAAATAAGAGCCGTTTTACGGATTGAAATAAGGGTAATCGTGCAAAATAACGGACCCATATTTCTCTCTCTCACAAATATGTGTGACCACATTTCACTAAAATTGTTTTTGCATGATAAAGTTGACGATCCGGCGCATCTAATGATATCATATTTTTGTATGTTATTTATATATTTATTTTGCTACAAACTGTCGAAAAAGGGTAGTTTGCCGAAAATACCCAAAATGACGTCGTGTCAAAGACGTTCTGAGCCGACGTCATGAATCCATAGTAATATACATATATACCATGTTAAACATTTAGATGATATCTTATAAAATTTACAGTCAATATATAATATTACCCATATATGTTTATACTTTTTTACCTCTTTTTATCCACATTTCACTTGATGTACGTTCAAGGTGACGACGCCCTGCCGCCAGAACGTAAACAAATGTCGAGTGTCACGTGACAAGTCATGCACTTAAAATCAAGAGAGACACGGAGGAAACACGTTCGTCCGCATTATGTTACAACATTTTTTCGTTATACTAACATAATAATATCCTTATTTTTAATAAAATAATTTTTAAGTGTGACAACATTTATTAGTTATAATAAATGACATTATTAAGGTGTGATCTCTTTTTTATAAATTGTGTGACCACATTTAGTAGTTAGAAATAGTAAAAAAAGGTGTTGTGACCACATTTAAATATATTCTTACATCATCATATCCCTTATTTTTTTCTAAATTTAATCCTGAATTTTTTTCAAACCAAGAGACCACATTTTTTACCAATAAAAAAATAAGTTGTGACCACATTTTATTTGACCAGCCATATAAGTTTGTATTATATATACAATATTATAAAATGTGGTCACATATGGTGTGACCACATTTTAAAAAATAAATTTTGCCAAAAATAAGGTGTGACCACATTTTACTTGACCAGCCATATAAGTTTGTATTATATATAGAATATTATAAAATGTGGTCACAAATGGTGTGACACATTTTTTACCAAAGAATATTAACAAAAATAAGGTGTGACCACATTTTGACCGGCCATATAAGTTTGTATTATATATATATATATATATATATATATATATATATATATATATAATATATATTATAAAATGTGGTCACATGGTGTGACCACATTTTTTACCAATAAATATTAACAAAAATAAGGTGTGACCACATTTTATTTGACAAGCCATATAAGTTTGTATTATTTATTTATATATATATATATATATATATATATATTTAATATATTATAAAATGTGGTCACATGGTGTGACCACATTTTTTTCAATAAACTTTGCCAAAAATAAGTTGTGACCACATTTTACTTGACCAGCCATATAAGTTTGTATTATATATAGAATATTATAAAATGTGGTCACATATGGTGTAACCACATTTTTCACCAAAGAATATTGACAAAAATAAGGTGTGACCACATTTTATATGACCAGCCATATAAGTTTGTATTATATATAGAATGTTATAAAATGTGGTCACATAAGGTGCGATCACATTTTTTACCAATAATTATTAACAAAAATAAAGTGTGACCACATTTTATTTGAGAAGCCATATAAGTTTGTATTATATATATATATATATATATATATATATATATATATATATATATATATATATCTATTTAATATATTATAAAATGTGGTCACATAGTGTGACCACATTTTTTACAATAATTATTAACAAATATTAGGTGTGACCACATTTTATTTGACAAGCCATATAAGTTTGTAATAAATATATAATATTTTAGAATGGGTCACATATGGTGTGACCACATTTATTACCAATAAATATTAACAAAAATAAGGTGTGACCACATTTTATTTGAACTGCCATATATGTTTGTATTATATATATAATATTATAAAATGTGGTCACATATGGATGATATGCCCAACATGGTCCCGTGTTTCTCCCGCGTTCGTCTCGATTTAAAGGGCTACCGGTCTGTTACTCATGGGGAGGGGATGTTCCCATCTGATTGTCCTTACATAAAGTAGTCTAACAGGACAAAAAAAATAAATAAGATAAATGACATGTCTAAAATGTAGTCTTTCTACTCTGTCCACAAAAATGACTGTTTATAACACAATTTATATTTATTTGACATATAAAACGTACATAGAGACAAAGCTGAATAGAGCAAGAGTTAACGTGATCAGTCACAGACGACAGTTGCATGTTTATGTTTTTGGCGGCACGACGTCGTCAACTTTTATTAAATCTTGGGAAATATGGATATTTAGAGGTAAAATTGTCTCTCTATCTATGCATAAAAAGATATATTGACTGTAATTTTTGTTAGACATCATCCTTTTGTTTAACATGGTATGCACGTACAGTACTGTGGATTCATGACGTCGGCTGAGAACGTCTTTGACACGACGTCATTATGGGTATTTTCAGCAAAATACCCTTTTTCGACAGTTTGTAGCAAAATATATTTATATCAAACATACAAAAATACTGTATCATTAGATGCGCCGGATCTTCAACTTTTACATGAAACAGTTTTTTCATTGAAATGTGGTCACACTTTTTTGTGAGACCATGTAAGATGGGTCCGTTGTATTGCACGATTACCGAAATAAGAGCCATTTTACGGGTTGAATTAAGAGCCATTTTAAGGGCGGAAATAAGAGCCATTTTACGGGTTGAAATAAGAGCCATTTAACGGGTTGAAATAAGAGCCATTTTACGGATTGAAATAAGAGCCATTTTATTGATTGAAATAAGAGCCATTTTACGGATTGAAATAAAAGCCATTTTACGGATTAAAATAAGAGCCATTTTACGGACTGAAATAAGAGCCATTTTACGGATTGAAATCAGAGCCTATTAATCAGGTAGAAAATAGTGCCCCCCCCCCCCCCCCCCCCACACACACACACACCCACACACACACTTTATGCCCAAGCGCAGGCCTATATACAGGTTGGAACTGAAAGTGTGTTTACTGTTCGAGCAACCTGACAGCTTCTCTTTCCAAGTCCCACACCTGAAAAACTGGCTTCCTGTCGGCCTGCATTGAACTGCATTGATGTCGACGCCAATTTATTTTGAATTCCGTGTGATCTGGAAGGTGGAATTATTCCGCGATCAATGAAAGGTGACTCGTCGCCCGTAAAACTTGGGGGGATTGTCAGCCACGCGCAAGAAACAGCAGAGATTTATGTTACAAATTGTTACATCAAAGTGTAGGATCTCGGCCTGTGTACACTACAATAAAGGCAGTTATATCATTTTAATCACAACTTGTTTATGTTGTTCCATTAGAATTAAGATGAAAAGCCTTGAAGATTAAATAACACCCTCACCAACTTTTTCTCGAAAGAAAAAAAGTTAAAACAATAAAGGCGAATACATTAGGTTTTTTTTTTAAACAAAAGTAAGTAGAAGAGAAAATTTAATTAAAATTCTTATTTCCCTGTCTCTGACTGATATCTGGTTGAAATAGTATGTACTAGCTCCTCCCGTGGAAAATAAACGGCCTTATCTGATGCATATGTTTGTAATGAGCTGATAGGCACTAAACGACGCATATTTTAATCCTAAGGTTTTTGCAGAAACTTTTGTCATGTGTTTCACTTATATGATATAAAGATTACTTTTGCTAGAATTCTCCAGGAACACTCTCGCCAAAAACAACAACATAGAAAGAAAAATTATTCTATTCCAGAAATCACCAAAAAAATAATTTTTTATCCTGATAACAACTTACGTCCGACAGCTTCATGGCTTGGAAAATATCGTAGATATAATGATTGTATAAAGAAGCATTCTACTGTGAAATTTTATGAAAGATGCTTTGTATCAGTTGAAGCTCAGGCGACATCGTGAAACACGATGTTTATTCAGTGTAGTCATTTGAGGTTATAGTCTAAGGCATATTAACAGACACATGCGTTATTTGTATACACATGCATATGTCGTTGAAGTCCCTTGTACGCGAAACGTATAGCTGCCAAAGTAAAAAAGATAGGCCAAAAAAAAAATATATTCCAACATTATTAATTTTTTTGTTTAAACACTGTAAATTGTCATGGAATAAGCAGGTCTGATGCAAAATTGACAACTCTCCCAGATAAAAAGAAAGCAGGTAAACATATTTCGATAAAAGCATTCAACAAAGAAACCACTTCAGCCTGAGTTCGTTGCATTGTCTTTCAGCAAATTAACGCAAAATGTAATACACAGATTTTGCTGAAAATTTGTAGAGGGATAGAGCAAAACTGCATCCGTAATCCATAACATTTTTGGAGGTAATCGGAATCACCATAATATTTTTTTTTTAAGTGCCATAATCACAATTCCACAAAAGAATAATTATAAGGGGCTATTCCTTTGTCCCCAAGTAGAAGCCGCCCATTCGTATGCAGTTGTTCCGCCTCTTGCCTGGTGAACCCATGTTTCTTAACCATGACAATGTTTTGCATGAAACGTATGAACGAACGACTGATAAGTAGATTCTTGCCGGGGTTTTAAAGTCCCAAAGAGACTGAACTCACAAATCGGCCGAACTATTAAAGCCATGGTTATCATGGAAAGATACGTCTGAATGTATAAAAATCAACATACCTGTACACCTATAAAACGGTGATCGTGTAAAGGGTCTCAGCTCTCTGTGTCCACTCAACGGAAAAGTGCTCCCTATTAAAAGATTCATGTGGACGTGTTCCGCGCTTGAATTAAAAATCTTTACTTTCTTTTGACAGGGTAAACTGCCTAAACAGGCAATATAATGGAAATGGGATTCAGTGGGGATTACAGGTCGCCTCCTGAAAAACCGTGACAGGAGAAAAATGTTCTGCTGAACATTTGTAGAGGGTTAGGGTAAAGACATATCAATAGTCTATTTCATTTTGGAGGTAATAAGAATCACGACAATAGATATTTTCTTATAAACCATTATGACAAAGGACCATTCCTTTGTCCCCGTGTGGAACCCACCAATTCGTATTTATTTGTTCTGCCACTCGCAAGGTGAACTCGTGTTACTGAAGCATGACAGTGTTTACACATGAAACGCATACACGTAAACACATGACTGATATTAAAAGAGATTCTGATCGAGGTCTGTCCGCCCTGACGACAGATTCTTTTTTCATGTTTCACCGTCCCTACAGCCAACACGAATGATAATTAAGTTATTGGGCTTCTTTTTGAAAAAAAAAAACTTCATAAAACACATGACTTGGCCGAACTTTTGAAACCATGGTTATCATGGAAAGATATATTTGAATGTATAAAAATCAACATACCTGTAACCAATAAAACAATTGTCAAACGGTGATCACATCACTTGACTGAGTGCCCAGTGTTGATCAAACTGAAAAGCCTTCGCACTGAAAGCGTCATGTGGTCTTTGGATTAAAACCCTTTACTTCCTTTTGAGAGAGAAAATTCCTTAAGAGGCATTAAAATGGATATGGGGGATTAATGGGGATTATAGTGGACCCGCGTGACCGCGTATTGCACAGAAATGCCTTTTGGGCAGGACATGCGCTCTGGCCACGGTCTTAACAGGCCAGTGAAAATCCGCCAGGCGCCTCCTGAAAAAGCGTCACAGGCGTGGAGGACCTTGCAGCACAAAAGAAATAGGGGCACCTAATTGGGAAATATTTTTTAAAAAAATATTATTCAGCTTAATAGGGCATAATTCTGTCGAATTTGGAGAGTCAAATTAGAACGGAAGTAGGTAAATCGTGGTCTAGAAAAAACCCAACTCCGTATTAATTATATAGATTATATGAAAATCGGAATTTTTCCGAAGGAATAAAAAGTTGACGAATTCGGGATTTTAAAGGTTTGAAAATCCTATTTTGCGTGATATGCGTTTAAATTATGCTCTCTAGTTCAATAATACTAAGCATTAAGGAAAAAAGGAAAGTTTGGATTTGAACTCTAAAACATATACAATTATATGTGTCTTAGAAAAGCCTATACATTGCATTAATAGTCATGGCAACAGCTGGTGAACAATAATTGTGAGTAAAGGGGCCCCTTCATATACCCACTATGTTTAATATACAAGTCATATTGTGTGTTATTATGAACATATTATGGCATCTGCAAATATTCCATTATGAGACCGTTTGGTTTTTCCAGTAAACGAGGGGAAATAAGCTTGCATGGGGCGGGATCAGTAGCGCTTAGAATAGACTATCTGGTTGCTGCACCGAACAACTTCACAAATCAAATTTTCAAGCGTTTCTTCTGAGTTTCTTCTATCATATTTCTTCGCTTTGTTGGGATTTGTCGAGCATGGTCATGGTCGAAGTTTTTTTATCGTTAACAAATACAGGTGAAATGTGTTTTCCGACAAACAGAACCATAACAACGTATAAAACAGAAGAATTGGAGATAATATGTCTGTGTGCCGGGACTTCTATATTCATCCACATGAACTAGTAGCATGAGATAAAACATACCTTATTGAAAATGATTATATAGCTTTAAATATATATACATTTATATATACATATTATCTAGAGATTCTCTATTTATCTTTCCTTCGGGTATACTAATACATGTCAGAGTAACCAAACCTGGTTTAAACACCCGTTCGCCATTGGTTCCTCCTGGAGAGACCGGCCATGGTTATCACACAGATTGTTATCTCAACTAACCCCTCCTTCACAAGTGGACTCGTCCACTAACATCCCTGTGACAAAAGTGGTTCTCTTACCCCAGGTCATAAGTTAAATGACGTATTCGACAGACCATATTTTGTGAAGTAAAGTTAAGCGCCGGTCACCTGGGCGGTGACTAAAAAGTGCTTCTCTGTTAAGTGCTATTGAATGACTTTTAGCGGCTAGGATATATTGATGCCCTCGTAGCGTTACTCTCCTCGTAAACGAAAGAGTACATGAAGGCAATGAGGTGTAAAACTATTAAATCGCTCACTTGTGATTCCAGAAAAGCATTACAGATCTCATGTAACTGACCTAAAACAAATATTAAAATATTAGCGCTGAACGTTCACTTAAAATACTATTTCCTGCGCCAGGCTTGGCGGTAATCAGTGTTAAAGATGGTTTGGAAATGCCGTGTTTTAATGGTAGTTTATTTAATACATGATTAAATTGTGACTATTTTAAATGCAAATTTCACTTCATAAAATAATACAGAAAAATGAATATTAGAACGTACTCTTATTAAATAATAGGTCATATTACACTTCAACTTTGCCTCCGCTTCGTCGACCTATTATGACATTTAGATTTTTTAATCGTAGCCATGTATCCGTTGCCAGCTAAACGGATAACAGCCCAGCGTAGAGTGCCCAATGTTGTAATTTTTCGTTTTGACTGACCGCTCACCGGCCCGGCAACGCGCGTGCACAGGCCACGGGCTCATGAATAGAGGTCGAGCACAGGGCGGCCTATTGGTGGCTGGCGGGGGGGGGGGGGGGGGAATTATTTGGGTCATGTGATTTTATCTCTCAACCTATCCCATCTTAAACTTCGTGCTTCACAGAGATGCTTGCCCTTGCCAATCGAATACAAATATGCGTCACAGGCTGACCGTACTTCACGAAAACGCCCAATCGAATACGGCTAGTGACTATTTGATCTTCAGTATTCCTGAGGCGAAAGCGTTCTCAGTCATCTCTGTGCAACATTTGTGAACATACGTTTAGTCAAAGATGATACAGACTGGAGTATCAAGTGAGAGTGTTGGATGTTGCTGACGAAGGTCATAAAACTCGCTGCTCAAGGCACACAGAGATGCCGCTGATAAGCCCGGCGCTAGTTAATACAGCGAGACCCCGCTACGGCGTGATTTCGGAACAGCTCTATAGACTTAGTTCCCGGAG
Organism: Sipunculus nudus; assembly: GCA_026874595.1. Classification (NCBI taxonomy): domain Eukaryota; kingdom Metazoa; phylum Annelida; class Sipuncula; order Golfingiida; family Sipunculidae; genus Sipunculus; species Sipunculus nudus. The sequence goes on along the minus strand of CM049313.1, from coordinate 3,881,153 downwards.
GATAACTTAAATGCAATCAACGTTTCCAGAAGCGGATCCAAGGGGGGGGGGTTCGGACAACCCCCCCCCCCCCCTTTTTCACCAGAAGCCCCCTTTTCCGGACCTGATGACCTTTTTTTTAGGTTGTTCATCAGTCCTCCTGGGTTGGACCCCCCCCCCCTTTTCCAAAATCCTTGATCCACCCCTTGTTTCTTATGTCAGATGAATACGTTTCTCCCCAAATTTATCTCCCGTAGTATTTAATGTAAACATTTGAACAATCATAAGTTTAAACACCTTATTTTCATATGGGTGAAACGTGTGTGAAGCTGTCGTTGCTAATGTCGCCTAAGCTATAGCTGGGCTGCGGTAAACATGGGCGATAATACGAGAGCAACGCCGTCAGTGACAGAGCGAGCGATGGCTCAATGTTATCCATCAAAATAAGTCATCCGGTCATAAGCGTCAAAATATTTAGTTATCGACGGAATACTATAATACATGGCTAATTATCAAATATATCAAAAGTGTGTGAAATGATGTAATTTTTTATATTTCCGAAGTTATTCAGGGAAAGTAAGGTTTACACTTATCAGTCGTCCTTCATGAATCACGGCAGAAGTTAATGCAGAGTGACCGCATCTATCCCAAAATCGATCGAGTGAATCCTAAACCCGAGACCTCTCTAGATATATGTGTTGCGCACAATTATTGACAAAACAAACCATTTGCGCATTCATAATTCCGGTCAAAGTTATTCTAGTGTTTTACTGCTCAGTTACTAGATATATCGCTCGCCTCTACAGCGGACCGCGGAAATATAATCTAGCAGGCTCGCTTTATCAAAGGCCGTGCCGCCGCTGCGCCTGACACCGCAATTAGCGCACGACTGACACTCAAGGCCTGACGGGGCTTCTGACAGTTGCTACTCCAGTCTGTAACTTCCTTGACTAAACCAAGGAGGTTACATATTGGAGTAGCAACTGTCAGAAGCCCCGCCAGGCCTCGAGAGATCATAAGTTTGAACACAATATTTGTGTGAAGCTGTCGTTGCATAAAAGACGCCTCCTTGGTTTAGTGATATAGTTGCCCTGTATCATGACTGAAGACTGGCTTCCCTTTCAGTCATGTTCGTCACATATGAAAAATTATATGCAAAATGGAACATGAGTATTTGCCGTACGAACCATTTAGACTCTGGAACTTACTGCGAAGGAAACATCAGATTATATATGACATTATGGCTGCTTACTAAGTTCTTTATATGACACAGAATTCATAATTCACGGCGGTAATACCAACCAATTCAAGCGTATTTACTTTTCCCTTCGCGCTAGAATGCAACCGGCCTCTGATTGGTTCATTGTAGTAAACATGCACTACCGTAAGAAACCTGCAACTTGTCAAAACCACAGGCACTTGAATAATTGTTGGTACAAATTTTGGCTTAAACAGTTTTCAATCAGCTGTGTAAACCATCCCTACCCTTTTCTAAGCGCTAAACCAGTAAATAATGCTTGTCAGTAACTTGTTTATATAAATATACACAAGGCTGGCATCTTCGTTTGCAACTGGTTTGTATCCATTAATTGGTACCTTCATTGTAGGCCCGCACAGAATTGTTGTCATCTTTTGATAAGCCTCTTTCGGTTGTGCTGGGTACCAGTCTATATATTTCTTGTTTAAAGTCAATCAAAAGATGTGTACCAACAATTATTCAAGCGTCTGTGTCAAAACATTGTGACTGGATCCTGCGTAAAAAATGTAGCATGTGATTTAGATGAATCAAAGTCAAGGGAAAATGAGGGTAGATAATCATCCGGTGTCAAATCCGTCCTTGAAAGAACGGGCTAACCAGGAGGCAAGGGCCCTCCGTTCACGTGTATAATGAGTTTTTTTTTCATGTGAGTCTCAAGTATATACACTCAAGTAGGATGTGTCATGATATCCATTTGTTGGGAAAATGCTACAAGTAACTTGCAACGGAACGACCCATTCCCCGATATCAGAAAGTTTCAAGGGGCAAAGTACCATAAGGGCCGAAAACTATACAAACGGTTTTAAAGAAGTGGTTCTAAATTTTTTTCTCCTGAACAGTAGTTTTTTTCCACATCCCCCTTCCCCCCCCCCCCCCCCCTATAAAGTTTCTCCTGCCAATCACACGCCTGTCAGTTGGAAATGTACGTCTCTAAAACCTTCCCCAGCACAAACCAATGCTATAATCCCAGGACTCACTGCAGTTTCTTACTTTAAAGAACGTGTTTTGAAAGTTGTCGTTGGAAAATCAAAACATATCATACCAAGGGGTATGACGTCATGTTGAGGTAACAGAACAAAATCACTTAACCAATATACACATATCGTATGCTATTGGGAGAAGATATCGGCTGTCTGTTGGACCTGAACATGTGAAAAGTAATGTCCTTACTTCACACTCAATCTCATGTATATGTATTTATTGTTAATATTATTATTATTATTATTATTATTATTATTATTATTATTACTTATATTATTATTATTGTATTGTTTATATTCCGCCTATGAAGTGATGCAATGGCGTGTGTTTATTTGTTTACTAGTAATGTATTACTACCTTTAATGTATAACAGTGAAAAATGCTGCTTCAAAATGTCTTCAAACAGTAAAATCACCAATATAAAACTGATATAACCATTGGCGTACACAAATTACTGGATCTCAGATAATGTAGCTGCGTTTGCATTGACGAAGGAGGATTAAGTCTTACGAAGAAAAACGTTCCGTGGATTAACAGAAGATTATCCGGTGACAGGATAAATTAAAATCCTGATTGATCAAGAATTTTCTTTTTTTGTGCAAAAACTTGGCTTGCGTGGATATAACATCAATTCGTAAAAAAAGCGCCAAACAAAATTTGTTGTTTGTCATTTGATATTTTAAGGAAGGTTAACACTAAGTACTTCGCCCAATACACAGTGCTAAAAAAAGCGACACCTGGATAGTTGAAGGCATGGGCTTCAAATGAAATAAAGAGAACAAGAAAAAAATTATTTTTGGCGCGGGATCTTTGGATGGCGTCTTCAATATCCGTAAATAATCCTCTACAATATGACTCGAAAACATATAACAACATTAAAAAAAATAATAACACATAAAATTAGAACGAATGTTGGTCTTGCATAGCTCAGGTTGCCAGTGACAAAACGATTAAAAAATGAAATAATATAATATTTTATACATACTCAGTTTATTCAATTAATTATTCTAGTGCTGTGAACAAATCAGAGGACACAGATCAAAGGAATACCTTATGGCTACATCTGAGTGACGCATAAGGTAATTCCTCTATTCTAAATTTAACTTCTAAGCACGGATACGCTATGGCTTACAATTGGTACATGGACTGTTTCAAGGATTTATAGATAAAAAAATAGGAACCTGATCTTTTTACCTGCCTCATTTGTTAATTTTATGGGTTTGCTGACTTATTCATATAGGTAAATATGAACATGCGTGCAAAAAGAGTTCTTTAAATGACGCCATTGTGACGGCGTTGTAAGCTTGTATATATGGAGCATACGGACTTAAACGCTGCACACAATCGACCCACAAGAGTACGACACAGCTGGAAAGGTTTATAGGCATGAAATTCAAAACCCAACAATGCACCGGGGCTATAAGGTGTAAATGTACTGAACAGGGTAATGTAGTCCGTTCAAATACGTTGGATAAATTACATGTGTGTTTTTATTGTAAGTACTTAGCGGAATAGGTAATATTTTGAAAGCATCCGCTTGTAAAATGTAAACAGAAGCCATTTCCTTGAAATGCAACTTTTTTATTTTAAAGTTTGAAGGTTAAGACACGTAGTTCCAGTGGCCAAACCATAATGTAAATGTAACTGCCTTGTAACAATTCATATCTGACGTATTTGAACGGACAACACAACCCTCTTCACTACACATATATCACTACGCCATCCTTGCTTGAAGAAAAACCCCAGTGCATTGTGGGCCGTAGATTCCAAAACCCACAGAATCTAAACAGCACAATCATATTCTAGTGAGTCCGATTTTTACAGAAGGTTCAAGGAAATGTTGTCATTTAACATACGTCAGTAAACGAAATGGTTCCGTTTAAACATTGTTTTCCTTCTTATAATTAGAATAAACAAACTGCACTTAATTATATCAAATTTAATTAAGCTACTTATTTAATCCATCCAAGTCTCCTTTAGAATTAAATCAGTCACAGATATTCGATTGTTATTACACTTCTTGAATACAAATAGTGTTCAAAATCCGGTAAAAACGAGTTTGCGATAATAACTCATTGTTACTAAGATTTCTTTCCCTATTTAGCTTCATAAGCCAGACAAGGATTGTCCCAACCGCTCAGAAAGAATTCTATTTCTTAGAATAAGATTAATCAAATATTACAGCAGGTTGCAACCGTTTTCTGTGATTTTATTCTAATTTCATTATGCATCATTGTAAGGAGGAACCTTGCTTGATCATATCTAACCATCAAAATAAGGCAAGCACTGACTTGTACGATTGATTTGCCCATGATTTTAGTTGTTTCAATGACAGTATTTCACATCTTCGTACGATCTACATTAATTATGACCAAGACTATTGAACCAATCAGATTGCTTGCGTATACCTGTTTAACGCGGATGTCTGGTGCAATGTTTTGTTCAAACGTTAACATTGCCGGCATTCGGAACTCCTCGGCCGAATCCGTTGTCTTCTAGCCTCGGATGAATGTATGGCCCTATGATACACCACAACTTTAGGAGAAGTTCGCCGGATATCCACCGTGTTTCCATTTCGACGGACTCGTCTAAAAAAAGATCACAGTTTCCACAAAGAATAGATTGATTTGCCATAATAATGTGTATATATAGGCTTGACAGGTTGCTTAACATCAACCATTTCTAGGTTCCGACAGTAATTTAAGTATATATTTCAGTTTATAACAAATGCCTCGTACATCACCCGCACCGGGAACTGTATCCTCGAGCGGTGCAGATTTTCCCCTCTGTTTCTTGAATCAGTGTTGTCTTATAGCTTTAAGATGGAAAATGTGAGGAGAGGCAATATCTGTACACAAAATACATTGTTTTGCTCTTGCAAAGTACACAACAGATGTGCGATTGACCCGCCATGGCTTTGACCTTGCCGGAATACTTTCCATGGCGCCCCCCTGTGTACATCCGAGGCTAAAAGCCAACGGATTCGGCCAGTTGACAATGACATTGCCGGGAAGGCATCGAAAAACAAACCAGTCAAATCAGCCTGCCTGTTTAGGGCACATGAGTTCTTGTTCAGACGGCGTTTGAGCAATTTAGGGCTTACATTCTATTGGTTAGATTTGATTGAAAATTGTTATTTCAGCCCGAACACTTGCATTTTTGTTCATTATTCATAATAAAGATGCCAGAGAGGGTCGCGGAACCAAGGTCTGTGAGTGCGTGGTCATGTCACATACACTGGTCGTACGAATATGGGATGATACCATAAGATATTATTCACCAGAGATGTCACTTTAGAAATGTATTTATTTACATTTGAAAATCAAATGTTCTGTGATGTGTTTAAAGTCAGTTTCGTGTAGCTCTATGTTTAAATGAAAATGCGGCATATTCAAATGCAAAGGCATTCTTCGAAATATATGTTTGCGTCTGTATACAGAAGCGGATCCAGGGGGGGGGGTCCAGGGGGTTCGGACCCCCCCCCCCCCCTTTTTCACTAGAAACAACGTTTTTTTAAGGGCTTCAGACAAAATTTTGCGGCCTGGACCCACCCTTTTCCAGACCTGGGGACCTTTTTTTAGGGTTTCATTAGTCCTCCTGGGTTGGACCCCCCCCCCCCTTTTCCCAAATCCAGGATCCGCCCCTGGTATATACTGTATATTCTGAAGTGAATGTATTTGGATGTACTCACTATATGGCAAGTAATCGAATGAGATTCAGCTGAGAGCCATGACCTTTAAATTCGATGTAAAAGATACCTATTCAGTACCAGTTATGTAAAATATACATGAAATTTAGTTTATTCTCTTTTGTATTAGTATATTCTACTTTTGTATTAAGCCAAAATGAAATAACAGCGTGGTTTAGTTGCAAGGCGCTAGATACATGTTTAAAACACATATTTGTGCAAATCAATATGTATCTTTATTTAAATAATTTTGTTTTCTTCAGCACGTCCATACGTGTGGTCCGGTGCCTTAGTGGTGGGTCATTGCTCAACCGACAGGATACTAAAAGCAAGAACGAGAACGCTCAAAATGACGGTGGTAATAGGTAGGTAATCACGGCTAGATTGTGTACAGTAATGATGAGAGAGAGAGAGAGAGAGAGAAAGATAGAGAGGAAAAGTAGATGAAAAAGAAAAGAGATGGATGGAGGTATCCAGTGAAGACGGAAAATCAATGGGGAGAGATTGATATCATTTATAGGTGAAGGCCTCAGTTAACAACAAGGACTGTAGGTTTTTTTTTCTTTTATAATAAATTTTGGTAAAGGGTATTAATCCTTAATGTTATTATCAAACAACCTCCAATTAAATTCTTATTCAGCAATAAACGAGGTAAATTCTCTAATGTTTTTATCGTAGCACTATACTTTAGAGTTACCTGGTCATAGTTTTCACTTTCGCCTGTGGATGTATTTCCTGCAGACCAATACCGCTCTATTCTCTCCTCAATGACTTTATTTGACAATAAATAAACATGAAATGGCATATATTGTCAATGTAATGGCTTTTCAGAAAAATTATTAAATTTTAAACAATTCTAACGTTATATATATATATATATATATATATATATATATATATATATATATATATATATTTATATATATATATATATATATATATATATATATATATATATATATATATAGGTTCCATTGCTGTGATTCAACGATTAAAAAACCACAACAAATGAAACCATATTTATTTTCTGCAGAATAATGCAGGGTCGATAAACTCTTATATGGACGAACATTTTACGTTTTCACCCAGAAATAACATTTGTTCGGTTAATCGCAAAGCCTCATTCGGTATATTAGACATTGTTGTTGGCTTTATGTTCGCGAGTTTTTCAAATTCTCTATTTTTGCGAAAGGGAAAGTATCGCAAAAATGAAAGCTTCGTGAATAAGAGACCGTATATGTTCACAGTAACTTATACTGTACCTTTAAAGGCATTTCATTTATGGTAATATCTTATTAAAGCATATTAAAATGTAATAGTCTGAAAGATGTTCCATAAAATCGGTCAATAATGAACTAAATTATTTGTGTTTTAGTATACTCTGTATAGGTTTCTGGATTGAGAGATAGCAAAAAATGCGAATCAATGAAAATGGAAAAAAATGAGTTCATTCTGTTCCATGAAGACCAAAAATATAATGCCGCTCTTACAATGGGTGTCTGTCAATGTGACGTTTATACATATGAGAACTTTATCAGACCAACGTAAATAAATAGATATGATTTGAAACCTTTTAATACAACCATAAATTCCTAATTGGGTAATCACAGCAAACATCAATTGAATTAATCATGGTTTTTTATAAGACGGCCTTTTGTCTGTTTCTTGGTAGCTACTCATGTAACATTTCATCATATTTCAAGCGTTTTAAAGAGCTTATATCTTTTCATCTGGTTTGGTATCACTAATGCCTTGTGTGTGTTTTCATGCGTGCTTGGAGTGCCCACAGTTCCAAAATGCGATTGTTATTGTTAGTGGTATGTGTCTAAATACATATGTATATAAAAATCCGTATATACACTCCGTTATTCAACCTATGTTACAGTCCCGTGAGCTTTGGCGAGCTAGTGCGGGTTTAATGTATATTTGATTCAGCCCGTATTTTCTGGAGGCGGTCGCGATGGCAGAGATTAATGTATAAATATTGTATACACTCCGTAATTCGGCCTTTGTTTATGTGCTCGTGATGTAAGGCGAGTCAGGGGATTTAACCTACTTAACGTCCATTTCTGATCCCTGACACCGGTATTGTACAGGATTCCTGTTTTATACCTGGTGGGTTGTGAGTTAACGGGGAACTCCATCATTGACCCGCATACCAATTTCCTGCATGATTGCAAATTTATTCATGCTGTGTGATAATGTCGGTTGAATTTTGCCGGTTTTCCGGGGGCTTACTGTATATGTACTGTATTATTACTCTGTCACACCCTTGTTGTGTATGAGTACTGTTTTATTCAGCCTGTGTTACAGTGTCCGTCTTCATCCTGTGCTGGACGCCATATTTCGTCATTTGTGCCTGGTGGTGGATCAACAGGTAGGCTATTTTGACATTTATAGCTTTAAATATTTCCGTACTTTCATAGATAAAAAAATACCACTTGGTCTGTCGGTGACACAGTCTGTCGTATGAGGATGAATAAAAAAATATGAATAATTCGATAAAAATACTATGGCCGAAACTAGTTGGTCAAAACCTGTCTGAAGCATATATCTCATATATGGTCTCGGAAACACGCAGGAGCGAGTCGATCAACATTTAATAGATAAAGTGTAGAAATGAAATAAAGATATTATGAAAAATGTCATACAGAACACTGTATAAGGTAATAAAACTGTAACGTGACATAAGGAATTGATGTAAGGCGACATACTTTTCAATTAAATAGGATCGTAGAGCAAGCAGACAATTATACAGCTGCCACATTGGCATTAAATTTACGACGAAAAGAAACCTATAATGTGGCGAGAAAATCTACTTTTCCCCTTTTTTATTGTATGGCCGATGCGATAAAATTATATTGGACATCCAGCGTCGTTAATATTTACACCACATAATGTGTATTCAGAGTTTAATCTGATGTTTTACGGGCAGCAATTTTTAAATGCCTTTGTTAGTCCCGTGACGGATCTGAGTAGCCTTAATATGTCAAATGGACGTCTTCCCCTTATATAAGATGTTGTTTATTAACATTGTAATTTGTTGCTTAGAATTATACTTTTATGTAAATTATTGTGTGAAATGTTTAATCAAAACAGAAAATTTTAACAGTAATTTCTCCGAGGCAAATTTAATCAAATACTTAAACTAGAAATCTGCATTCCAAGGAATGCAAGCTCGTTATTGGGGAATTTCCCAAAACCGTGGTTGCTTTCACTTATTCGGTTCATATTCGCAGATTCATTTGTGCCTAAGTTACTGTACATTTGTGAATATTTCATGATGAGGTTTTATGAATCACGAACATGTACCGGATCCACACTAAAATCTAATGGATTCTTCATTGGCCAGAAATGCTCCTAAACTATCATGATATTCAGTTCATAATTGTATGAGATTATTGGGATCAAAAACACATAAACACACATACACGAACGTAGATGAGGCGATACTCTGCTGGCGAATAGAGTGACAATAGTTATTGTATAAAAAGGGGGAAAACATGAATGATTGATACCACCGTTAAATTGTGGATAACATCGGAATCCAATTCGACTCGGTGTAAAGCTGCTACTAATTCCCCACAATGGACTGTCGCTAAAGGTTAATGGTGTTTGAATGTTACTGAATGGTTTTACTGCAAACCAGACACTACAAATCCGCATATGAAAAAGGCGATCACGTGATTCAATTACGTGACTTCAGTGGCCGCGTTCCTGGTTTTCAATTAACTAGTACTCGATGCTCAAACAAGATTTCATAAATGTTATCTCCTCAGTTTTCCCGAATTTTGTATTATTTTTATTTTTTATTAAATAGTTGGGCTTTGAATTTAAAATTAACCATGAGTCGAGAAAACTGCATTTACCACGAGGATAACTTTCCAAAACCTAAATGCAGCCCTTAAGCTAGTAACCAACCCTTCGCGTGCCCTGGGTCTCGAATATGTAAAAGGTTTGAGTTACGTTTACTTGGAACTTTTAAAAATAGCTAATAGCTGTCAAAGTATCATTTTATGCCCATTAATCGATGTTCACACATTCTGTTTGTCGCAATAAAATTTACACCAAGATGCTCAACGGAACATGGCTCAATTAGTCATGCCTTTGAGCAAAGTGATGTAAATTTTTTAACAGAACATTTGTATTCTATGGCATTTTGACGAGTTGCCGTTAAATTTCAATGAATGGGGTTCTTAAAGTGTCCACAAAAAAAGACACAAACAGAAAAGAAGTTTCCGGAAAGATTCCATTAAGAATCTATTTCCCTCCTTCATTAACATATAAAGCCTCGTTTCCAGTTTTTTATCTCGTTAGGAATCCTTGCAGAATTTATACACGTGCTGCACCCACAACCGGTTTCATCCCTCTTTATATTGGTCATTCTTTCATCCAGTTTGATTTTTTACAGCACTATTTCTAAGTGTCTGTTTAAGTCCGGGGGCTGAGGGGGTTCCTGTGTGCAATCAAAGGTCCAATAATTTTGACACCTGGTCCAGGTACGATACCATTAGGGAATTAAATTAAACATCCTGGATCGCAGGCAGAAAGGGTGAAATTCAAGATGGCGTGCAGGATGGCCGCCAAACCATTGAATCATCTATAACTCGAAAAGGATTGAAGTAGAAGATTGATTTTGGTGAATTTTCGTAGGTTTTTGGTTTGTTGAATATATTTAAACCATTTTCAAGTCAATAGGGTATTTGGTTATGAAGATACCAAATATGGCGTCCAAGATGGCCGCCAAACCATTGAATCATCTATAACTGAAAAGGAATTGAGGTCTTACTTTCTGGATGCTAAAAATAAGGATTTCGCTCGTAGCTAACAGATTATCGGTGATTATGGGTGATCCAGTTTCAGGTGTTGAAAGATATTTGAAATTCTAACAGTTTAAGTTAGAAGGTTCTAGGTCCAAATGTTACGATATGTGCTCATCTGACTTTCACAGTGCAAAAATCATGTTTTTTTCCCTGTAGCCCACATAATATAAATCAGAGTCAGGTTTCCCAGGAGATTTGCCCTGAACTTTCGTGGATGTTAGGTTGGAATATTCTAGGGCTAAGGGATACCATTTGTACCTAGTCTGACTGTCTGGGTGTTCAAAATCATGTTTCATGATTTCAAATTCTGAGGAGATTTGCCTAGGACATGTCTGAATGTTATGTTAGAAAATCCTAGGGCCAATGGATACAATCTGCGCCCCGTATGACTGCTCAAAGTCATGCCTTTGGCCAGTAGCTCTCAGAATATAGGTCACCATGACCTTATTTGAGATTTCCATGGAGATTTATCTAGAAGCTCCTGGTATGATGCCGTATAAGATTCTGGGCATAGCATATACAATATATGCCCAACTGACATTCAGGGTGCATAAATCATGTTTTTCCCTATAGATCACAGATTATATTTTTATAACCAGTGACCTTATTTCTTGTTTTAAGGATATTTGCCTGGGGCCTCACTGGATAAACGAAAGGCGATCGCTATAGCTCAAATGACTTAGAGTCAGCTGAGCTAAAATAAAATTTACAAAAAAAACTTTTACTGTTAAAGAACTAGAGACGAATCTAGAGACAATTGATATTTGTTCATACAGTGGAACTGTCGCATGCTTTGTTGTGGATGTCAGGGCATATGTTAGGAAAAATCCCATTGTCCTCTATCACTACCTTCGGGGAAATATTTAAACGGTCCTTATAATTGCACTCTTACATCAAGATTTCTGCGTAAGAAAATGAAAGACAAAGACGCACATTGAAAACATTGTGAGCAACATTTTTCGGGACACTAAACTAATAAGGGATCTGGACAGTTTATCTCCATCATCAAATAATAAATTTAACTTAAGGCCTTCCTCAGAAGGTGTCTAGTGAAACATTTAACTCAGAATGACCTAAGTGAAGACATTGTCTTGAGCGGAATAGAGCAGATTATATTTCCCTTAGTCTGCGAAAAATTGAGAGCTCATGCATCATCCTGAATGAGTCTCTGATCATGAGAAGGCGGATGTCTGAATCATTAGTCTTAGGGGCAAGGAATGAGCTGATGCGTATCATTATTCTCTCCGGTGACACAGATGTGTTTGTATTTATATTGTGCTTTGCACATATGTTTGTATCAAGTAGACTTATAAAAGAACTGTGGCTCAGAGGGAGCAGGGGCATAGCCAGGATTTACGGAAGGAGGGGGGGGGGGGGGGGGTGCCGGGGGGGGGCAGCATATCCGCTGGCCAAGGAGTGCACACATATATATATACATGTGTACATATGTGTGTGTATATATTTAATAGAATCAGCCTACTTCAGTATCCCTATACCATTTTAAGACTGAAAGCAAGAGGAAAATCTACTCTCATGCTTTAATTTGTCCGAGTAGATATAATTCTCTGGAATGTGTACCCTCAATATTACATGTAAAGTTGGAATGGAGGGGGCCATGTATACGGCACCCTCTGGATACGCCCCTGGGAAGAAACAAGGTATATTCCAATCTACGTTCCGGCGATGGTTCTTCCAGAATTTCATGGCCTGACTGGAAGTGACATAACTAGCAAATTTGGCACCAAAGCAACAGCAATTAAAACAGCTAACTCCAATATCCTATCTAAGATATTTTGGACGGATGAATAAAAAGACTGTGCAAAGCAGAAAAAAGTCTTGGTTTTGGTCCTTAACCGTGGAAACCATAGCAACTATGGATCATTTGCGGTACCAATGTATCATCGACGAACAATGATCTGCCACCAACAAACTATTCTACCCGGGGACATACTTTAAAGCATTCTATATGATATACACATATGTTTGGAGAATCTTTCTCAAGATCCCCTAGAATATGGATTTAATGGAGCGCAGTATGTAGGTCTTTTGTGTCCAGAATACATCATCAGCCTCTATCAGATAGTATGACAAAGTACAACTGCATAAAGTGTGCCGCGTGCATGCTTCTGCAGGAAGCAGAGACTTCCCTGCTGCATATTCTTTAAAAGTCAACTAGACAATGTTTAATCAAAACATGTTTAATCAAAATGGTGCAATTTACACAAATAGACCTGAGAAAGTTATGATGGACTTGGTATCTATTGGATATTAAAGTGGCATGCATAGGTATATATATTATCCCTTGATAAATGTTCGTTTTCGAAATTTCCCATAAATTATAATAAACAAATTCGTCAATGTAGATGGAATTCTTGGGCCGTTACATTAAATGTTTAAAAACTGGCATATTGGCAGCAATACTAAATTTCCCCAGAATCATATACTTTATTGACCAAATTATTTCATGGGATACCTGCCCCTGATACATAAGAAACAAAAATTAATCATCTAGCTCCATGCCTTGGTGAGTTTTAGATGATTCAGTGAAATGACGGCCATATTGGCAGCAATATTGAATTCCACTTAGCCCAGAAAGAATGATAATGAAAGACTGATAATGATTTAGATCATTTTCTTAACCATGAAAACATAATTAAAGGCACCACTAAAGTAGACGTAGAAGATGCTTATAAAACTATATAATCGGCGTACATTAAGATGCTAACGTTCCTACCATTTTCATCTATTTCTCTAGTTGCATTTGTTGATACCTTCTGCCAAATATTTTATAAAGAGCGAAAACAGTGTTGGTGAAAGGTTATCACCTTGCTTGACACCATCTTAGGTATCAAACCAATCTGTGTTAAGATCATTAACCTTTATACAAGCACGCGAATCTTTGTATCACGCTTTAATAGCAAAAAATAATTTGCTATCGATTCCACATAGGAATAAATTAAAATACAGAAAATGTCTTTTCAGACAGAATCAAACCAATCTGTGTTAAGATCATAAACCTTCATACAAGCACGCGAATCTTTGTACAACGCTTTAATAGCAAAATATAATTTGCTATCGATTCCACATAGGAATGAATTAAAATACAAAAAATGTCTTTTCAGACAGAATCAAACCAATCTGTGTTAAGATCATTAACCTTTATACAAGCACGCGAATCTTTGTATAACGCTTTAGTAGCAAAAAATAATTTGTAATCGATTCCACATAGGAATAAATTAAAATACAGAAAATGTCTTTTCAGACAGAATCAAATGCGGTTTTCATATCTATGAAGGCGGTTAACGTATTAAGGCCCAGGTTCGGTCTATTTCTAATAATACTATTTATGGAAAAAAATATGCTCCAAGCAAGACCTATTTTCTCTAAATCCATATTGTTCCTCAACTTAAATGTTAGGAACATCTAAGTACTTCATAAGACACCTACTCAAAATATTCCCAAAGACCTTTGCAATTCAGCTCAACAAACTGATACCCCTGTATAGTTTATTAACACCCTAGGGTCATCGACTTCAAGATAGGAATTATCTTTGAATAATCCAATGCGGATGGAACTTTTCCATAATGAAATACCATATAAAAGTAACGTTTAATGCTTTAGTGTTTAGGGCATTCTTCAAAACATCATAAGGAATCTAATCAATTCCTGCGGATATTCCCCCTTTTCAACTTATTTACTACACCTTCTACATCATCATAAGTTATAATTCAATTAGTTCCCTGGTTACTCTAATATATTTAATTGGTCGATCATATCGTTTCCTGTACATGACATAAAATGTTTAATTTATTCTGTGAGGTTTTGATCGTTTACGTTTGCCATTTCTTTACCCGCATACAATTTTCGAACATCAGATTTCCATGTGCTCAACACACTTACCTCGCCATTTACAATATGATTGTCTATGTTGTATACCTCAAATGGAATTGGATTCTTGCGGGAAGGACCCAGTCGTTTAATATATTGGCAAAACGGTCATATTGGCAGCCATATTGTGAAAAATATCAACAAAACCAAAATCTGTATAGTCTTGAAAATGGTTTCAATAGACTCCTTGACCCCCTAAAAACAAAGGCGATGACACCACGATCAACCATCTACCTTAACTCCTTCGCTTGTCATACACGATTCAATGGTATGGCGGCCATATTGGCAGCCATATTGAATATCATCATAACCAACTACGTTATAGACTATAACTGAAGGGAAATGGTATAAAAAGATTCCTTGACCCTGAAACTTAAGCAAAGACACCAAAATCAACCCCCTACCACAATTCCTTTTCGAATTATGAATGGTTCTTTAGATATATCTTGAATTTCACCTGTTCGGCCCGCGATCCAGGATGTCTACTCAAGTTTTTTTTACCTTCTAAGGGTATGCTACCTGTATCAGAATTCAAAATTAGGGGACATATGATAACACACAGGAACCCCCTGAGCACCAAGACTATTTGGTTCGTATACCGATTCATCGGATATTTTTATGCAAGATATTTTAAACTGCAACACGCTGAATAATGCAACTTACTGAATAATTTGCATCTAGAAATATGATAAGGATATGATAATTGGGAGATTTGGAGCAATTTGAAAATTTCAAAAGTCAAGAGGAGCTTCGGGCTGGACCGGACCGGCAACACAAAATACCAAACGGTCTACCCCTGGATCGGACTGGGCCGGACCGCCACTTCTGCAATTTAATGTTTTGTGACGTTGCTTTATTTCTTGTTAAGTCATAGAATTTCAGGGTCTATACAGGGGTTAGTGCGGTCAGCCGGTTTATTTACTTGATAATAATTATTATAGTACCCTATCGCTTGGACCGCTCCCCCCCCCCTTAACAAGTGGACTTGACCAGGGTTTTAGAGGTGGATCAGGCGGTAGAGGTGGACCGGTCCGGTCCGCACCTCTACAAAAGTGAGAGTTGAAGTTTGCGGTATACTCTTGATTCCGAGATGCGACTTGTGAAATCTGGGCTTTACTGAATATGCAAAATGGCCTTAATGAGCGGTTTTGTTCGGTTTTCTGCAGGTTCGGGGTTTGATAAGGGCATGGAAATACAACAGGAAATTACTCACAGGACATTCTGCAGGCACGATTCTGTCTGCAAAGAAAGTTTTGTGGCGAGAAGAATATACTCAATATCTTTCAAGTTATAGCCAGAAGAACGCTTTATCGGTGACCGCGCCATCTTCCGCAAATTGTAGTAAAATACTACAGAGCGGGGTCCGTGGACAATAAACATTATTTCTTACGCTGTAGAATGGCGGGGTTCGTTATAAAAAAATAAACCACTTTATCCCATTACTTAAGTGAGAGTCGAGAATGATGCACTAGATGCAGATTTACTTTTAAACATACATTGAAATTTAAAAAATTTCGATACAGCTAAAGTATGCGCTGTTGGGACCCTTTATTGACTAGTGTTCAAAGAGAATATAAACCTTTGGCGGTTGAACTATGTCCCGGGCTATTGCTTGCACGAGAACATCAACGAATTAAGGACAACCGGGTTATATAGTTAAAAAATGCAATCGACTGAAATAAAGAAATTATTTGTCCCAATTAACAGACCTAGACGAGACCTGTTATGCTGAGTGGGTTTCTTTGAGTGATCAGATTTGTTTCTCCTGCAGGCGCACACCTGGACAAGTAGATCCTGGCACAAGAATACTTTGGGATATTTAAGCGCAACCACACCATGTTGGAGTGATTCACAAAGGTTCCGTATATTCGGGGTGTGTGCGGGGGGGGGGGGGGGTGTCATATACTGCTGGTTTTAAGAAAGGTGAAAATAATCGCTGGCAAAAACCCAAATGTCTAAAATCAATCTTGATTTATTTCAAATTAGAAACCATAAAATGTATTTTTTAGATACAGAGTTTTTGCCTGGGATGGTTACCTAGTAATAAATTGGAAAACATGATGATTTATGTAAACCTGCAAATTACCCGTCCTTGCGTTGGGATAGATCTATGGCAATTCACTAAGGTTTGTGCGGGACGGGATTTCCATGGGCCGTCAAATCTGGTGACGTATTTTAATTCCTATAGATGGCACTGCCATAGAACCAGTGCAAAATTATATAATATTTCTTAAATGTATGCTGAAAATATGGAAAATGATCCCCTTAGGGCCACTTGCAATAGGTCCCGATACTTCAAGATCCCAAGAGTGCATTTCCGAGTCAGGCAACAGAGGGGCGGCGTGACGACGGTCGAGTACCACCACCCTCAGTTATAATACAGATGCAATTCTAGAGACAAACTGCCCCGTGAAAACAAATTTAAGTATACTGTTAATTTTCTTATGTGTGATTAGTCTATAACTTGGTTAATACAGAATGGATTTGGGGCAATTACCAGTCGCTGCTTGTTAATGAGATATATCACTCCTGTGGCGTTACATTCATAAAATCTCACTCCACTTTCTCCTGCTTGCAAATGCCGCCTTTGCTGTATGCGGCCTCCACGGAGCTTCCAGAGGGCCAAGAAAGATTCAATTGATGAAACGATTTCAGCAATGTCTCAATACTCTGATTTCCCGAAGCATCTTAACCCTAAGCAAGCAGAGTGGCCGCAGAATACAACATATGCGGCCTTTGCAAGCAGGGAGTTGGTGGAGATATTATTATTTTGATCAAGGCACTTATTTTAGTTTGAAAATTATCTTTCCCTATTGAAAAAAAAGACTTGCAGTAAAGCAGAAAGAATCCTCGATAGAATAGATATGTATTAATTACTGAGTATCTGAAATCTGTGCACTTTCGAGGAAAATATAGCCTCTCTAGGCTTATCAGGTATATCAACAAGTTTCTAAAATTTGTGATACAAACAAAACCTGTTAAGACTTTTTTTGTTCTTTCATGCCAGGCATAAATAAAGTAGTAGTGAAAACTGATTGCTCACTATATGTTGGATTTTAGACAACAAATAAACTTCAGGTGTGCATCTGCAATAATTGTTGTTTAATAATGTAGAGAGAAATTTTCCACTAAGAGAAATGGAAGAAATTGGTTTAGCTTGAAATGTAAGTTACATCCGGGTGTTTTTGATATTCTATCTTTATCCAAATTCTACCTATTTCCAATTTAATTTCCATGGATTGCACATTTAAGTTTCAATTTACACAACATGAAAAAGAAGTAATTACTATACACGAGAAGACTGCCTGGGTAACTGAAACTTTTACGGTAATATCAGTTACACGTGAAGCGACATGACGTTTGCGTAGGTGTATGCTCAAAACCTACGGGTCTGAATACTTGCCTCGGTCTTTCATTAAGACGAAATATCTGAACTGGCGCAATTTGGGGCCTCTGACATTCTATACGCCTACTGAGTCAGGTAATCAGTGTTTTCTCTGCACCTGAACAACATTTAAGTTTACATCTGTGTACCTAGCGTAGTCATACCTCCACTAAGTGGTGATAAATTTTTTGTTTTCCCCCGGATTTATCTTTGTGCAGTTTAAGTTTTCGCTAAGTACAGATTTTGTTTCAAATTTATTGAGGCACAATTGATTGAATGTATAATTCTTTATCTGGACCATGGTGTAATTAACTTCATTTTTCAAACCCGTAACATCCAGCTCTGATTGTTTGAAGCATAATCCGATACCGCGCTTTAATTTGTCTGATTACAATTTCTTGTCCCTGTCAAAGTCCTGGTGTAGAAATACACAAAAAAAATTAATGGTATAAAATGCAGCGGTTAAATAGAAGGAGATCTGGAACGACTGCATTGTATAACCGCTGCTTAAAGCCAGCTTATCATCCACCTTATCTGTAGAATTAGTGTGATACCTGGATTACTCTACGTACATATCAAGAAACAGTAGGTGTTTCCAGCTAAGAACGCTTTTTATACAATGCCCTGGGTCGGGTGTTAATCTGTGAGCTGTTTGTAAACACGGTAGGTGTGCCCATATTTAAACACCAAAAAATGTCACTGACTATGGTTGGTTGGATATAGGCGAAAATATAAAGGTCACTTGTTGCCAAAATCGCCATTCGCAAAACTCTGATTTTCCGCCAGATGTCCTTGTTGAATGTGTTTGGGTTATTATGGCGGGCTCCCCACACGTTATAAACATGTGAATGTAAACAAACGAACACCCTGTGTACCCTGAGAGCGCCATTTTCTGGTATATTTTTATGGAATGTTTAAGTGATAATCTTTAGTTAATATATGTCAGATATCGGAATAATCTCCTTTAAAGTATTTATTATAAGAGCTCACTCGCCATAGATTTTACTATCAAGACCTGTATTTTAGGCCCAGTTCTCGGCAACATTGTAACATCCTGAAATGTGAATCCTTTGAAAATCACATCCGAAGAAACTCGTTTGAAATATTGTTTATATATACAAATCATTAACTTGCAGCATTTCCTTACTTAAATTGAGTGATAAAGACCAGATTGAGGTTTTTTTTATGATCATATGCTACTATATCGGGAGCTCCCTAGGTTGTTTCTTTTAGCCCGGTGTCTCCAGTTGCAGTAAGTGGACATTTAAGGTGTCATTTTACATCCTATGATATATGACCCTATTTTGATTAACACGGCCGAAGCAAATTGGAATATTTTGTCATATTTGTTGGAAATAACATTTTTTCGATAGGTTGATATGTCTACTACTGGAGTCTTCAAATGGTGACACCGCTCACGTAACAATGGTTCAGCCAATCACGCATGTATTATAAATTTAGCCTGAAACCGATGTGCCATGGCTGTCGGGCCTAACAACGGGGTCTCCTTGCCTGCCTATCTCAAATATAAAGTAAATAATAAAGAGATGGAACATATAGCGCGAAAAACGCCAGGAAAATGACACATAAGAAAAAGTTATAAGGAAATGTGCCAGCAAAATAACAAATTTAACCGAAATCTACACTAATAGCAATTCAAGCGCCTGTGGTAAGACTAGTCCGACACAATAACATGGTGTCTCAGTATAGTGATGAAAGGAGTACTCGAGTATTCACATCCGAGTCATATTAACCGATTACTCGATTCCAAACTCAGATAATCATACCGGCATGCATTTTCTATATTTAAACAATTGTTAATGTACAGTTACACTTGTAATATAAGACAACCCGTGTGATTGGCCATAAGTGGTCTTAATTCACAAATGGGCTTGTTACATATAATTGATGTTAGTTTCTTTCGGTTCACTCAAGGGAGGTGTTAAAAGAAGGTAATATATAGTTTTATTTGATTCGTTGTCTTTCAGACAGGTTCCACTCTATTTATTAATTAATTCTTTGATTCTAATTAGTTAATGTTCAGTATAAACAATATGTGCTGGCGCGACATACCACCTATTACAATCTATCATAATCTATTAAATATTAGCAGCACTAGAGGCATGCTAGAAAAGGACGTAATTTTCAAATTTCAAGGATTCCTTTTTTGTTTGAAAAGATCATTTGTAGACTGTCGCTATGGTAACGAGTAATCGAATGCGAGTTTAGTAATATATATACTTTCGAGAACTCTAGTCTCAACAGGCTATCTTTATCAGTACATAAACATATATACCTTTGAGCTTCTGTATAACACATTCAAATACATGTATATATACTTAATCATATTTCAGATATATTTCAATTAAGTATAAGATTTATAAAAAATAAGGTATTATGTTTCCTGTATAAATAAATTGTAAACAAGGTTTAGATATAATATTTCATAGTAAACTCATAGTGGAGGGGGGGGGGGGGTGATTACATTGACCACCCCCCCCCCTTGCAAAATATTTGGGAGGGGGAGATATATACCCCATCACACCCCCCCCCCCCCCTTGTGAACCTCTAGGATTCGTCATATTTATAAATAGACCGACTCGAAAAAGTTAAGGTAAGATTACATATGTACAAAATGTGGATCCTTATGGGGAATGAGGATAATAATCGATTTTGACCAAATAAATAAGATGATATTTCTAATGCGCGGATCTAGCTGGCATGCGGAATGCGTATCCGACAAAACTAATCGCAACATGTAGTGATTGTTGCCGGTTCCGCATGGTATCCCGGAGCGACACAGAAACATGAATGACGTCGTGCCAGAGCATGAAATCTCTGAACCTGCAATCCGCATTCTGTACATAAGGAATCTCAGCTTGAGAGGGCTTCATTAATCAGTTGTCCGAAGACTTTCAACCAGGGGCCTCCATATAGGTTGTAGTGGGGGGGGGGTAATATATCTCCCACTTTTTGGCAAGGGGGAAATAGTAAATGCAATCACCCCCCCCCCCCCCCCACACACACTATTCAGAGAATATATATATATAGCTGGCACTATTAAACTAGCAGTTCATGTATACCCTTTATTTCGACATGCGACTGGTCAAATCTCGGTTTTCGTGTATATGCAAAACGGTAGACTTCATGAGCGGTTTCCTTTATTTTTTTTGGGGGGGGGGGGGGGAGATACTCTGAGGGCAGTGTTCTCTCTTACGCTGGAGAATGAAGGGTTTAGTTATAAAAATTAGGGTATTTTATTCCATTACTTAAATGGGAGTCGAAAAGAACAACAGATATTTACAAGTTTTGATCTACATCAAAGAAATTTCGATACAGCCATCGTATGTGCTGCTGTGAACCTTTATTGACTATTGTACATAGATAATATAACCTGAGGCGGTCGACTGTACATGGCTATTTCTTTGCACGATGACATCAATGAATCCTGGACAACCGGGTAATATTGTTACAAAAAGAGAAATGATCAACAGACGTAGAAAAAAATTGTAACGGTGAGTGGATAACTTTGAGTGGTCAGATTTGTGACTCCTATAGGCACAGAATTAGACAAGTAGACCCAGACACATGGGCACTTTCAGATATTTCAAACCACCACACCATATGAGAGTGATTCACAAAAGTTCCATATATATATATTTTCGGGGGTGGGTTGGGGGTTATTGTGATTGTTCCTACTGCTGCTTTCAAAAGTGATGAGTATCATCCCTGGCAAAAAGCCCTACATCACAAATCAATCGAAAGGTTGTTTTGAATTCATATTAGACCCGATAAGGTATAAATTATTTTAAAATTTTATTTTGTTTTTGCTCTACCTTTGGTCTTTCTTTTTGAAAATATATTTTTTAATTGAATCAAAGTTTAACATTTTAGTTTATGGATAGATAGAGACATGACAGGGGACAACAAGTAGTTTTTGAGATATTGCACTGTCCCCATATTGAAGTGGCTTGCTGTTACTGGGTGCTGAAAATAACGTACCATTTTTAACTTTTGATAAATGTTTACCAGCTACTGTGGCTCAGGGGTACAGCACAGGACTCAAACCCGGAAGTACGAATTCCAATCACAGTCGAGGCGGTGATATTTTTCACGGTCGGTCCCCAACCAGGCTGAGCGCTCTGCAAGCGTAATAGGAAGGCTGTGCCCAACGGCCGTATTTCACTCACAAACGAGTGCGCCTTTCAGGAGTATCTCGATGGTATGACCCAGCAATGGGAACGATAACACATCCGGGCCCCGCAGGTGCTGTAGTCACCGTGCCTGGTTATCACCAGTTAAAAAAAATCAGAGGAATCGTGTAATACTGCCCTATTATGGAGTCCGAAAACGGAAAGGAAATCTGCAGATGTTAATATAATTAGTTCAGCTAACATTTTAAAAAATGGAGACTGTAGTCTTTTAACAACAATTAAAAAAAAAACTTTTAAGATTTTAATGTTACAAAATCATGTGAAAATAAGTGAAATGTTAAAAATATATATATCATCAGTAACGGTTTTAGGTTTAAATAATGTACATTTTATGGGTTCAATATAAATTTACAGAACATTTTAGAGTGATTTTTAAGATATAGGGTTTTTGCCAGTGATGGTAACAAATTAAGCATGATGGTACACAATGCTGATTTATTCCCGTTTTCTATGTACGCTTTTTTACGCGATTTTCTTCGCGCAGAAAAGGCGAAACAGGGCAAACAAGTTGAGGCATTTCCATGTACGCTCTTCATCGGGCTTGCATTTATCGCGATGAAAAAAAAAACCCATTCCTGTTCGACTTTTCTGCTCGTTTTTTCGCTCAGTACAGTAAAAACAGTCAGTACCCGGGGTTCAGCGAGCGGCAAAATGCACATTGAATATATACACGGGCCATGTTTGTGCAGTAATGGACTTCCATGGGCCATCGTTTCTCACGGCGTTATTCAATTCTGATAGATGGCACTGCGATAGACCCTTTGCAAAATAGTGTCAAATTCCTGAAAGTTTATGGGGGAAGTATAGAAATGGCCCCCTTTGGATCACAAGAACTGGTTCCCGACGCTTCAAATCCCCGAACGGGCAAGGCATGGCCACACACGGAATGCGTGACACGGTCGACAGCCACCCCCATCAATTGTAATACAGATGCAATTCCAGAGACAAACTGTCTAGCGACAAGACATCCTGTTAAAGTTCGTTTTCTTTTGATAGATTGGTCTGTATCTGGGTAATGCAGGATGGATATAAGGCAATATCCAATCACCCCTGCTCTTTTTTTATTACTCTTTGCAATGGTTGCGTTACATTCCCTCAAACTCATTCCACTAACTCCTCGTAAATGCAGCCTTTGACGTTTATGAGCTCCATTCAGCTGGCAGAGGGCTCAGAAAGTTCCGATGAATGTTTCCTACCATGTTTCAGTACTTGAAAGTTCTCAAACTTTTTGGTCCTATGCAAGCCTCCTTCCCGCTCTTTACAATAGTTGTATTACAAGGAGTGATTACATGGAATGAGTTCGAATAAATGTAATGTATGGGCTGTTATATGTCTCCGATTTAAAAAAGGCTTGCAGTATATCAGAATGAATTCTCTTTAGAGTAGCTTTATTATAACTTATGAGAATCTGTGACCAAGGCACATTCGAGTAAAATATACCCTCTATATTATATCTTCAAGTTTAAAAAATATGATACAAACAAAAAATAAGATGTAAAGAGTGTATTTTTCATTTCTTTCGTGCAAGACATATACCAAAGTAACTCAAGAATGACTGCTCACAATACATGGGATTTGAAAATAAAATAATTAAACCATAGGTGTGTATCAACTGTAATTATCTGTGGTTAAATGACGTAGTGTGAAATCATTAGCAAAGAGAAACAGGAGCAATTGATCTGGTTTGAAAAGTTACATCCGGTTGTTCTTAGATAATTATATTTCTATCCAAATCCTACTTAGTTTCAATTTACTTTCGAACATCAAAGTATAAATTGACAAAAACATCAAACAGAAATAATCACAACACGAGAAGACTGCTGGGTAACTGAAACCTTAACGGTAAAATAGAAGTACACGTGAAGCGACATGGCGCCACAGGCGTGGCGTTTGCGTAGGAGTTAGCTCGAAACCTACGGGGCTGAATACTTGCCAGGGTCTTTTCATTGAGAGAATTCATCTGAACTGGTGTCATTTCGACTTCTGATATTTAAGATACTATACTCCTACTGATTCAGGTAATTAATGATACCTCTGTACCTGAATAACGTTTATTTTGACATTTGTGTACCCAACATAAGCTACATTCACATGTACACATTAACTCCTGTAAGTATATACACATATAAGTAATTGTACTTATGTAAGTTGAAAGTGCCGTGAACAAATGTGCATATGTGAGTATTAATACTCCTGTAGTAAACTGGCATAAGTATATTTGCACGCCCTCAGGAGGTGATGCAAAAGTATATTTGCATGCTAGTAACTTTACTTGTTAAGTAAATTGTGTCAAGTGAACAGATTTTCTGTTTGCATATAAAAGCAAAATGACCTTTTTTATATAAAAAATTGACTTATGATTACATGTTAAATAATTTAAACGAGGAGTTCAGTAGTTAATCTAGGTCAAGATCGGAATTCATTTTTCATGGTCAAAATTTAACCAAAAACATACTGGTTATAGAGTTATAAATGAACTCTTTGTATGAAAATTTTGGGTTGATTTGTTATAGATTATAAATATTTTTAAGTATTCGACTAAAAACCAATTATTTCAACACAAATGTGAAAATTAAGAATAGCTATATGCATTTTGTTAAAATATGGGTAAACTTAAAGACATATTTACATATTTTTAATTGGGGTACTTACTTTCAAATTATGATTTTATAGGACATTGGCGTTTGAATGTGCATGAATATTTTTTCAATATTTCACATAAACGACTTCCTGTTAAAGATTTAATCCATTTTACAAATTAAGAATAGCTATATGCATTTTGTTAAAATATGGGTAAACTTTAAGACATAGTTACATATTTTAAATTATGTTACTTACTTTCAAATTATGATTTTATAGGACATTGGCGTTTGAATGTGCATGAATAATTTTTCAATATTTCACATAAATGTCTTCCTGTTAAAGATTTGATCCATTTTAGCATTTTAGTGCATATGCTTACAACTCACTATGTTGAAAAATTTAATGTTTTGAGCCACAAATGGTTGAGAAATATCGATTTAAAGGTAAATATATAAAACCAATACTTTTTTAATATTTAAAAGAAACCAATCAGTTATGAGATATCATAAAGTTTTCATACGCCACGTTGTAGGGAATACCAGGTGATCCCACAACAAAATGTTTAGATTATATTAAGGAAAACAGAAACAATATTAAGACAGACTCAGGGACATTTCTGAGATAGTGGTGTAGAGGGACGACAAACTTTGGTTATTTATCTTTGAGACACTGATGGGGAATAAAACTGGTACTTTGTTTGAAGAAATACTTCATACTGTTTAAGGCACAGTGATGTTCAATTGACCTGTGAGCTTTACAGCGATATATCGGGGTCCATCCTTCCGTCCGCTGGCTCCGAGGATACAGTCAATATATGTTAATATGTTAATGCTGGACTAAGTAAGCCCAGCCAATATTGTAACGTCACCTTAAGTTTTAGTAAGCGTGTATTATGTGCGTTTTTGTGTCCTAGGGGCCGGTTGGAAAGTGTACATTTTTGGAATGTGGTATGTTATATCATATTGGTAAAGTGAATAAAGTAATAACATTGAAAAGGTAGGCTATGTCATAACATATGCCTCTTTCATCACGCAGATTTAATGAAAACTGTCTACACCCATTTTTCTCACAACTTTCGCAGACATATTGGTGGATGGATTAGCTAAGATTTGGAACCATGTCCATTCAGTTCATAACTAATAGCATTTTCATGCAAAAAGACCTGTCTGAAACATCCTTTTCCGTGTTGTCCAAATCCGGAATATCCCATCCGAAAACGTTCGTTCACCATGGAATAGAATAATTCTTGTTTCTATATGGCTATAGTGTCTTCAAAGAGGAAATATTCACATGTGAGCTTTGGGTCCTTGGGTCCTTGTTTAACTCTTATAGGGTATTTAAATGTCAAATAGCATACCTTAACATTAATGACCTGTGAACACGATGTAAATATACTTCAAGTAGAATTCAAGCTCTAATTAGTTTGAGAAACAATCCGATACCGCGCTTTAATTGGTCTGATTACAATTCTAATCCCTGTGAAAGTCATGATGTAGAAACACCGAAAAACTTTACATGGTAGCGGTTAAAGCAAAGGAGTATTGGAACGACTGAAGATGTCCTTGTTGAATGCATTTGGATTATTATGGCGGGCTCCCCACACGTTGTAAACATATGGATGTAAACAAACGAACAGCCCGCGTACCGTGGGGTCGGCGTTTTCATATATATTTTTTGGGGAAGCTTCAAGTGATTACCTGTAGTTAATTGATGTAAGATAATGGGCTCCGTGTAAAGGGGTTTATGATGAGAGTTCACTCGCTTACTATCAAGACCCGTATTTTAGGCCCAGTTCTCAGCAACAATAATCCTGTACAGCGACATATTTACAGTGTATCCTCTGGAAATTAAATCCGGTCAAACTTGTGTAAAATACTGTATATATATATATATATATATATATATATATATATATATATATATATAGTAATAATGTCAAGCTTTCAACAGTTCCTTACTTTAATTGAGTATATAAAGACCAGATTGCTGTTTTGTTAGGTTTTTTTCATGATCATATGCTATATTATATCGGGGGCTCCTAGGTTTTTTTTAGCCCGATGCCTCCAGTTGCAGTTAGTGGACTTTTAGGGTGTCATTTTACATCCCGTGATATATTACACTGTTTTGATTGATACCGCTGAAGCAAATTACCATATTGCCATATTTTGTTGGAAAATAACATGTTTTCGAAATTCTGTAAAGCATAGGATGACAATAAAAAAATCAGCAATGACTTGTTGATTGCAAGGATCTGTCAATCATCTCGCTGACCTGGCCTATCCTATGCTGTCGGTTAGTTCTAAACAACACTCAGTCTTTCAAACACGTGAAAGGAAAGACAACATGCGTGAAGACATATCTCTGACAAACAGACCAAGAGCGTTATCGTGATATCGTACATATAGGGCAGGTGAAAACAACTCGATGAAATTCTTATTAAATTAGTATAGGTTCCCCTGTTTGTAAACAGAGTATTATTAGCAATCACCAGCCAGAAAGCATCATTACGTCTGGGAAAACTCAATTCTGTAAAACTTTTAAATATTAATAAAAATTAATCACTATGTGTCACGCCCTTTTTTAAATATTTACTATGAAGTTATAATGTATCCAAAACAATAACGTGGGATCTCAGTATAGTGATTCGCGCCCCCCCCCCCCAACTCAACCCCCATGTACCCCATCCCTATATTGAAGCCTCTGTGAACCTCTAGGATGTGGCATACTTATAAACAGGTCTACTCAAAAAAGTAAAGTTAAGATTACTTATGCACGGAATGTGAATGCGAAATGGGGATAAATATCGATATTAACCAAATAAATAAGGCGAGCTGCCTTATGCGCGGATCCACCTGGCATGCGGAATGCGTATCTGGCAAAACTAATCGCAACATGAATTTTGCCGGGCCCCATGGAATCCTGGAGAAAATAAGAAATTGTGCATGTCGTGCCAGTACATATGAAATCAAATCTCTGAACATGCATTCAACATTCCGTACATATAAGGAATCTAAGCTTGAGAGGACTTCCAGCCAGGGGATCAATATAGTAGGGGGATGGGGGGGGGGGGGGTTATATTCCCCCGTCTTTAGGCAAGGGGGGGGGGGGGGAATGGTCCATATAAACATCCTTCCACTATTCAGAGAATAATATTTATAAATTTCAAATGAAATATTAATAAACAGAATCTTTGAATTTGATTTCATTCATGAGTTTACTATGAAACATTTTATCTAAACCTGATTTAGAATTAACTTATACTGGAAACATAATATCTTATTTTCTAAAACCTTGTACTTTATTTGATATAAATTTGAAATGTGATTTCCTTTTAATAATCCCGGACGAACGAATTCATTAGCAATATCAATGGATGTTTTTGCAAAGTAATGGTTCATGAAAACTCGTGATATTTATACTGTCTCAGTCTGCAGAGAAAACCAGCGTAGTAATATAGTCAATAAATGCCTCCATTGCGTCTCTTCGTGTTAATAGAGTTTCTTTACCGAACTCAGGTGTCTCATGCATCATCATTACAACAAGCGAAGCGGAGTTTACATTAAATAATCAAGGAACATTCGGACAGGCACCTGCGTCAAATATCAAAGTTTACAAGTGCTAATAGTTATACAACAGACACAAGCTAGCTTGTACTTTCCCCCTTTTCTGCCCTTTTCCATGCGCCACCTTTATATTAGATGGAGCAGTATATACTGTACGAGTATTTTCAGAGGATAATTTTAGGATCTGGATATGCTTATGAAATCTTGACTTGAGTGGGTCTCGGGAGGGGGGGGGGGGCATTTCAGGGCTGTAACTATACACCGGTGTTAAACCTCAAGTTTACCCCTATTTGGAACCCCCCCCCCCCCACAACATGAAAGCCATTTCAGATTACCCCTGGTTGCTGATTTATCATAATGATAAACTCTTACGCTTTTAACTCATGATATTTTATGTCATTAAAACACGGGAAAGATAAGAGATTTAAGAAAGATGGAATCAGTCAATGAAAAATATAGTTTTCCCAAATGTAAATTATATTGTTAATTACATTCCTGTTGATTCATACACCTCACCAAAGCGCAAGACACGTTACACTTAATGAACAGACAATCAAAGATTCAAACTTATTGGGAAATGATGATAAAAGAGAGAATTTTAAGTAAATAAACGTAAAAAAATATTTTGTGTATCTATCAGTAGTGGGAAATCAGGATTTTGCTATACAGGGGACAAGGGTAAGACAAAACATAACCCCTCTCTCTACCCAGCATCTCTGTAAATAGGAACATCAAATGTCACTAGCAAAGGCCATGTGTTAAGTTGCCCATATCTTAAATGATGCCATTCGTTAGGCCAGGGGGCATATTAGGCCGATTTTGACATACGAAACAAATGAGTTTTGTTAACCCATATAAGGGCATTTTTTTATATTTTAATAAATCCTGGACAAAATCACATGCTTCGACATATATAGCATGATGATAGGAAGGACTGGTTTCCTCTTGAGAGAATGCCTAAAACAGGGAGACGGTTTGGGAGAAATTGTTAGAAAGGGGATAAATTTTATTTATAAACTAGTAGATTGATCTCCTATCAATCACATTTATCGATCCATGCTATGCTAATTGGCTGAAAGGGACGTATAAAGTATGTAAGGCAGCTCAAAATTAATGGAAAGCCACCTATCCTCCCCTCCCCCCCCCCCCCCCCCCTACAGGATCCGCTTATGTATCAGTGAGCCCGAAGAGTAGCTATATGTCATATATAACCGGCATGGTGACCCTCGCCTGTAGCCGAATGAACGCAAAGGTGGCAAATAAAGGCTAGCAAAAAAGTGACATTGGATTCAGGTAAATACATCCGGAGCGCATTAAATTATTTTTCTTTAATGAGAATATAGTTTTATTTTAGGCTTGGATTACCCTAATGGAATTCCATCTTTTATAAGTAATGGTTTGTGTAACAAAGTCCTATATAAAAAGCCTGCAAGTCTTTTGTCGTGAACATGACTTTCATGTTAACACTTAAAGTGTTTTTACTGATTTTGACGTCATCAACAGTCAAATAAATATCAGCCCATACATTTATTGACCTCAATTTCTTCCTTATAACGTCATTCTCCAAAAAAAGGAAATCCTTAATGAAAGGCAGGCTAATAAAGGATGCTAATTAAGCCAGACCTGGTTGACTACCGGAATCACACACTCTTTATTGCCCCTTGATATTGCTAGAAACTTTCCCGGCCGCTGGTTATAACCTAGATAGCACTCAGGGAACGCATACCTCCGCTAACGCTTGATGTTCATAGGATAATCAGCTGTTTCCTCTATTCCTAATTATTATCTAACTTTCTCATAGTACCACTGGCATCATCAGATGACGGCAAGTTCCTGATAAAGAAACACAGTGAAAAATAAAATGTATCAACTTAGGAATATAATCAAAGTATTGCATGTCCAGGAAAAATCGCCTAACAAATTGGGGGCACTAGGTGAGCTTAGGTGACTTTATCGATATATTATAACAAACTAAAAACACATGATATATTTAGTTACAATGTACTAGGCAAAATCGGTAAACAAACTGGGGGCACTAGGTGAGCTTATGTGACTTTATCGTTAAATTATAACAAACTAACAATACATGATATATTTAGTTACAATGTTCTAGGCAAAATCGGTAAACAAATCGGGGGCACTGGGTGAGCTTATGTGACTTTATCGTTTAATTATAACAAACTAACAATACATGATATATTTTGTTACAATGTTCTACACGTTTATGTTTACTTGTATGGTATATAATATTGTCATGCTATTTGTTTATGTTTGAAATTTCAATTACTATCAGGGCCTTGTGGAAGATCAGTATATTCTGAACTCAGCCAGTAATGTTGACATTTGGTTTATTTTATACAAAAGCGTACATGTAGGCCATTAGGCCTTGTAAAATCTAACGAAAATAGTTGCATTTCCATGGAGAGTTATGCCCTTCTCACACTGGCGTGAAATGACACGTGCCTAGTGGCGCCAACTTCAACGCCGGTTATCCCAAGGGGTTAACCAGGGTCATCGCCAGTAACCTCACTATTCTCCCCGTCTCCGCCAAGTTTTGGGAATGTTCAAAAATTTTCACTTTTAGCGCCTGTCAACGCCAATCATTTTGTGCCATCGCCTATCATCGCAGGTCAACGCCATCTATTGGAAGGCAATGTAATCCTCCGTTGATTCATCGGCTAATGAAATGTTTCTCCACATTGTTAATGCATGAAAATCTGACAGCTCGAAAGCATTGATATCAGAGGGACAAACTGTTACCGTGAAACTGCTTGGTGTTAGGCCATTTCAAAATATAAATATCCCGAATGGTAGAAACGTATTGAATGTAGCAGTTTCCAATGATTAAATAAAACCCAGTTGTTAAGTGTACCGCGTCGTCTCTTCGACGCGTGGGTCATGCGTTGGACTCCTGAGCCAAAGGTCCCCGTTCTGAACCCAGTCGGTGCATCAATGGTAAAATGTTGACAGAACCTCAGAGATTCGCTCTCGTGTCTGAACGACAGAGTATGACTGTTATGTTATTCATGGGCCACCCATTGCATATAACACCTGACAGTGGGCATGCCATTAATAACAACATATCATGCTTATATAATTACTTAGTCCTCATTCAATAAACAGTAACACCAACAGGCCTTGTGTCCATTTTAAACAAGTCTTTTTAAAGAAATAAGGTGCATTTATGATTTGCATATATTATATATATACACACACACATACATACATACATACAAACATATATATATATATATATATATATATATATATATATATATATATATATATATATATACAGTGAAACCTCGTTGTGTCGAAGTCGAAGGGACTGGTGAATTTACTTCGACACAACCGGAGTTCGAGACAACCGATGTTCATTATATTCAACCTTCTTTAGCCTCGATTATTATCAATAAATACTGCACATGTATAGGGCCTATATCATCTAGTTCTCACAAATGTTTTCTTGAAAAGACAACACAAATTTATTATAAATAAAAATATACATTTTTATTTATAATAAAAAATACATATCTACCACCAAAATTAGTATTAGGTTAATCAGGAAAGTGAAATAAGAGCACATACATGTACGTGTATAAAAGCACCCAAATAAAAAAATGATTGGCACAGATCATTATCAGTTCAACTATATCCTAGACACATCAAAGGTAAGGATTGGATAATGTTAGGTTTATCAATAACTTCTCTTTAATGCTTTGTCGGCGAGAGAAGAAAGGCATGTTCATAAGTGACTAATTGGCCAAACAAGTAAACAACGGACCAGGTATGTCGGCCATCGCGCGTGATGAGAAAGATCCTTGCCGGTATTAATGGTGTAACTGGTCATCGCGGCCGTTGGTATGATTGTTGGACCGTGCACAACTGTTGTCCAAACATTAAAGCGGCATGACCTTGAGTCGACAGAGCCATAGCGCTTGATGAGTGAGAACCTGGTCGGTATTAATTAATTATGACTGGTCATCACGGCCCAATCATGATTGACGGGCCCTGCACAACTTTTATCCAATCATGACTTCGAGTTAAGCGATAGAAATATTAGCTGGGGACCAACAAAACACCTCGACACATCCGGTTTTTTTCGACACATTCGACTTCGACACAAGCGGAGTTAAATTAGGAAGGTTTTAACTATTTTTTTCAGGGACCCCACGTTCGACTTCGACACATGCGGGAATTCGACTTAACCGAGTTCGACACAACGAGGTTTCACTGTATATACTTTTTCAAATGCATGATGGAACAAATTGCGTAGTCAAGAATCAATAAAAACTAATCGATTTATCGTACGGTTTGTATTTGTATGAATGTTTTGCTTCATAACAAGGACAAACAATGGGTCATTCAGGTTCGTTTTGTGTATTAAATATCTCTGACCGTATTCTAAATTTGTTTTCAGTAATTCGGCTAAACAGATCGATGCCAAGATCCAAAGGGGCTTGTTCATCTTCGCTGTTTCGAATTCCTGTATGAATCCAATCGTATATGGTGAGTATTTATTTTTGATTCCAATGAACATTGTATACCTTCTTCAAAGTTCATTTGTTTATAGAAAGTAGGTAAAGCATTTTATATATATATAAGACTGTGTTAAGTTTGAGTACATGATTTTAGAGTAGGGTTTGCAGTATACCTGTAGCTTTTGATGTCAGTTGTGAAGGTTTTGAAGCCGTTTGTTATACACAAAGGACGGACATGGAATGCGTTCAGTGTCAAAAGACCACGGGCGGTATGTAGGTTTCAAATGGCCGGAGTACTAGTCAAAGACGTCGTAAGTTGACAGGTTTGGAGACGTGCAATATGTGTGGTTGACAGTTAACATATTCGAGAATGTGATAGGTTAATTATGATGCCATGTGTTTTAAGGTGTTTGATGAGGTTCACCAGTATATATATATATATATATATATATATATATATATATATATATATATATATATATATATATACTGAATATGGAGCTGAAGTAGGCAGACATGAGTTTTGCATAGAAACAGCTAATCGTGCCAGTGGAATCTTTGTTAAGTGTGGGCGAGGGGTCTTTCAAGACAGACAGTGATTGTTGCGCTCCAGGATGTCTTGAAACATGGAGATATCATACTCCTTGAGCTCTTGAACTAGACGATAGACATTGTTGTGTTGATTTGTTCGTGTGAAACATTGTTCAGTGTAAAGGAAATCGTGTCTGCCTGTTACACCGACAGTAATAACGCTGTGTATTAATCACTGAGATCGCCGTGTAATACAGCAGCGACATTTCTGAGTTCGGATATTGATTTTTAAATGACTGGAAACGTTGAGGTGGCAGTACATCCTATATGGTTCGGATCAATTCTAGTATTATTAGATGTGCACGCCATTTCTACCAGTGCTTTCATTTTCATCTGCTCGTCGAACTTTCATTTTTTGCTCAGTTAAGATCAAAAGTGACCTTTTCTGTTGGGAAAAATAATAAATATTAATTCCATTCATGGTTGACATACGTGTGTTTATGCAGCAATTATTCATACCGAGGCTGGATTTTCTCTCCGTCCTTGATGACGGCTTGACAGCGGATACTGCGGTAATGCAAACTGCTTCAAACTTCAGTCGGGTAACCACCACAAATTTTATGTAACTACATTATTTTTTTCATCATTGGTAAAAAAAAACACGACCATATAAGCCTCTGATGTCAAATACGACCACACAGAAAATAATTTGACCCGAAGTTTGAATTGGTGTTCTATTATGACTAGTATCATGATTCACAGGCCCCTATCAGTTTTATTTTAAAACGCCTGAATGTCATGTTGTCATGGCTAGAGTTCGAATGTTCTAATGTTCTAAGGTGTACTAATTTGTTGTAGATAGTACTCAAAGAAACCTATTTATTCGGAACTTTTATCTTACATATAATAACACAAAAAAATGTTTATGCAGATCGGTTTATTACAAACACGAAATATGGCAATATTACCTACTAATGTACTGTTGACAGTAATAAAAGAAACATTTATAATAAAAGTTTTCCTTGGGCCTTACATGACCAAATAACTTGGCTCTCTGAGAATTCTGAACTGTGAGAGGGATACTAGTATATGGTGTGCACAATCACTGCCATGTACCACATTGCAAGACTAGCGTTCTTCAGCAATACTACTGTAACTTGATCTAATTGAAATTATCATACGATGAATAAGAGAGAATACTGATGAATAATCAATTATTATGACCATGTTTAGTTCCTCTTTCTTTTAGCTGAATGGAAACATTTGTCGTATACCATTAAGTCATCAAGCAGATATGCAAATTTCCTTGGACGAACCTTTGGTATATCAGGCCTATTTGGACATTTTCTAATAAATGTCTAAAGGCATGCCAACGGCTTTCACTTTTGGTGTGTCATTAATCACAGCCCATTCGGATGTCTAAAGTTGTACAGAAACATTATTTTTACTACTAATAATCAGTTTAAGGCACGTTTAACAAAATATCGAAAAATATAGATATTTGAAAACTGTTTCGCGATACGCAATATGCGAATCACCGTTTCGCGATATACCGATATATTAATTAATATCGCACAGCCTTAGTGGAAAGAGACGTTATACTGTGTTTGTGGAATGAGTTCAAGAGCTGCCAAGATATAGTTTGGGGACATTTAATTGTCATTACTCATTGTGATGATTCTGTATGTCAATAGATTTTATTTTTTTAATATGAGTTGCGCTACAGTCTGGTTATTAAAGTACATTTTATTGTCTAATTTTATAATAACCAGTCTGGTTATTAAAGAACATTTTCTTGTTTACTTTTTGTAATTACCAGTCTGGTTATTAAAAGACATTTTATTGTCTACTTTTTAAAATTACCAGTCTGGTTATTAAGGAACATTTTATTGTCTACTTTTTATAATATTTGTTAATGTTTAAGCTTTGACCAAGTCGGGGTTTTTTTTTGGTGCGAATGTGTGTAAGTAGAGACCTCTCTAGACACTGCTTAATACTTTAAAGACCTGGAAGTCATTCAGTTCGTGATCCTGACCGGATGCAGCATATTAAACCCTGGACATGGAATCTGCGTATAAACCTTTTAACAAGCAATAACTTTCGCGTGATTGTCTGCTGCAATTAATTGTGAAAAGTGCTTTTGAAAGAAAAGTCGTCTGAACGGAAAATCTAGTAATATAAAACACCTCTGAAACCTCTTTATTTTCTTTTAATGATTTACGTGACTTTAATATACTTGTCCACCACGCATTGTGAAGTGCTATAGACTACGTTTGTTCAAGGCAGTCGCTAGCCTGAGACCAACTTTATAGTCAGCCGCCTGATTAGCAGAATCTAGAAATGACCTGCAAGTAGCGACCTCTGTCCCATGAAATCATTTCCAAAACATTTTATTTGGCTTGTTGGTATGATAATCATTGTCTAATGCAGTGACTAACGCTGGAATAACTTCAGACGATAGGTACACCACGTAGATTTTTTTCAAGCTGATTCTGCAATAAGGAAGAAATTAGTTTGATAATGACAGTTTGCTAACTAAGGCATTGTGCATGGGCAGCAAGACATGTTATAAACGTTATGCATTAACTGTAATGTAAATCGATTAATATGCTGCTGTTGGCAGAGATATATAATATAGCGCATGCCATTTATATCAAAATGAATTGTGAGCCGAACTTTAATTTCACAAGGGCGGGACGAAGGGGGGGGGGTAAGAAGGGTAAGGGCATTAACCACCCTAGACTCTTAAGGAGAAAATTTACATCCCCCATACTTTACGGCTATACCCCCCTGCATTAGTTGTGGAACTTGTTAGGGTATAAGTACCTTGCCTTAAATGGTACCCCATCCTCCTCAAATTCCAGGGTCAAATTCAGTCTGGTGTTGCCGAAAGATAATAAAAATATAGTTTCAACTATAAAAAGATAACTATGGCTAAAGACACTCACCATTATTCCACTCGCTCATCCCTTAACCATAAATGTATCCTTCCTAAACCACGCATCGGATCCTTTAAGGCTGCTTCATTCTATGTAGGGAGTGCCCTTTGGAATCCCCTTCCCAACATCAAGTGTTCATACTTTTTCCAGTCTTGCAGCGGTATCTTAGCTTCTTGCACTGCACGAAATTATTTTAACAAGCATAATCATTTGCCTGTTGCATCTAATCCCTCTTGCCGAAATGTTCATGATAACCTAATGATGTCAAAGTATAATATATCATTTTGTATTTTTTTACAGTCTTAGTATGTCATTTACTTTAGTATTGTAACTTGTATTTTTATCTGCATTGTCATATTGGTCATAGATTTCTTGTATTTTATACCTGGCATATGGTCCTGTTCAAAACAGGTGTTATTCTGGTGCAGGCTACCCTGCAGAATATTGTAACAAATAAATAAAAAACGCTAAGGGGACATTAATCATATCCTGAATGCCTATCCCTTTATGTACATTGTAGGACAATACTGCGTGTATAGTTAGTTACCTTTTAAATCCATAACACTATAAATTGTAATTCCATCACTATATTCCAAACCGTAAGTAAAACATTTGCTACGCAGGTAATCATGCATGCAATTTGTAGATCAAACGGCAGACAGAATATGAATTTAAGTGACAGATACTTTGATATCATCAACCATTGTGAACCGTATACCCCCGTTTGTTCGCCAAATATAACCACCACTGAACATCAATGAAGCCACAATGTTCTTCCCTCTTCGTGCCATATAAGGGCTTTCTGTCAACCGCCATTTGTTGTTCTGTCCAGAAGTGTTTCGACCAACATCTCCTCTTAAACAGGTTGCTTTACACAGTAATAAGTACTTTAATATTCATGGTATTGTGCATTGACATGTTAAAGCACACTAGCAATGTTTTGGTCTCAATTAACCTTTTCCAAATCGACTCAGTAGGCCTTGAAATTGGACTGTATGGACAGTCCTACGGAAAAGACACTGCAGTACTGTTGCCTACACTACACCGTGATACCAAGGGCGTGCGCAGGATTTTAGCATAGGGGGGGGGGGGCGCTCTAGACCGCAAAAATTCTGATGGGACACCCCGCCCCCCCCCCCCCCGGCAAAGACAGTCGACACTCGCGCCAAGATCTATATACGTACCCCCTCCCCCCCCCCCATCTGATGTCATTAAATTGTATTAAAGCCACAGTTTTTACTGGTTTTTCCTAGAGTTAGGCCTATTTCGCGTCAGAGATGACAGTCACTGACGATTGGTAATATGTCTTTATTCGATCAAATCATTTAGATGAATAATAACTAAATGATGTTTGAGTAGAAAGGATATATTTATTTCAGTTTTCTGGAGATAATATGTTGACGCTCTGAATGGGACTTTGAGCAGGGCCTCCTAGCGATATTTTTGAGAGGCGATACAAAAGGTTTCCGGTCCCCTCCTTTTCTTCGTTAAACATTCAGTTTTGCGGATGTAATAAACTCTTTATTCGATTCAAATCCAAGGCGATCTACTTATTGAAGCGGTTTACTAAAGAATGGTCTGTAACAGAGGGATGCATAGTATTGTCCATTTAACGCTACGTATATTCTCATATAATATATATATATATACTTTATCCACCATGCTAAACTGAAAAATCATATATGGAGGTCTTAGCAGGCAGCCCTGTCACCTCAGGCCCAAGGCAAGCATCCAACAAGAGGTTACCCACACTGCAGTTTGTGCTTCTCATGTTATATGTACTATCAACAACAATACTATCACAATAACGACAAAACCAATTGAAAATTGGAAGAATAAAAAAATACAGGAGTATAATATGGGGTTAAAAAAATTTGATAAATCATGACGTCTCGCCGCAGCAATGTCGAGTGCAGATGCGTCTGACTGTCACATACTTTGACAGGTGTAAGATCAGCAGTGGAAGCTGTGTCGATGACAACAGTGATTCTGTGACAATCTATTTCTTTTTCAATAGCTCACGGTTAACATATATCAGCTTGCATCATGTTCCACCAAACAGATGAAAGGAACTACCAAAGTTTTGTTTACTTTCTGGTGACATTCGTCATATATGATAAAATTGTTTAAAAATAAATAAGACCAGACCTATAATTGCTCGTATGAATTTGGAAGTTGATAATCGACAAGATATACATATCATACAAACATAGAGGACTCGGGATTTAAAAACAAAATGAAAGCGACCCCGCCCCCCCCCCGCCCCCCCCCCCCCCCCACCCACACACAAAGAAAAGCACCCAGATAAAAAAATGTGAGATGAAAGGTGCCTCTTTACTGAATCCTTTTACATTCAACGTGAATCAATTAATAAATTTGGTTTCTTGAATAATTATATTTACGAACATTTAACAAAAGTAATTAACATACCTACATTTTATACCTGATCTAAAATTAAAACAGAGTAAAAGAGTGAAATAAAAACAAACGGGATGTACTTTCGGAAAGAAAGTGTACGCTTTCCAAGTCCCTCCGGACCATGTAAAGGGAATGCAAATTAATATTAATTTTGGTTAATTTCTTCCATTTACGGATCTGTTGTACTACATATAAGATTTACCATTCTGTTATACCGTAACTATTGTGTACCATTACTCAGATTTTTCTACATTTCCATGCATGCTAATGGACCTTAAGAACTCTTGGTTCAACCAGGCTCTTTGGACCCGACGGGTAAAAACCTACATAAACTAGCTCTTGCTTTTAAGACAATTTATAAGACAATTGGGAGGCTTTAATTTGAGGCCTAAAGCCTGTGTTTATGCCCTTAGAACTACACTGGGTCCGAGTCCCCATATACAGCCCTTCCGATCACTTCCGATCAAAACTATATATACTTGTTTATATAAGCTAACACCAAAGAGAAAATACAAAGTTCCGCATTAACAAGCATATAGCCGAGCTCCTTTGAGTCGTCCTAGATGATGGCAGCTATATATAAATGCAAATTAAGATAAAAGTCAAAAGAGATTTTCCAATTTTCAAGTATTTTCTTCACATAGGAAACTCCCGACGGGCCCGGGCCCCTTTGGATGACTCACTATTAGAATGCCTATATTTACGTAAAACACGTGACTTCATCATTTTCGAACTTTTTCTTGTTCCTCATTGGAAATTGCTAAGCTAAAATAAAATCAAGTAAACTTCTTTATTTTTTTTTTGACCTTATTGGAAATTCCTTGCCGGTACGGATCCCTTAATTTAGACCCATTAACTTGGATGAAAAAAAACTCCAGATACAGGTTTCTTAAATAACAAACGGGATGCGTATTTCTGTCGCCCTATATCCGACATTAGGGGGTCTCCTTACTAAAATTTATAATAGCTAAATATAAAAACTCAATGAGACTTCTACATTTTCAAACATATTTTTCTATTCTATAGGAAATTCCAGGTCGATTGGCCACCCCTCGGGCCCGTCGTGCCCCCGTTACGGTGTATACCTGCCGAGTTCACCGCTCATAGGACCTGCTTTAAATCAGATAAAAACCGGCGAGGATTGAACACCACCCACTGACGTTACCTGAAACAATCACAGAACCAGTTTTTTAATGGCTAACGGCCAGAACGATCGTGCTCCCTGACCTATGCATGAGCAGCGGATTCCATTGAGGATTGTGTTTGGTCCATTAAATCTACTACAGGGTATCATCTTATACTGTTACTAAATCGAAAGTTTTAATTATAGGCCCTGGGCCTTACAAACACAACTTTTTTATGATATTTTGTACAAGGTTAAGGCACGCCCTGGCAATTTACGAAACTGGGTGCCCCCCTAAAAATTTGAACAGATTTTAGGGGGGGGCGCGCCTGTTGCGCCCCCCTCTAAACACGCCCCTGGATACAGCTTTACAATGCCTATAAACCTAACAACTCTATAGGGACAAACAGGAAAAAAAAAAACAGGATATAGTATGAACCAAAGCATAATCCCATACCTTTGGTGACAGCCGGCATTTCCTGCGCCTGGCCTTAACTATAATTGTCAATCACATAATCCATAGGTGACATGCTTGGATTTTGGCATATATTAAACAGCCATGCCGGGAAGCACAAACCAAGGGGTTATAACATATATGACCCCCCCCCCCCCCCAAAAAAAAAAACGAAGAAAAAAAATCATGTTAGGAAGTAACCAGACATGTTAACGTGTGGTCTGCTTTATTCTGAGTGACACGATACTATAGTCCACGATGTTGTGCAAAATGTTGAACAAAACATGTTTTTTTTTGGCATCGAGATTTTCAACGCAGTTTTCGTCATGGCTCTTTCTGCCACTTTGAGTCTTTCAGGTCAGAGGTCAAAACTACTGCCGGGTCATGTGGACAAGCAAACGAAGTCATATACTCAACCATAATCGAAACTCCAGCGTTACTTTGTTGTTTGATTTTACTTTTTTTATTAGAGGTAACGGACTCCATTTTTTAATGCTAGCTTAAATATAGGAACTGTAATTCTGTAGAATTCTATTCCGGTTTCCGAGTACCTGACAGGGCAGTCTCACACGATTCCTTCCATTTTATGTCCTGCGGGAACTGGATGTGTATTAACCCCAGTTGCTAGGTCATATCACCGAAGAACCCCCGAATCGGGCACTCGTTTGTAAGAGAATATGGCCTTTGGGCATGGCCTTCCTATAAAGCCCGCAGAGCGCTCACCCTTGGTGGGGGCCGACCATGAAAAATCTGACCGCTTCTCTGGTCAGATTCGAACACTCAATCTTCCGGCATTGAGCCTTGTCCTTTATACCTAGACAACAGAAGCCGGTCAGGCGTTTCCATATAGCACTTGGTTTCAAGATTTATATAGGACTAGGTATTTACTGAGATATAAGGGTGCACCTCGGCAGTATTTTATTCTACATATTGAACCAATAACTAATCTTTATCGCCCTTTAAAGACATAAAAAGTAAATTTGACAAGCATAGCGTGTATGACAGGATACGCTCACATGTTATTTATTCAGATAAAATACCACTTTAGCCGCTGAGTAGTTGTATATAAGACGCTTGGATACAAACGTTTTCTTTGATAAGCCAAATTTGTCACTTTGGGTGACACCACGATATATAAACCATCTCCCACATACTGGCCTTGTTCTATACCTTGTCCTGGTAATTGGACCGACGGGCCAAAGGAATATGATTTGTTTATGATTGATTTATCCTGGTCGGTGGGAAAAGTGGTCCCCCCAGGGTGTCCTCTATAGGGTATTATAAGGGTAACCCTTTCTGTAAATAAATAGAGTTAGGTTTTATACTGTATATTCATTATCAAATTTAAAAATCTATTTATAATAAATAATATAATTCTTTAAAACTATTTAGTACAATTAATTAAAAATAACAATAAATTAACAAAATGTGATTAATTATAATTTTTAATATTGTAAATAAAACTGTTCCCAACCCTTACTAAACGTTCTTGCGAGAGTCCTAAATGTGTCAAGTGATTTTAGGCCTAATTTATTTTGAAGGGAGGTGTTCTCATGCGAGATCTAATTTGGAGCTTGGCTGTATACTACGGTATATATATTTTCTCATTTGGAACCGGCATCTAGCACATGCTAGACCCACATGGAGGTCCTGCGAAGCAAAAATACCTTTACATGTATCATGGGTCTTGTTTGCTGAGAAAACGTAAGGAGAGACGGTCCATAGAGAACTGCCCCCTCTCCCATTGCACCATATCGGCCTTCTGACATTACGACCAGATTACTGGCAGTCAAAGTGCCTTTACATCTAGGTCTGAGGAACGCGTTCTAAGGCCCCACGAGGATGCAAATATTTTCGTCATTTTTGACACTGTCAATGGACATAAACTAGACTAATCGTTAGCATTTTAGCTCAGCTGACTGAAAGTCATCTGAGCTATAACGATCACCCTTTGTCCGGCGTCCGTCTGTCCGTCGTTAACCAGACACAAATCGTAACCACTAGACCTAGAATCTTCTAACTTGACATCCTGGGAGGTTCATCAAAAAAGTCTCCTTGGAAACCTGAAATTAGGTCTCTGTTACCCATATTCTTTGAGCTAAGGGGCTCCGAAGTAGCCCCCAGAATAATGGAAAATTTGATACAAAAGCTCAAGTATCTGAATAACTACTGCATTAATCATCATGATTATGTGCATGAACATTGATCATGGGGTTTTCTATCTCCTCCTGCAGACTGGTGGTGCCACCTGTATTTTTTCTCATTTTATGGGTTTTTTTTGTCTTTTTTTAAGACCTGCAATGAAACTGTCAACTGTTAACATGGCACAATTCATATCGGTTGGCCCTGGAATTTTCTAACTTAACATCAAAGGAGGTTCATGAATATATCTCTGCAGGAACCCGAAATTAGGTCTCTGTTACCCATAACCTCCGAGCTATGGGGCTCAGAAGTACCCTTCAGAATAATTTAAAAAATGATGTTAATTATATTTCAAATACATCTTAAAATAAACTCTTTGTATTTTCAAGTTCAGCTGAGGGTCATGACCCATGGGCTACTTGTTAGTGTACTTTCTAACAACACTAAACACGAGCGGGAAAAGTTCCTTTTTAAACCCCTCCGCATGTTTGTTGAATTTCTGACCGCATGGATACAGGCATGGCTCGCATGGGTTACTG
The DNA here is from genome assembly GCA_026874595.1 of Sipunculus nudus. Taxonomy (NCBI): domain Eukaryota; kingdom Metazoa; phylum Annelida; class Sipuncula; order Golfingiida; family Sipunculidae; genus Sipunculus; species Sipunculus nudus. The sequence goes on along the minus strand of CM049313.1, from coordinate 3,838,164 downwards.
GACGCAGCCATCTTTAACGCGATACAGGAAATGACTCTTTGCCATAGAGACGGGGTTTCGGTTCGGGTTGTGAGTTCACATGTATTCTCTTGTATTTATCCATCATTTGTACATTTGTAGCATAATGTTACGATTATGGGCTGTTTACCACAATATGAATGCAACATGATGGAAGACCACTGCGATGCATTCCTCGATGTTGCTTGTATCATGACTCAAGTAGGCTTACCAGCCCAGTTATCATTGCCTACTGAGTCGGGTTGTCAAGGCGATTCCCAACAGACATCTCTGAAACAATGATATCGCTCTTCCTGAATATAATATTTTTCTTTATTCCAACGAAGCAACTATGATATATATATATATATATATATATATATATATATATATATATATATATATAAAATTATTATTATCATCATTTTATGAAAATAATTTCCACGACAGTAGTATTCATAATTCAAAATTGATGCAAACATTCAAAAACACGAGATTACATTCATGACCGTTCAATAGTGCTATTGACTCATGCAATATTCTCAAATTTCTCAAAATGAGATGCATCATTAAAGAAAAATATTGAGGAAAATATTAAGGAACTATCGAAAGAATACTGGATTTATCTGGAATTTTTAAAGGTTTTATTCCTCTTAATATAGAGAGGTACATTAGGTAGTTTGTTTGACAATTAGTGTGTTGGTCCCCGCGGGGGTCTCACCACATGCATAGATATATGTAAGTGAGTATGATATACCAAGCCCTGCCTTTTTCGCATGGTTGGCTAGAAACCATAAACCTATTCCTGGTCTGTCGTAACCATGAAATTATTATTTGGGAGCGTATACTATCTTAAGGCACGAGCCCAATTCTACTGTACAAAAACATATAAAGTTAATCTCGTCTTCTCCTAAATTATATTTACAGTTTTTTCATCCTGATTTCCTTACTGCTCAGACTTCCTAATGTCAATTTAGTGAATGACTGGATCAATAATAATTTAGAGTCGACAAGCTTCTGGCTTTTAAGCGGGTACTTATTTTCCGCAGAGCTAAACGTGCATGAGCGGCCTCTTTAGGAGTGGTTAATCATTGCAAATTAAGCTTATCACAGTATTAGCTCCATTCATCATACTTGTACCATATTTTTTATCGTAAGTATGCCGGATAATTCCATGCCGAGCTGACATTCGGGTGTTGGGAAACAACTAAAAACGGTGCAAGCTCTCCTTTCATGCTCCTAATGTTTTTAAAATTAAGCAGTTTTCACTTGTTTTGCCACAATAGCATCAATAACTTTTCCTTTGTGCAACCATTTAATACCAAATCATTTTTTTTTACGAAACTATACCTCTTGTGTGTAACTATTTCTCAAATGAATAGTCTTATCTGTTGACCTAAATAAAACAACGACAAAAAATCGACCATTCGAAAAAAATAGATGCTGGCTTATAATATATCTGCGACATATGCGTGTGGGATAATTATGGATGGACTAAATATTAAGACTAACACCTTTAAACCTCAAAGCGTGTTTATACACACACACATTTAATAATACAAATTTAAGCTCAGTAAACCCTGATCCTGACACCCCATATATATATATATATATATATATATATATATATATAGAGAGAGAGAGAGAGAGAGAGAGAGAGAGAGAGAGAGAGAGAGAGAGATAGATAGAGAGAGAGAGAGAGATTACGACCACAAACGGTACCTCGATAAAGAGCAAGAATGAAACGGGACCGTGAACAAGTGATCCTTATTTTGAAGGGAGGGAGAGAGGGGAGGGGTATATACACACAACATTTTTTCCTAAAAGAGAACCTTGCATGCTTTTGCACGCGATAATATTGCGTTCGCTCGAGAACAAAAAAAATTTTGGTGTCCAATCTGAGCAACTGTAGCCCTGAATATTTTCAGTTTATTTAGTTGTACTTGCAGGTATGTTTACAACGATATTTCGACGAGAACTGAGGAAAGTTAAGATTCGTCTGAAGACCCTGCTCTGTCCCCACCATGGCAAGAAACGACGGAGACACTACGCCTTGCGGTACCGGCACAGGCGGTACGCCATGCAGACTGGGCCAGTTTTCATCGGTAACACCTTGTACAACAAGGGACCTTTGTGATATCTAAGAATACATGGAGAAACCTCGTGTTATTTTTATGAAGAAGAAAAAAGCATTCTGCAGAAAAATAAGGATAAAAATCACAAGGTATCCCAGATAGCATGCTCATGTAGGGCCCGCATAGGATCAGAGAGAATTTTATATGAGGGTCCAGCCTTGCATTTGCTCGAGGGGCCAATGTCGGCTAGGGTTATGCGGCACTTTAGTTATGATAATTCTGTCATGACTAATGAAGGTACATTTGAAGAGTGTGATTGAATGTCTAAATGACACAAACGTATAAATCAATACTGTACCGGACAAACTCATCAAATTGATTTGTACAATTTCAAGATATTCTGAGTGATATACCTATATCATTTGTCTTATATCTGTACATTATATGCTATTTGTATGAAAATGTCCTGTATTTTTATGTACAAGCCTTCAATCGCACAATACCTTTACTCTTGCTCATGAAAGGGACATGAAAATACCGTCGTCAATATCGGATAAAGGTAAAAAGCACCATCGACTCATGTAGGCGGACTTGTATATACCTCCGTGGAACCGACTGATATGAAATATCAATTGTTGATATATATGTGCCTCAAATGAATAGGTAATGGACAACTTATTTCCCTGTTCAAACAAAATCTTAAAATATCTTATAAGAGTTTAAGATAAGTGTTATAAAACCACTCCAGTTCATTGAATATATTAAATTTCACAGACCCTTTGTAAAGCTCACTTCGTGTAATGTGTTGATACGTCAAGCAAGAATACCTGTACGTGAAGTTGGTCTCCATTACTTTTCCAGGCCACTGATTGCCGCAAATGATACTTGAAATAAATTCAGAGTTGGCTGACTATAAAGAATATTTTTTTGGTATGTATATTGGTAGCCTTTGTCAATGCATGCTTTTCCCAATGACAAAAAAACAGCTTTCGCCGGGAAATATTGCTGGTCGAAATGCTAATGGGTCTGATGGGGTGTTTGGTTCATTCACAAGATTACATTGAAATGAAATAAAACAGAGCGTAAGAGTTTGGCCACTGGCGTCATGCGGGCTGTATAGACTGCCGCTATGAGATATGTGTAATTATGGTTGCCTCGCGAATGTAATTACCGGTAGGCTCTGTCAGCCAGGCACGGATCCGGCAGAGGTTTAGATAGCCTTACCAATCCTACTCTCAAATCCTTATATTGGGTTAAACTACATATTGGCAGTTATTTGTAATAATGGTTCAGACTAAACCGCCCGATAATAGATCTTTATTAAGTATTGTAACATTACTTTGTCTAGGGGTACAGTTCCGTTTTTGACAGTCCCGTTTTTTCCCCGCCTAATCATTTATGTTGAGTTCTTCACCTCCATTTAGTGGGCACTGGGCACCTCCATAAAGTGGGCTGTTTTGCCCAGTCTCAAAGGTGCCCATATTATAGAGGTTTCACTGTAGTTGTAAAATGTAAACCCTGCCATCCAAAAATTCTGGATCCGCCCCTGCATGTCAGCGTAGATTAAATATCTTAGTCATTAAACCACGAAATGACTCGGACCGGAGATTGGCCATAACTGTAAAAGGTACAAATATACCTGCACATTTTTGTATCAATAGACCTACTGTATAAACCGTTTTTTAATGTATTTTAATGTAATATCATTATTGAACAGGATAAGAAATAGAAGACTGACTTTTTTTCAGGGACCCGGATCGCGTGTACAAAAGTTGTAACATTGTCACTACGTCAACATTTTGACCAGTTCATTGGATCTTGAGTATCTGTACATGTTTACATGTGTTCTGAAATGCCTTAACTTGTCGTTCATGAATAAAAAAATGAATATAATTAGAATTTATTTATTTTGTATTCTGAGGAGCTCACAGGTTGTAGGTAGGAAGTGGATTAATAAAATGACAATTTGACTTGCGTATGAGGTTATTCGGAATTATGGTGTTGAGACCATAATACGGGATGTAATCCCGAACCTGTAGAAAAATCCTTGGTGAAAGCTCGTTTGCGCAGAAGAAAGCACTAGTGAAATAATCTGATATATAACAATCCTCGACGAGGTCATTTAATTTACATAGTGTCATAATAATATCGGTATTTATCTATAACTAGTCACTGGGTCGGGGCCGATATTTATGTACGTAACATGAACTTTTCAAAACGAAAGTCACAAAGGGCCTTTTCAACTGTTCAAACAACTGTTCTGTCCTAGAATATACATACACACATATATATATATATATATATATATATAACAAGAGATAAAAAACGCGTTTCAGATAACATGTGTGCAAACATATGTGGAAACCTGGAAAGCTTTATCTGCGGAGAAATATCTTACTAAAGATGGTGTAATCAGCTGAAATATTGCTTTGTGAAATGGTCAAAACTGTGCGGGAAGAGTTATTTCATTCTAGTTGTCAAATTGAAATGTGTGTGCATGTGACAGTCATATATCAGTCATATACAAGTCATTAGCCTGCTACCGTGATATTTTTAAATACTTTGTGCACAGGTAAAGAGCCAGACAATCACATATATACTAACGTACACAGGTAAGAACAAACATTCAACTTAATTTACGGGGATTATGAGCTTTTGGCAGAGTTTGCCCTACAATTGCTTGTTCACCTGACACGTTACATAAGCAACCACTGTATACAATCATGGCGGACCACATGGACCCGGACTACTCGAACTCCTCGGCCTAATTCGTATTCCCCCCGAGACCACCCGAAGATGAGGCGAGTTGTTCCAAGTGGGACTAGGAAATCACCCAAGAATCACGCCCATTTACCAAACACGTGTTTCAACCTGGTGCCACGTGGTATTTTTAGTACACATTTACACCGCCACGTCACCCCATGTCGCGCCCCAATGTAGTTCCCCGGGTTTTACGGAATTTCAAACAAAGAGACAATAATATTAATTATAATATTCTGTATAACCGTTATTTTTTTTAATTTATGTTGTCAATGCATGCTCTATATTTGCTCCATTGACTTAATTATTGTAATTTACAATTCCCATGCTCGATTTCGGCTGAAAAGCGTGCTGTGCGAATGAATGTTTTCAGGAAGTTTGTTCTTGACCTTCATAGATTGACCTGTGTAAAGAATGGAGTTATCCTTGAATTTTATCGCCATCTGTCGATCGGAGAAAGAATTAAAGCTGAACGAACATTTGGAATGCAAATATCTCGAAATTTAAAAAACAATGGTAACAGGCTGTCGAGCCAAGCCTTACGGATGAGTAGGGAAGATGTAGGAATGAAAAGAAAGAAAAAGTAGGACAAAAGTTAAAGAACAGAACGAAAATTAAATAGGAGAGAGAGAGAGAGAGAGAGAGAGAGAGAGAGAGAGAGAGAGAGAGAGAACCTTTGGTGGTTACTGCAGACAGCCTGACCTTAAAGTCAGCTAGCTGCCCAAATAATAAGTTACATAACAAGCCTCAAGTGCATTGCTTGACAACCTGGATACCTTATGTGAAAGTTATTTATACATATGACATGGTCTTCTAAAACTTGGATAAAAGCTGCAGTTTTGATCAAGTGCTTTCAAAATTCAGATAATTGAAGCTTATAATTAAAACCTGATCTGTCCATCATGTGAAAATTTAATCAACACTTCTTACATAAAAAAAAGTGCCTTGACTAAAGTTGGGCACAATTTAGAGTAATTATTTTACATTTATCTGCTATTTACTTGATAAATTGCAAAATACTGATCTTATGTCTGGAATACAATTAAATCTTAATTAACTTCAATTTTATCCTTGAAAAAGGTTCTCTAGCTTCAACAGTTTTCATGTTAAGTTGTATCTTCCCTGGCTTTCGACAAGATACATTATGTTGATGCCCATAACTTCTAAAATATTACGGAATATTGACCTAATAATTGTCATTATTAATGTCCTTGCCACATATGATGCCTATGGGTGTAGTTGCTGTTTAGATATATGGACACTGACATTTCATGATTATTATTAGAATGCAAACATATCAAATTGTCAAATCTCTTGATCGCGAAAATTTAAAGTTAAGTAAATCAACCATTTTGACACAAATCCCCCATTCTATAAGGAATTATCTATAATGATATAAAAACTAAACTGTTAATACGGTATGCCTTATCTTGGAAAAGGAAGGAATGAAAATGTCGCAGCAGAAAGAAAGTAAAAAAAAAAAAAAAAAAAAAAAAGACGGCCCACTTGCAGCTGATATCACAAAGCGGTCACATGATCAAATTTCCTGTGGCGTTTGGTGCTGATGGCTGCAGCTGTTCCTGAGATATCTAGTGACACCCTTCCGCCAGAGGTCGTTTCTACTCTATACGAATCTCTTTCTGGGAGGCAGTGGGACGGCCGGGACTACTTGTCTCAGCAGTCAACTTTAAAATAGAAATGTTTGAAATTTCATGGAAACCTCTTGTTTATATTTCACATGCTTATAATTACAAAATATTACTTATTCCGTGAAGTCCTTACCACAATAACACCGAAGTTTATTTAATTTGCCTTGACACAACTCTTATCAACATATTTGAACGAACTACAATGCCCTCTTCACAACATTTTCACCTACGCCGCTGTTGTATGTAGAAGCAAAGGTGCATTGTGGGGGTCAGATTGTGACGCCCCTAAACAGCAGTCCTCTCTTGTGAGTCCGAGTCTGCGCAGTGTGATCTGATGACAGACATGACATCGAGATTTCTTTTGGAAAAGAAAAGATAGAAAAAAATATTTCCGCTCCATACAGTAGGTCAACAAAGATGGTACTGAGGGTTAATTGCCAGCAGCCAACTCTGAAACAATTCCCCGACACTTTCCTATTCCCAGACTTTCAGTTGGTTTCCAAGGATAACTCATCACGCAAATTTTGAATTTGGTCTCAACATTTTACAGCCAACCCAATGCAAAACTTCATTGGAAAAAAAAAACGTATGGAACACCATAATCATACATCAGATTCATCTATTTTTTTTAATATTACTGCTAAGAAATAGAATTGGTTCATCATTAATTGTTGTATATGTTTTGTACATACTCTGCATCATCAGCCTTGAGTTTTATACAAAAATAAAAAGGAAACGATTAAATCTGCAAACTTACCACAGTTTAATAAGACATGTCAAACTCCTTATAGCTGATAACGAACTGCGATCGCAATAACCATTAAATTTCCCTGACCTTGAAAAAAATATTTTTTCTCAGACTTTCCCCGACCGCTGGCAACCCCGGTATTACCAAATGCTTACCTTTGCATATTCATCTCATGATCAAGAAGTCTGCATGCAAGGTTTCACGATGACAGCTGCAGAGGTCTTGTGACCTCTGACCTTATTATATATGCTTGCATTTTGAGAATTGTATTCAGGGAGAATCTACTGGTGAATATAGGAGTTTCATGAAAATCCGTAAGACGGGAGGTCACCATGGCGCACAGAGTTTGGTTACCTCTGACCTTATTCAATATGCAAAGTTTTCGCCATCTATCGAACTGGTGACATCTCATATTGGTTAATATCACAGTTGATCAAAATGAATCATACAATTGGTAAGTTATGGCTAACGACAGCACAAAGTGGATTTGCCTACAATCGAACCCGGGCGCATTAATCTATTGGTAAGTAGTTACGGCGATTTTCGTGAAAATCAGTCCAATCCCTGGCGAGTAATCGCAGCGAAACTAAAAGTAAACAGACGGATGGACGGACCGTGGGTACCGTTCAATTATGATACGTCCCGTCTAAGGGTGCTTTTTCCACACACGTGTTTTGCCGAATGGCGGAAACTGCCAAGCACTCTTAAAATCGGGCGTATAATCGGTAGGGAAATAGAACTAAGACATAAAAGCTGGGATGGGTAGCACAGATGCACAGCCTATGGTTGAACAACCATAACTTTTATAAATATATTGTGTAAAACGTTCTCAAAACAAAAACTGCACAAACAGGTGACATAGTAATCAACTGGACTCGTTTAACACAATTTTATTTACATTTAATTACAGATCTCATAGATAAAAAAAAGAGAGGAAAAGATACAGTCAACTAACTAGCTTGCCTTGGCAGATACAGCAATAACAGCTCACATTCAGTCACACCAAGAGTGAAAGAAAGTTTTACAATAATTTATGCGTGTTTGCATGGGCCGGTTCCGAAACAATGCCCAGATTAGGTAGCTGATTAACGATCCACGTTTCAGAGATGTTTGTGCAGATGCAGCATCCCCTCTTGTTCATCTGTGTTGATGGTGCATCTTGCTTCTGAGGGTTTCATATTTGCGATTATTTCCCATTCGCGAATATCGCGAAATTAAAACCCTCGCGATACAAAAAGGCAATCACACTTATTAAGGTAGACAAAACATTATTAATATTTAAGACCATCTCCACCAGAGGTCGTTACCGCTATGCCAACAATGGATAAAGCATATAGCGCAGTGACCTCTGGTGGAGATAGATTTCTGACAGGAAATTAAGATTTCTGACAGGAAATTAATATAATATAATGAAATTAAGCACAACCTCCACAAATGAATCCCATATACATTCATTTCTGTATTCTATTCCATGGGAATTCCTGCTACAAAACCATTACGTATCAAACCGGCAATTTCAAGGCAAGAAATATTTAATGCATCCGAAACATTCTACCTTTTGTGTTGGCTCCATCATGTAACTGCATGCTGACATGGCAAAACTTAATACACATTCAGAAAAAATGACGAGGCTAATTGATCAAATCTCACATAGCCTTTTACTAAATAAATAATATTTTATGGATAATTGCTGAACTTGGGTCAATATTCAATATGAACATTTCCCCATTTGCTATTCCTAGGTATAACCCGAATGTATTATGCAACAAAAAGTGACCATTCACGTATGAAGGAGGGGTTCACTTTTTTTTATTAACCTGTTCAGGTAATTTTCCATATTCTTAATTTTTTAAATACACCAGGCCAATCTGCATACACTGCCTGTGCGAAAGCACAAAGCATAATTGAATTTATATACAAAATAATTACAAAAGGTTATTATACAAGCTTAGATGCTTTCACATACAGCTGCAGAAAGCTCAATTCCAATTATCCTTGCAGAGAAAGAAAAGCTACATAGTGTAACATAAGGACCAGCAGTGATTAAAATCATAATACACACAATCACATCTTCACAGTGCAGGCACCTTAAGGCAAGTTTAACTTTGTGGTCATCATAAAACTCTTAGTTGCAGTGCTAATGTTAATATCATTTACAGTAAACCTCACTGATTTGCCATCCATTCACTTGCCGAATTGATCTACCATCAGATAATGCCGGAATCCCCTTGTTCAGTTTATTTCATTTCCACTAATTTTCTACACGGATAAACTAATTCTTCTGCAATCCTCCTCTACAACCAAGTAAGGAAATAAAGGATACAGCGTTTCCCAAATTTAGACCACTTAATGGATTCTTCCCCCAAAAGGATCATTAGAAATATTCCCCAGAGAGGGTAATCTCCTGAACATGCTTTGGATGGAAAAAAAGTTGGTTCTATCCAACATGGCTTTAAATGAATTTCCACACTGGGGGTGGGAAGTGAGGGGGTTGTTTTCCCACCACAACCTCCTTCCACCTATATCCTCCTTGGGTCTTCATCCCCCCCCCCCCCCCTCCACTCTTCCCTCTCAGTAAATAGACACTAGAATTTCCCCTGACAGAAACTGCGAGGCACTGGATATAGTGAGGTCAGAAGTGCACAATACAAATTCAAAAGGAAATGACTCTGAAGGATCAGTACATGGGCATATCAAGGGGCCGCATGCATCAACAATTTACCTCATTGCAATGTTATTGTCTTGCCTTCAAATTCTATGTAGGTGTCAGGGGAAATACAAAAATATAATTTATGACCAACAATCAAGTCTGTTTAATTTAAGTAAAAAGAAAACTATGAAACATCAGTGCTTTACTTCGCAACTGTAGTTAACTGAAGTTTGCAACATCTCCAAACGTATAATTTTGACACAAGCTAGGTATTAAAGATAAGAGAGTTTGACATAACAAAGCTTTACTGTACTTTATTTAAACTTAAGGGGGAAGAAATGGAACACTGTATTGACTCCCCTCCATAATTAAATGGCGAGCGCCCAAGACAGTATTTTCATTGACCGAGCACTACTGCTGTTAATAGCAAATAGCAGAAGATAAAAACAACATTAACAATAAATTTATACTTGTACTAATATTAGTCCTGTATGAAAATCATATTCAGTTGAATTCAAAAATGCCAAGTCTGTTTTTTATTAAATTAAAGACTGTAAATATTATGCTGTAAAATGCATACATTAGGAGTTATGAAATGAATTAAGAATGGTCACCATTTTATTATTGAGAGAAAAAAAATCATTTCACTGAATGTCACAATATAAAATGCCATGCTCTATCAGCTTCATCCGTGGCTCTCGAAAAAGTATAACTTGGCCTCTTCATCTCGGAGATTCTGTATACAATAGGTGTTTCCTGAAATAAAAAAATATGGGGCCCATAAAAATGGTAAAAAAATACCAAAAATAACACTGCACACATGCATAATACATCCGTCTTATGTCTTGTGACGACTGACCTCATAAAATATGCATGAATTTTGCCAAGAATCAAATTTACCAGTAGGCAATATATTATATTGGTAAATATTTCTGTTGATTTTCATCATAATCCATCATATTCCTGATATATCACCGTTACACCATAAAGGAAGCTTTGTGACCTCTGTACTCTTTAAATATGCATGGATTTTGGGTATAATTCAACTTTGGCAAAATGAAACTTTTTGAATAAATTTGGCAAACTTCACTTAACTGTAAATCAGTTAAGTGCTGCATCAGACCATACTATTTTACATGTTGATCCTTCAAACTAAGTCAATCACACATAGAGCCCTAAAAAAGCATCCCCCATCAATGCAATTTACTCCCTCTCACTATCCCTTTCCTCCTGTCAGGCAAACAAGTTATAATTTTTCCTTAAAGGAACATAATCAGTAGCATTTTTGTGCCTAGTCTTTCACACTATCAGTTCAGTTTTGCTTTACACAAAGGTTTCCCAGTAAAACAATCCCAGCACAAAGTCTCAGTTCTTCCCAAATGGCTGTTTAACACCATGTTATGGTCTTGGGTGTTAGTAAACACAGTCCACGGGTGTCTGTTAACCATAATAAGGCTGCCTGACCGAGGGTTTGATTTTGTGTGTGTGCAACAGATCCCAAACAAGGACTAGTCCAATCTAGTCCATACATACACATAACCTTCATGTCCTCTGATATATCTCTGCTGGATGGACATTATGGTCCATAGGTCGAATTTAAAATCTTATTCTGATAGACTGCAACACATGATGTTTCAGCCAGCGGGAACACGTGTTATACATTTTGGGCCAAGTCAGCCAGGGCATCTCTTGATTGACAGGTGTTGTGGCCATGGCGCTGTGTTTATGTTGACGTCTGTGATCGCACCCAGTTTAATTTTATATTTCAAATTTCATAATAAATATTGAGTGGATCAAAAGTTATCACATTCACAAGAAATCACACAGAGGAAGACTAACAGACTCCAGCCATGACAGTGACAGACCTAACACTACATTTCCCCCCATGGGAGGAGAGACAATTATCTCAGGCTCGCTAACCTGTTGGACAAAATATTTCTTTTCACTCTTTACTTATAAAAGACCTGAATAAAAAGATATGAAATCCTTCCTTTCTTCCTGACAGAGATTTAAACCCTACCTTTGGGTACAAGGAACATATCTCCAGATTCAAGAAGTGCAACCGATCGGTGGATAGACACAGCTACTTTACCCGTCTTTACAATGAATGCCTGCAAAAAATAAAACATATACATGTATGTCCTAATCAAGAAGTGCAACTTATTAGTGGATAGACACAGCTACTTTACCTGTCTTTACAATGAATGCCTGCAAAAAATAAAACATATACATGTATGAAGAGGATTGATTTCATTTATTTTATTAACAAATGGAGTACTATTGTCACACAGATTTTTAATTGGCCATATTACTTATAAGCAGAACATATATTATAAGAGTTTAACTATTTATTAAAAAAAATTACAAATATTGTCCCAAATATAATTTTTATAAAAAATAATAAGAGAATCATATGATATGAATGCCTGCAAAAAATAAAACATATACATGTATGAAGAGGATTGATTTCATTTATTTTATTAACAAATGGAGTACTATTGTCACACAGATTTTTAATTGGCCATATTACTTATAAGCAGAACATATATTATAAGAGTTTAACTATTTATTAAAAAAAATTACAAATATTGTCCCAAATATAATTTTTATAAAAAATAATAAGAGAATCATATGATTTTTTAAATGAAATATAACTGATATGATTATTAAAATAATATTAAAGAATATATTCATGAATGCATTCATGAATACATTTTGAAAGTATTTGCATGAGTATTCATATACTTTCATTTATACCTGAATTCCTATTCTTTATGCAAGAAATTTTATAATGGAGTACATAATCATATTCATATTTAAATACAATTACTAAGTATTCGCACCATGTCTGGTATTTATTCAGTTTCACCAACCAATGATGTTGAGAATCCAGAATATACAAAATTCACACATTTAAATAATGATCATAAGTACCTGGTTTTATGGCTTTTATTTATATTAAAAAATAACTGTAAAAAATTCATTTTGGACTAATTTCACATCAATGTACACACTAGACACAGTAGGAATCTAGATTAATATTATCAACTGCATCTTTGTCTATCATTAATTTCCTTCATATGATCCCTAATGATTAGTAATGAATAATATGATTCACTTCTTTATCATTAAAATTGAACTGAAAAATGCCATAGGTGACTGCATGGTGTTATTTGGAATATGTGACATTCTACCATCGATTCTTATATCATCAGTAACTGCAAGTTAATTTCCTGTTATTATAAACTAACAAATTCCTTTTCTATTTTTCTTTATTTGTTATTAAAAACCATTAAAAATTTATTAATTTATTGTTTATTGTTATGTTGTTGGTTAAAACTACTAAATGAGTTGGGTTGAACACCTGGATCAACTGTGGCTGGCCATAAGCTGCCTGGATTCCTGTATGCCTCGCCTCAAGCGTGCATAATTTGATGAAAGGTCAACAAGGTCAACATACAGGTGACTCAAGAGGGGCTGGAGAGAGCCAAAGTCTGACAGGGTCTCATAAAAAACATTAATAAAAGCTACAATTTTTGGCCAATTTCTTTCAGCTTTCTAAACTAAAAAGCTGAAATCCTAATGTGTGCATGATATGAAAATTATATCAACAGTGCTCACAGGACACAAACGTGCCATGGTCACAGTTGGGCAAAATTTAAGGTACTAATTTTATATTTATACTAATAACTTATAAAATTTGAAAAATTCAGAACTAATTTTGGGTATTCAATTGAATCTTGATTAAATAATGTTACATCCCTGACAAAAAAATCTCTAGCTTCAGCAATGCCCTTGTTAAGGGAGTAAATATATTTCTTGATTTTTTACAAAGTGTATTATGTTTGGGCCCATAACTTAAAACAATTATGCAATACTGACATCATTCTGGCATGTGCATAGAGAATGAAAAATATGTATATTATTTATGATTAAAGTCAGATCAGTGGTTTTGATATTAGGCAGTCTTGAAGTGTAACAATGGGTTTTTAATGGAAAAATGAAGTTTTTCATTAATATCTTGAAGGTATTAAGTCCTAGTGACCAAATTCTTGGCATGGTAGGGGATTTTGGAGACATCTAACTGTATGCCGAATTTAAGGAACTAAGAGCTGAAGCTGGGGAGCTGAGCTCTTGCAAACTGCATAACACTAGCTTGATGTAAACAATATGTTACATGGTGCTTGAAAACTTATTAAAATCTACAGTTTTTGATCAACTGGTTTCAAATTTTTGGTGTTAACAGTTGAAATGCTAACAAAAACATGCTGTGAAAATTAAATCCACAGTACTCACAGGAAAAAAACGTGCCATGGTCAAAGTTGGGCAAAATTTAAGGTACCAATTTTTTATTTTTATTAATATTTTAGAAAATTTAAAAGATTTTCATCTAATTTTGGGTATACAATTTAATTTTGATTAATTAAAGTTATATTACTGGAAAAAAGGTCGATAGCTTTAACATTTTTTGTGTTAAGTTATCAAATATCTTTCCTGATTTTTTACAAAATGCATTATTTTTGGGCCCATAACTTTTTTAAATTAAATAATACAGACATAATTTCTGGCATGTACATAGGAACTATATAGAGGAATATTTATGGTAAATATGAGGAAAAACAGATGAGTGGTTTTGATATTAGGCAGTCCTGAAGTGTGAAAATAGGTTTTTAATAAAAAATTGAGGTTTTTCCTTAATTTCTCAAAGGAACGAAGTTGCAAAGACCCAGTTTTCGGCTTGGTAGGAGATCTTGGGGACATCTAACATTATGCCGAATTTTGGATTCCTAGGTCTTACGGTTTCAAAACGTGCCACATCTACGGACGGACGGATGGACAGACGGACGGACGACGGACAATGGACCACGACTATAGCTCAGATGACTTATAGTCAGCTGAGCTAATAAAACATATACATGTATGTCCTAATCAAGAAGTGCAACCGATTGGTGGATAGACACAGCTACTTTACCCGTCTTTACATTGAATGCCTGCAAAAAATAAAACATATACATGTATGTCCTATTCAAGAAGTGCAACCGATTGGTGGATAGACACAGCTACTTTACCCGTCTTTACAATGAATGCCTGCAAAAAATAAAACATATACATGTATGTCCTAATCAAGAAGTGCAACCGATCGGTAGATAGACACAGCTACTTTACCCGTCTTTACAATGAATGCCTGCCAGAAAAAGTCAGATGTTATTGGAGGGCCATTTATTACATAATGCATCAAATGTAGCAGGACTGTTATTATATTTGAATTATGATGTACTTTTAGTTTATGTGCAAACCTGCGAATTCAGTGCTGACTTAAAGGTGTATTTGATGTAAAAACTTCAAAAGGTGTGGTCAGTAAGGGGCGCTGTGAGCGATTTGTAGCTGCGAAGGCCAAGATCCTAGCTAACCCCTCAGATTTTCAAACACTTGAATATGATATATCACTGGGATTCCCTTACCATATGATCACTTTAGCCAATCATCGTTCTAATGTTTCATTCTGTGTAGAGCTTTATAAAGCCTACATCTAGATCTATTAGATAAAAAAAAAACAAATCAACTTCGGTAGAGATATAAAGTAAAAGAAGCCTTTTTATGAACTGTGGATGGCCGCTGGATAGACAGATGGACAAAAGGACACCAAGCTAGGCTAAACGACCCTGTAACAGGATGAGCAAAAAATGTCTTTTTAGCGTCCCTACAATTTATGTTTTCATTACAACTTAAGTCACAAGAAAACACAAGACTGATTGGTAACAAAATCAAATATATATTATATATATATGCTACTCACAAACCACAGAACTTAAACTAAATGAGCTTTATAGCAAATCTTACCAATGAACAGCCCAGCACACAGCTTATTTCTTTTTCCATCAGTGGTCGTATGATCACCTCGCCAAGAGAGAAAGTATCATGTGCCACAGCTTTACACATCACAAACGGATCATCCGGCTCCGCTGGTTTGCCCTCCGGACCAACGTGCAACAATGAGTCCCTCAGTCGAACACATTCTGTATGATAATATCAACAAGGATTTCTGTTCATGTTAACTATTTAACTATTTTTTTTTATAAATTATAAGATATAAACTAGAATATGGGTAGTCGACGACAAGCGACTATGTGTATCCATTATAATCAGAGAAGGACCCGTGAAGTGAGGCATGGATTGATTAGCAAGGGGGAATAGAGTGAGATGTGTTGCAGATTAGCATCAATGTCTGCCATGTAAACATGATTTTAGGTGGCGCCACCTGTTATTTGAGTGAAACTATCTATATGAAACTATACATATACAAAATTTCAAGTGGATAAGTCAATCTACTGCTGAGATTTGAGTGATTTTAACCCAATGCAGATGAACAGATGGACACCTTGCAAAAATAGTTGTTAGTTGGGCAACCAAATTTGTATAAGCTGTAGAGCTATGTAAGATCTATAGTCATGCAAATTTTCAGGAGGTTATGTCAAACCAGTCCTGAGATATTGGCATGGATGCTACGCTCCCGAGGCAGCGGAAATCTTGCGCTTCTAAAGAAGCAACTGATTTTCACGCTGCCAGCTTTGACCGTTTATGATATATTTAGACACCAGATGGCGGTTTGTTGTCCACTGAAATAACACGCGTACGATGTGACAAGCAGCCAATCAGATGCCAATGAACAAACACTCGACAGGCATCCTGGCTCCGCCCATTGCCGCGCTTCAAGCGCCGTTTGATGAGTTTCCGGTCGAATTTAAATTGCTCCCTCTGCATTCTCGCATCATCGACCGATTCGATTATGACATTATAACTGTGTTAGCGTAGCCATGTATCTGTTGTCTGCAGAACTGAAACCAGCCAGCGAGGTGTGCACGCAGCCTTTGTTGTTACGTTTCGTTTGAATTACAGCTCACCGGCCGAGCATCCTATGTGCCCAAGGCCCTAAGCAAACCACGTCAGGGGCAATTCTCTCTGAGCCTGTGGCCTGTTTAGACGGTTACGCTGGGGGATGAGCTGTCACTCAAAAAGAAATGAATATGATTGGCTCCGTGTATTCCTGGCTTGGCTTTGTCTTCCAGCACAAAGTTTCATCTGATTGGACAAAAATACAGTGCTCCCCTCTGGTGTTGCAAAGCAGGATACGAGGTCATAACAAACAGCGCCTTACGATATAGGAAGTAGCCCTATAGGTAAAGCGCTGTGTAAAGAGCGTACATGGATGCCTGCAGCGTGAAAATGAATGTAGATGGTGCAATCTAGGATGTATACGCATGCAAAATTTCAGGAGAATTAGTCCAACCACTGCAGAGATACAAGTGATTTTGACACAAGGCAGACAAACAGATGGATGCTGTGCGCCATCATTTTATTGTTTGATATAAAGCTACTGAAAAGCTACACTGGTGCAAAATTTCAGCCTGGTTGGTCAAATGAGTCCGAAGATATGTGGTTTAATGTGTAAACACAGACACACAGATGGACAAACTGCAGACAGGAAAGGTCTGAGGTCATTGCAAAATGGTTAGGCACCGGTTCACACATGACATGATAACTGGTTCAAGTTTCAGAAAAATCGGTCAAGTGGTCTCAGAGGAGTTCTGCGGAAACCTCGTCAAAAACATAGTGTCCGCAAAACTTTGTTTTGGCAGTTACAACAATGTGTTTGTATATAATACACTAATAACAGTCATGTGAATCTACAGTTGACTGCTGACATATGGAAGAAAATCCTACATCACTGGAACGTGAAGAGCACTGCAGGGGTGTATAATATAGCTGTTGTCTTGTGACCTCTGACCTCATTAAATATGCATGGGTTTTGCCAACAATTTAATTCAGGTGAGTAACGCAAGTTACTGCAGTGACACCACAATGAAGCCTGATGGTCTCTGACCTCATTAAATATGCATGGATTTTACCTATAATCCTAATCAGGTGAGATAATCTATGCATAGAGGCCACAATTCATATGTTTTTCAGTTTGTTAGCAGTACTAGAGTAAAAGCTGCATTCAGTAAATGATAACAATAGTTCCATAATCATTTAACAGGGGGCACAAGGATAAAGTCATGTTTGTAAAAACACACAACATTCATGCACAACTGGACCCAGAGTGGATTCAACTTTTTTTTACCCCAAAAAGTTTATGCCAGAGTTCATACACAAAAAAGCTTACAAAATTCTAGGACATTTCCCAGGACTTCTTTTGCATTTTCCAGGAAAAAATAACTGGCATGTCATGTGGTAAATGCTACATATCAAGGCAATGATTGATCACAGTGACACTATTGATTGTAACTCTTCTTAAACAACCGAGACAAAACAGACAAGAATTTTTATAGATGACACTAAATTAAAAATAATCCGGTTTAAAACAAAGAAGCGGGCAAGCTTATAGATATGCATAATTATTATTCTGAAAGAATGACTATACACAGCGTAAGATGGTATATCAATAAAACACCAAACATTTTCTCTGCTCATCTAATGTGACCTGATGTTCAACTCTGGTCCAAAAAAATTTTAAGTTCCACGATACATGCACATTAAGTGACCCATAGGTCATGACGCTCAGCTGACTGGGAAAAGATTTGCAAAAGGAAATTTTATCATCTGAATGGTAGTATATACCCATTCAACTGAAGCATCAAACAGATTAACCAACAGGCCAAGATTGTGTCTGTATTTATATATCTCAAAAATAGAGAAAAAATGCGTAAACTTTAAAAAAATACAGGTAGCTCCACAAACTAATAAAAACACATGGTCAATATCCCTGCAAAGAATCATGGTGATCTCTGCATTAGTTGTTTAGAGACTTCAGCTTTGGATCAAAATTTCCATTATACTTCTGAGTCCTATAGCTTGAAGGATATGGGTAACAGAGACCTAATTTCAGGTTACCACGGACACTTTTCATGGGTCTCCTTGCATGACAAGAATGAAGATTCTTGGTCCAGTTGTTAGGATTTGTGCCCTGTAAACAGATGTTCATATCTTTAAAGGTCTCAAAAATTGAGAAAAAATTCGAAAAATTGAATAAAATATAGGTGGCACCACCAGTCTGCAGAAACTGATGAAACACTCCATAATCAATATCCATGCAAAGAATCACGGTGATCTCTGCATTAGTTGTTCAGATACTTCCCTTTTTTTTATCAAATTTTCCATTATTCTGAGCCGTTCGTTGGAGTGCCATAGCTCAAAGGATATGGGTAACAGAGATCTAATTTCATGTTTCCACGGAGACTTTTCATGGGTCACCCTGTTTGTCAGAATGAAGAATCTAGGTCCAGTTGTTACGATTTGTACCTTATTGACAGATAACAACATCTTTAAAGGTCTCAAAAATAGAGAAAAAAAATCGTAAAAATATGAGCTTAAAATAGTGGTGGCGCACCCAGTCTGGAGAAACTGATGGAACATCTCATGATCAATATGTATGCAAAAAATCATGAACATCAGTGTTGTAGTTGTTGAGATACTGCAGTTTTTGTATCAAATTTTTATTATTCTGGGGGTATTTTGGAGCCATACAGCTTAAAGGATATGGGTAACAGAGACCTAATTTCTGGTTTCCATGGAGACTTTTCATAGGGTTCTAATTGTGTCAAGACTGAAGATTCTTGGTCCTGTCTTTACGATTGGTGCCCTGTTAACTGATGTTCATATTTTTAAAGGTCTAAAAAATAGAGAAAACAATTCGTAAAAAAATAAAAAAATACAGGAGGCGCCACCAGTCTGCAGAAACTGATGAAACATCTCATGATCAATATGTATGTTAAAAATCATGACCATCAGTGATGTAGTTGATGAAATATTAAAGTTTTTGTATGAATTTTTGACTATTCTGGGGGGGGGGGGGGTGTACTTAGGGGGGGCCAATAGCTTGAAGGATATGGGTAACAGAGACCTAATTTCTAGTTTCCATGGAGACTTTTCATAGGTCTCTCAGTGTGTCAAGAATGAAGATTCTAGGTCCAGTCTTAACAATTTGTGCCCTGTTAACAGATGTTCACGTTTTAAAAGGTCTCAAAAATAGAGAAAAAAAATCAGTAAAAAATAGAAAAACACAGGTGGCGCAACCAGTCTGCAGGAACTGATGGAACATCTCATGATCAATATTTATGCCAAAAATCATGACCATCAGTGATGAAGTTAATGAGATATTGAAGTTTTTGTATGAAATTTTTGACTATTCTGGGGGGTACTTTGGGGCCCCATAGCTCGAAGGATATTGGTAACACAGACCTAATTTCTGGTTTCCAAGGAGATTTTTCATTGACCTCTCAGAATATCAAGTTACAAGTTTCTAGATCCAGCGGTTTACGATTTGTGCCAGGTTAACAGACAGACAGATGGACGGACGGACAAACAGACGGACGACAGACAAAGAGTGATCGCTATAGCTCAGCATGACTGAAAGTCAGCTGAGCTAAAAAAAAACTGTGTTTTTACTTGACTTTCCAGGAATGGATTTTGAAATGGATATTTTCCAGGGAAATCAAGGACACATACAGACTCTGAACAGATTATTGTTGCTCAGTAGGGGCATGTGCTCTTTGTTTTGCTCTCTCCTTATTATTTCTGACTAACTTTAGGAAATACAAACCTATCAACTCTTCCTCCCCGCTGGCAGGATTCATCACCGGGATTTCTGAATCGGAACTTGATCCCAACTCGCTTGGAAGTTCTCCATGAACAGAGAGATTTCGTGGAGTACCTGGGATTCTTCTTCTCACTAGATGACATGATAGATATATATGTACAATGTAAATATATATTTATTTACATGTAATCAAAATTAGATGTGGTTGGACAATGGTCCTCAGAGGGCCCTGCATTTCTGGAAGTGCTGGACTAGTCTACATGTGGGTGAAAAATTAAGTTAAATTTGTAACAAGGGACCTATGGGTCACAACTCTCAGCTGTTATATATGATAAAAAAATATTATTTAGAAATGAGGCACATGCTGGTTTTGTGTGGTAATAAATATAAGCTGTATTATGAGTTGTTGTTGTTTAGCTTATGTATGATTTTGATAGTACCTTTGGAGGCAGGGAAGAGGATTGATTTCATTTATTTCATTAACAAATGGAGTACTTTTGTCATACAGATTTTGACTTGGCCATATAACTTATAAGCAGAACATATAATATAAGGGTTTAACTATTAATTAAAAAAAATTACAAATATTGTCCCAAATATAATTTTTATTAAAAATAATAAGAGAATCATATGATTTTTTAAAATGAAATATAACTGAAATGATTAATAAAATAATATTAAAAAATATATTCATGAATGCATTCATGAATACATTTTGAAAGTATTTGCACTGGTATTCATATACTTTCATTTTTACCTGAATTCCCATTCTTTATGCAAGAAATTTTATAATGGAGTACAAAATCATATTCGTATTTAAATACAATTACAAAGTATTCGCACCATGTCTGGTGTTTATTCAGTTTTCACCAAACAATGATGTTGAGAATCCAGAATATACAAAATTCACACATTTAAATAATGATCATAAGTACCTGGTTTTATGGCTTTTATTTATATTAAAAAATAACTGTAATAGAATCATTTAGACTAATTTCACATCAATGTACACACTAGACACAGTAGGAATCTAGATTAATATTATCAACTGCATCTTTGTCTATCATTAATTTCCTTCATATGATCCCTAATGATTAGTAATGAATGATATGATTTACTTCTTTATCATTAAAATTGAACTGATAAATACCATAGGTGACTGCATGGTGTTATTTGGAATACGTGACATTCTATCCATCGATACAAGATTCTTATATCATCAGTAACTGCAAGTTAATCTCCTGTTATTATAAACTAACAAATTCCTTTTCTATTTTTCTTTAATTTTTTTATTAAAAACCAATAAAAATTTATTAATTTATTGTTTATTGTTATGTTGTTGGTTAAAACTACTAGATGAGTTGGGTTGGACACCTGGATCAACTGTGGCTGGCCATAAGCTGCCTGGATTCCCTTGTATGCCTCGCCTCAAGTATGCATAATTTGCTGAAAGTTCAACAAGGTCAACATACAGGTGACTCAAGAGGGGCTGGAGAGAGCCAAAGTCTGACAGGGTCTCATAAAAACATTAATAAAAGCTACAATTTTTGGCCAATTTCTTTCAGCTTTCTAAACTTAAAAGCTGAAATCCTTATGTGTGCATGATATGAAAATTATATCAACAGTGCTCACAGGAAACAAACGTGCCATGGTCAAAGTTGGGCAAAATTTAAGTTACTAATTTTACATTTATACTAATAACTTATAAAATTTGAAAAATTCATAACTTTTGGGTATTCAATTGAATCTTGATTAAATAATGTTAAATCCCTGACAAAAAAAATCTCTAGCTTCAGCAATCCCCTTGTTAAGGGAGTAAATATATTTCTTGATTTTTTACAAAGTGCATTATGTTTGGGCCAATAACTTAAAACAATTACGCAATACTGACATCATTCTGGCATGTGCATAGAGAATGAAAAATATGTATATTATTTATGATTAAAGTCAGATCAGTGGTTTTGATATTAGGCAGTCTTGAAGTGTAACAATGTATTCGCACCATGTCTGGTGTTTATTCAGTTTTCACCAAACAATGATGTTGAGAATCCAGAATATACAAAATTCACACATTTAAATAATGATCATAAGTACCTGGTTTTATGGCTTTTATTTATATTAAAAAATAACTGTAATAGAATCATTTAGACTAATTTCACATCAATGTACACACTAGACACAGTAGGAATCTAGATTAATATTATCAACTGCATCTTTGTCTATCATTAATTTCCTTCATATGATCCCTAATGATTAGTAATGAATGATATGATTTACTTCTTTATCATTAAAATTGAACTGATAAATACCATAGGTGACTGCATGGTGTTATTTGGAATACGTGACATTCTATCCATCGATACAAGATTCTTATATCATCAGTAACTGCAAGTTAATCTCCTGTTATTATAAACTAACAAATTCCTTTTCTATTTTTCTTTAATTTTTTTATTAAAAACCAATAAAAATTTATTAATTTATTGTTTATTGTTATGTTGTTGGTTAAAACTACTAGATGAGTTGGGTTGGACACCTGGATCAACTGTGGCTGGCCATAAGCTGCCTGGATTCCCTTGTATGCCTCGCCTCAAGTATGCATAATTTGCTGAAAGTTCAACAAGGTCAACATACAGGTGACTCAAGAGGGGCTGGAGAGAGCCAAAGTCTGACAGGGTCTCATAAAAACATTAATAAAAGCTACAATTTTTGGCCAATTTCTTTCAGCTTTCTAAACTTAAAAGCTGAAATCCTTATGTGTGCATGATATGAAAATTATATCAACAGTGCTCACAGGAAACAAACGTGCCATGGTCAAAGTTGGGCAAAATTTAAGTTACTAATTTTACATTTATACTAATAACTTATAAAATTTGAAAAATTCATAACTTTTGGGTATTCAATTGAATCTTGATTAAATAATGTTAAATCCCTGACAAAAAAAATCTCTAGCTTCAGCAATCCCCTTGTTAAGGGAGTAAATATATTTCTTAATTTTTTACAAAGTGCATTATGTTTGGGCCAATAACTTAAAACAATTACGCAATACTGACATCATTCTGGCATGTGCATAGAGAATGAAAAATATGTATATTATTTATGATTAAAGTCAGATCAGTGGTTTTGATATTAGGCAGTCTTGAAGTGTAACAATGGGTTTTTAATGGAAAAATGAAGTTTTTCATTAATATCTTGAAGGTATTAAGTCCTAGTGACCAAATTCTTGGCATGGTAGGGGATTTTGAAGACATCTAACTGTATGCCGAATTTAAGGAACTAAGAGCTGAAGCTGGGGAGCTGAGCTCTTGCAAACTGCATAACACTAGCTTGATGTTAACAATATGTTACATGGTGTTTGAAAACTTAAATAAAATCTACAGTTTTTTATCAACTGGTTCCAAATTTTTGGTGTTAACAGTTGAAAAGCTAATAAAAACATGCTGTGAATATTAAATCCACAGTACTCACAGGAAAAAAACGTGCCATGGTCAAAGTTGGGCAAAATTTAAGGTACCAATTTTTTATTTTTATTAATATTTTAAAAAATTTAAAAGATTTTCATCTAATTTTGGGTATACAATTTAATTTTGATTAATTAAAGTTATATTACTGGAAAAAAGGTCCATAGCTTTAACATGTTTTGTGTTAAGTGATCAAATATCTTTCCTGATTTTTTACAAAATGCATTATGTTTGGGTCCATAACTTTTTAAAATTATATAATACAGACATAATTTCTGGCATGTACATAGGAACTATATAGAGGAATATTTATGGTAAATATGAGGAAAAACAGATGAGTGGTTTTGATATTAGGCAGTCCTGAAGTGTGAAAATAGGTTTTTAATAAAAAATTGAGGTTTTTCCTTCATTTCTCAAAGGAACGAAGTCGCACAGACCCAGTTTTCGGCTTGGTAGGAGATCTTGGGGACATCTAACATCATGCCGAATTTTGGATTCCTAGGTCTTACGGTTTCAAAACGTGCCACATCTACGGACGGATGGACGGACGGACAGACGGACGGACGACGGACAATGGACCACGACTATAGCTCAGATGACTTATAGTCAGCTGAGCTAAAAAATGACAAACAGAAACCAGTTTTTATCCCTATGCATGAGGGAAAAAAAACCTCCTGGGTCAAATGATATTAAAAAGTTATGTCTGAAATAATGTGTGCAATAGAAAATCACTGAATGTAGTCTGTTAGCCATATTTGATTTTGAGTTATCGCGCACCAAAGAAAATCAGTGATCGGACTGTGGCAGCTATATTGGAATTTCAACAGGTCTGTAACTCAATAGGTCTGTAGCCCTCATAGGTACCAATCATCCCTGTTAATTTGGGAAAGCTGCAGTAGGTTGTTGTTGAGTTTTTGCGCGCGAAAGAAAATCAGTGATCGTTCTGTGGCAGCCATATTGGAATTCAGACAGGTCTGTAATTCAATAGGTCTAGGGCTCTCACAGGTACCAATCATCCCTGTGAATTTGGGGAAGCTGCAGCAGGTTAATGTTTAATTATCGGACGCGAAAGGAAATCAGTGATCGGGCTGTGGCAGCCATATTGGAATTTCGACATTGGAATTCAATAGGTCTGGAGCCCTCATACCTACCAATCATCTCGTGAATTTGGGAAAGCTGCAGTATGTTGTTGTTAATATATCGGGCGCGAAAGAAAAACAGTGATCGGGCTGTGGTGGCCATATTGGAATCGCTACAGGTCTGTTATTCAATAGGTCTGGAGCCCTCATATATACTAATTATCCCTGAGAATTTTGAAAAGCTGCATTAGGTTATCGTTGAGCTATCGCGCGCAAAAGAAAGTTTCACTGACAGAAGGACGGACTGACACGATGATCACTATAGAGCTCCACTTGTCAAGTGGGGCCCTAATTTATTACAAGTGACCCATGGGTCATGACGCTCAGCTGACAAGCATGACCTGTGACATCATGGACTGAGATTCACAACTTCCAGTCAAATTTTGAAGAACCGATTTGCCAATTTGTTGATAATTTTCTATGACAACAGAAATATATATCACCTATGTCTGGTTAAAACACAGTGAATTGATGGTCTGAGGAAAATGCATGATTGTTAAGCTATCAGGAACTATTCCAACAGCTTGCTTGAAACCTGTCAGTCTCAAAAGGAACACCACAAAGGGCAAATATAAGATCAAAATATATAGCAAAATCAAGGAAATACATGCAAGAATTATTGAGAAACAGGTGCTTCTGTATGAATTTTTATTCAATACAAGCCAACTGCACTTTTATAAATGATGGTAATATTTATTCAGAAATATTTGACCCAATCCTTTACAAGATTACATAAATATACATCCAACTCCATTCACTTTAACTGTTCTTGAGATAATATGATCAAAAGGAATTAAAAGATGGTTGCCTGGTGGCCATATTGGACTTCTGACAAGTCTGAAATCACTTCAAATCAGACAACAAACATTCTCTAAATCGGACCAAACATTAAAGAAAAATTACTGAAACTGCACTGAAGACAGAATTTCTAAGGTGGCTAACTGGCAGACATAATGGATTTCTGACAAGTATGACATTTGATATCCCACATTCTCTAATAAGAGACCAAACTTGGGGCAAATTATACAGTAATGAATGCTCAAAATAATTCAAAAGGCATGTCCAGGCCCTCATATCAGATTTATAGATATGCAATTGTAAAAAGTGTAAGTCCAATATGTTTTATTATCACTCTGCTTTTCAATGGGGTCAGCAGGGTAGGTAAACTGCCAAACCAGAAAGAAAAGAAATGCAGAAAGCATGACTAAAAGTCTTGAAATAAAACAAAAAGCCATCCTAAATCAAGGTACACATCCACATATTATGAGAACAAACACTTGCTTTTATATGTGGTGATATATATTAAAATATTCAGATATCTAGGAAACTAAGTTTATTGCTAGGATTCCATTAAATAAACTGAAAAATGTTCCCATCATCTTATAAATCAGTAGCTAAACCTTAATACTATACTCTCATAGTCTTAATGCCTGGCTGAAGCATTCAGACAACAGTGTTTTTGTTATGAAGTAACGAGCTACTTATCACTGAGCCTTATCACTTAATAGGCTGATACAAAAGGGAGTCATATGTCACCAGTGTCACTCACAATTACAGTCACACAGGGAAATGTACCAGCTGGAGTGGGATGGTTATATATACAAGAAAAATAAAGATGGTCTATAAAATAAGTAATTGTGAACATCCCTGACCTATGACCTTGGCCTTTTGCCCATATATCAACTGGATTCTTTCTAAATGATGGGTAACTACTAACCACTTAACCACTAAATCTGGGGTAATTACTTGGCAACCAATGGGTGAATAACTTTGACCTGCAACCTTTAACCTGCTGACCAGCTGACCTCAAAATCAATAAGTTATTTATTCAAGCAAAAAGACCCATAAATATGAAGTTTGAGTCAAACTGAGTGATGCATAGATGTGGCATATGTGAAAGACTGAAGGTTTGGGTTGAACAGTTACACTTGAAATATGCTCACAAGCATTTAGAACAATTAAATATGGTGACCTTGACCTTTGACTTTTTGACCTCAACATCAATAGGCTTCTTCCCTTATTGGTAGGTAAGCCATATATGACAGATGGAAGGTACAGATTGAAAAGTTTGCCTGAAAATGACTCCACTCAAGAAGTGGGTGCTGTGAACTTGATCTTTGACCTCAAAATCAACAGGTCTTTTCCCCTGCTGGCAGAGAAGCAATATCAGTGCTGGAAGGTTTGGAATGAAAAGTTTAGCTTGAAATGTGTCCACAACCTTTTCAAAGAAGTGGATCCTGTGACCCTGACCTTTGACCTTGTGACCTCAAAATCTATAGGATTCTTCTCCAACTTAGTAGGTGAGCTATATGTGAAAGATCAAAGAATTGGGATGAAAGGGTTGGCTTAAAATGCATCCACAGGCTTTTTAAAGAAGAGACTCCTGTGAGCTTGACCTTTGACCTTTTGACCTAAAAAAGATTATGGTTCTTCCCCTGTTGGTAGGTGAGCTGTATGTGAAAGATGGAAGGTTTGGGAAGAAAATTTTGTCTCAAATAGTTATTTCTGGGGGGTGCAAACACACCCCATAACTTCGAGAATATAGGTCGCAGTGACCTAATTTCAGGTTTGCAAGGAGATCTTTTTATAACCTCTAAGACTGCATAGGGTTCATGGCCCTAGCCCCTACGGTTAAGATTTGTGCCCTGCTAACGGACGGCCGGCCGGACGGCCAGACGGCCGGACAGACAGACGGAAGGACGACGGACAAAGACCCATCGCTATAGCCCAGCATGACTGAAAGTCAGCTGAGCTAAAAACCCATATAGTAAGTTCTACTGTAATTTGAGGATTTTAGTGTGATCCAGAAAAAAGCGTTATTCAAATCTAAACTTTGCTGATACACATCCTCTTGCCATCAAACTCTCTCCGTAAATCGATTCTTACCTGGATGCCATCCTCAAAGTACTTTAGTGTTGAATCTCCACGCCCTTACCAAACCATGACAGATTAATTTCTCCTACTCTCTCCAAAACAGCTCATAGACACAAACATGCGGATGTCACAAGTTGTATGTAATAATTACGGATAAATCACCAGTTTAATTTATAACCCCATTTAACCTTAACAGAATACAAGTTCATGTATATTACATAAAATGAAAAAATCATAATAGTATTTTAATGGTTGAAATAACTTTCCAAAATAACTGATCCAATTACATGAAATGATATTCTTGACAGGTATAGACAAATTATTATTTTTAATGTGGTGATTATGGGATTTGACCTGAACACTAATACTGAATGGAAACACATGTAGCAAACCATTCATGACTCAAGACTGAATGTTTATAGATTTGATCCACTTTAATAACAAGTGTTTTACTGACAATTTAACTCACCTCTCTTCTTCCGTTTTTTATTTAACATGGGCGAGGACTCTTTGTTGATTGGAGGCGCTATGCCAGCTATAGCTAAGCCACCTGGGAGAAAATGAAAACAAACAGGTCATAAGGTTCATACTCTTCCTAAAAGATTTCAAATCTCAAAACCATTGATATTTTAATCTGCCTTATGCATTTCATATTTGACTTACTGTACAATGCAATTATACAAAATTTAAAGAACTGATCAAATTTAAAAATTAAATTATACAATTACCTTCATGTTTTGTTTAAACATCCCACAGTGATGACATTTAAAGTTCTTAAATCTAAAATTTCTGATTTAATACTGATTTTGTAATAGGTTATTTAAGGATGTGCAACCCTCTGTCCAGAAACAAAATTTGTGTGATGGCAATTCATTATCAAAAGTCTCATTCTTGGTGGATACTGTGACAGGTCTGCATTTAAGAAGTGATGTACAATACACCGCATTATACAAATAATGAGCTTAAATATCACAATACAGCTATGATGCAAGCTGTGGTTGGCTTTATTTTCTTCAGGTAATATTTTCACTTTTTTTGTGAGGGTTCTATTTTGAAGATCTCGTGTAGAAAGGTACACCGAGTATATTCATTCTTACGTGAATTACTTTATTTCAACATAAAATCTTTAAATACTGAAGAGGACCCAAAAGAACATCAAACCAGAGTAAATTCTTATTCAGTATTGACAAACAAAATTAAATGAGATCTAATATTATTAAAAAAATCAATCTTTGGTTAATGGGTAACATTACAGACCTGTAATCATTTATTATATAAGCCTTTTGATTTACAACACTACAAGCATGCATAACATACATAAGAGGCAGATGAGGCTATTTTTTTTAAATGGCTTTTCATTAAACCAGATGGGGTGTTTGATTTAAAAAGGTTTTATTTTTCTTGACAATTTGGATGATGGGTATATTACACATTTGAAACCCTCATGAAAAAAAGCCAACAACAGTATGTAGTAACCTGACTGTAACTCTGTATATCACCTGATTTCCGTCTCTCGTATAAGATATGCTCGTTCAGGTACCAGTCTAGTGGTTTGACTCTCGTTCTCTGCGACCTTCTTAATCCTGGGGGCGCTTCTTTTGGTTCAACTACAAGTAACATCACTGTCACTGATGATTATCTGCTTAAATCATAAAGATAACTATTTTTATTTCATAACGACTACTGCTTTACGAAGAGTAGAGCATAGAAAAGAAGGAATTATTTTTCACAAAATGACTGGCCCAGGAATAAATATCATTCAGGAGAATCATGAAAGCCTTTAAGTGACCCATGGGTTATGGTGCTCAGCCTATGGGCAATGCTGTGAAAATGGCACAGTATCTGCTGAGAGCTTAAAAGGGACCTACCTAGGGTGTTTTCTCTCTTTAAAATATTATGGTATCTGCAAATATTTCATTCCAAAACCTTTTGCTTACTCCAATACACAAATGGAAATAAACTTGCAACGGGCATAATCAGTGGAAAAAAAACATATACAGCTTGCAAATGCACGATCAGACCTCTGGTCACGCAATCTTGTTATGATAAACAAGACATACATGGATGGTGTATACTCAAACACAGAACCATAACAACATTTAAAA
Source organism: Sipunculus nudus (assembly GCA_026874595.1). Classification (NCBI taxonomy): domain Eukaryota; kingdom Metazoa; phylum Annelida; class Sipuncula; order Golfingiida; family Sipunculidae; genus Sipunculus; species Sipunculus nudus. Next base: position 3,808,112 of record CM049313.1, on the reverse strand, counting down.
CAGCTGTACTGGATATTATAAGTCTGTATGCTGGGACAATTTTGCCGGATAACTTTTATATTCAGGGAAAAAGAACTAACAGCAAGAGATAATATACCAACTATTAAAATCTAAAGACACTTTCTACAAACTGAACCATAATATGAAAACTTCAAGCATATTCTACACCACCATTATAAGAGTGAATAATAGAAATAATGCAGTACAAATGAACAACATACTAACAATCAAAAACACAAGAAAGTGATAACATATTAATGTGAATTATATTAACATATCATGTTAACATTTATTAAGAGACTTTAATATTTGTGACACATTTAGCACCATATATGTACCTTTGAGTCATATGTAAATGAAAAGTTCTGTAAATTATGAAGCTGGTGATTAAAAGCAAAGAACAAATCATCACTAATTTTAAAAGAACAGAAATGATAGCCAGTGGTTGCCATAAGGGACAGCTTTGATCCTGTTGGTCTGAGCTACAACCAGAAATTTGCATGTCCCATTTGATGCTTGAACATGCAGAAGCAAGGGTCAAAAAGAGGAATTGAGCATCACAAATGATTATCTCTACATTCCTGAATTGTTAATTTAAGTCTCTTAACGATTTTGTTAATTAATGTCATTGACTGATTATGATTATTAATGTCTCTTACTGATTTTGATTTTTCTTACAGATTTTGTTAATTGATGTCTCTTACTAATTTTGTTAATTGATGTCTCTTACTGATTTTGTTAATTGATGTCTCTTACTTATTTTGTTAATTGATGTCTCTTACTTATTTTGTTAATATATGTCTCTTACTGAATTTGTTAATTTGTGTCTCTTACTGATTTTGTTAATTTATGTCTCTTACTGATTTTGTTAATTTATGTCTTTTACAGATTTTGTTAATTTATGTCTCTTATTGATTTTGTTGAATGTTTCTTACTGATTTTGTTAATTTATGTCTCTTACTTATTTTGTTAATATATGTCTCATACTGAATTTGTTAATTTGTGTCTCTTATTGATTTTGTTAATTTATGTCGCTTACTGATTTTGTTAATTTATGTCTCTTACAGATTTTGTTAATTTATGTCTCTTACTGAATTTGATAAATATCTCTTACTTAATTTGTTAATTGATGTCTCTTACTGATTTTGATAATGTATGTCTCTTACTGATCTTGTTCTCCATCACAACTGGTTCACAGGGCTCCGTTGTCGTCATCTCAAAGAAATGTAGCGGTGAAGCTTCACTGTATCGTGGGAGTGGTGTCTTCTTTAAGATGGACCTGGGACCACTGACTGGAGAGCGTGACTGTCTGCCAGACGGCGATTTGGATGGGGTCTTGACAGGACTTGACTTGCTTTGCCTTCTTCCATCATCAGTTGAACACTCAGCTTTGGATAGAAACAATGATAGCAAGAGCACTGCCAACTTGCATGTACACCCCACTTATGTCTTGTGACCTCTGACCTTTTTAAATATGCGTGAATTTCACCAAGAATTAAATTCAGGTGAGAAACTGTGTTGGTTAATATTTATCAGTTTCATGAATATCCATCAGATTTTTGGTAAGTCATTACAGCACGGACAAAATCTGGTGATGTCTGACCTCATTAAATATGCATGGCTTTTGCCAGAAATGGAACTTGTAGTAATGTTGAGTTTCCTGATAATCCATTGAAGCCCTGATAAGTTATCCAGGCAACACTTAAAGTTAAGGAACAGACGGCTGGACAGATCGTGGGTATACCAAAATACATGCCATCATAAATGCCATTAAACCGACAAATAAAATTCTTGTTATGACCTAGAGTATGTTTATAACAACTTGGAGCATACTTATCATAATGACTTCAACTTAGCGGGCTCAACCATATGACTTCGAGCATACTAAATGACTATAAGAATCTGAATCAGGTACTTATATGACTCACAGAAAGTTTATAATGATGAGTTAGAGCATGCTTAATGACTATAAGAATCTGAATCAGGTACTTATATGACTCACAGAAAGTTTATAATGATGAGTTACTGCATGCTAAATGACTATAAGAATCTGAATCAGGTGCTTATATGACTCACAGAAAGTTTATAATGATGAGTTAGAGCATGCTAAATGACTATAAGAATCTGAATCAGGTACTTATATGACTCACAGAAAGTTTATAATGATGAGTTAGAGCATGCTAAATGACTATAAGAATCTGAATCAGGTACTTATATGACTCACAGAAAGTTTATAATGATGAGTTACTGCATGCTAAATGACTATAAGAATCTGAATCAGGTACTTATAGGACTCACAGAAAGTTTATAATGATGAGTTAGAGCATGCTAAATGACTATAAGAATCTGAATCAGGTACTTATATGACTCACAGAAAGTTTATAATGATGAGTTAGAGCATGCTAAATGACTATAAGAATCTGAATCAGGTACTTATATGACTCACAGAAAGTTTATAATGATGAGTTACTGCATGCTAAATGACTATAAGAATCTGAATCAGGTACTTATATGACTCACAGAAAGTTTATAATGATGAGTTAGAGCATGCTAAATGACTATAAGAATCTGAATCAGGTACTTATATGACTCACAGAAAGTTTATAATGATGAGTTACTGCATGCTAAATGACTATAAGAATCTGAATCAGGTACTTATATGACTCACAGAAAGTTTATAATGATGAGTTACTGCATGCTAAATGACTATAAGAATCTGAATCAGGTACTTATATGACTCACAGAAAGTTTATAATGATGAGTTAGAGCATGCTTAATGACTATAAGAATCTGAATCAGGTACTTATATGACTCACAGAAAGTTTATAATGATGAGTTAGAGCATGCTAAATGACTATAAGAATCTGAATCAGGTACTTATATGACTCACAGAAAGTTTATAATGATGAGTTAGAGCATGCTAAATGACTATAAGAATCTGAATCAGGTACTTATATGACTCACAGAAAGTTTATAATGATGAGTTACTGCATGCTAAATGACTATAAGAATCTGAATCAGGTGCTTATATGACTCACAGAAAGTTTATAATTATGAGTTAGAGCATGCTTGATGACTATAAGAATCTGAATCAGGTACTTATAT